>OY253754.1:16272486-16872486 GCA_958009045.1 Oxytorus armatus
CACCATTTTGAGGAAAACCGTATCGGCCAATATCTCCGTTACCGTGCACTTTAGGCCAAAAATGCTAATAACCTTTCTTGTAGACAATTGAATTTCCTATCTTTTTTTTAAATAATTTTTTTTTATCAGTCACCGTTTACGACTTATACGACTGTTAAAATTTATTTATTCGCTTTTTGACCTGTATCTCTCTTAATAATTGTTTAAACAATAAAATGCTAATAACTTATGTTTTAAATCCATACATTATCCACAACTTTGATTGAAAACTTTTTTGTCCAAAATTAATATTCTCAAAGTTATAACGCGTTTTTATTAGCCTTGCACCCAGTAGCGCAACATTGAACGCGTTATAACTTTGAGAATATTAATTTTAGACAAAAAAGTTTTTAATAAAAGTTGTGGAAAATGTATGGATTTAAAAGATAAGTTATTAGCATTTCATTGTTTAAACAATTATTAGGAGAGACACAGATCAAAAAGTGAATAAATAAATTTTAACAGCCGCATAAGTCGTAAACGGTGACATAAAAAAAAAATTATTTAGAAAAAAAGATAGGAAATTGTCTACAAGAAAGGTTATTAGCATTTTTGGCCTAAAGTGCACGATAACGGAGATATTGGCCGATACGGTTTTCCTCAAAATGGCGGCACCTGCGGTCACTTAATTTGTAAGGATTTTGTTCAATCACATTCAGTACGTGATACTGAACCTAATTAAAAAAAAAATAACTCTTGTAATTTAATGTGGCACAATATTCTCTATTGATTGTACTATTTAGTCTTTAATAATTTTTTAATTGCCTTTTAGCAACACACATCCGCTCACTCAATAATCGTACTCTTTTCACATGCACACCACTATTCACTTATTATACTCCTTTTTAAACCGCGCACACACAACACTGATACTACATATCTCTCTATATTATATAAATATTTCGCGGCCGCCGCCGCCGCCGTCGCCGCCGCCGCCGTCGCCGCTGCCGCCGCCGCCGCCGTGTACAAGAGTTCAGGACCGAAAATGACCGAAATGACCAAAAATGACCAAAAATGACCAAAAAATGACCGCAAATGCAGGGGGTGCATTAGCGGTCATTTTCGGACGGGGGGTTGGCGCGCGAAGCGCGCAGGGGGGCGAAGCCCCCCTAGTATGTATATATATATATACTAGGGGGACTGCATCTCCTGCACGCTTCGCCCCCCCCCTGCCCCACAACTCTTGTACACGGCGGCGGCGGCGATATATTTATATAATATTATAATATAAATATATCTCTCTATATTATATAAATATTTCGCCGCCGCCGCCGCTGCCGCCGTCGCCGCCGTGTACAAGAGTTCAGGACCGAAAATGACCGAAAATGACCAAAAAATGACCGAAAATGCAGGGGGTGCATTAGCGGTCATTTTCGGATGGGGGGTTGGCGCGCGAAGCGCGCAGGGGGGCGAAGCCCCCCTAGTATATATATATCTCTATATTATATAAATATATCGCCGCCGCCGCCGCCGTGTACAAGAGTTGAGGAGGTCAGCTTCACCAAACGGGTTAGGGTTGCCCCGTTTGGTGAAGCTGACCGATTTCCTTTTACCACATGGGGAAACGGTCAACTTCACCAAACGGGAATGACCTTGCCGTTTGGTGAAGCTGACCCACCTATAATAATAATAATAATAATAATAATAATAATAATAATAATAATAATAATAATAATAGGGGCGATAGCCCGGGGGGGGTACACCGAATGTAATAGCCCGAGGGGGGGGGGGGCCGAATGGAATAGCCCGAGGGGGGTGGGGTACGCCGAATGGAATGGCTCGAGGGGGGGTTGGCGCGCGAAGCGCGCAGGGGGGCAGCGCCCCCCTAGTATATATATATATATATATATTGTTTGATGTGATGGGGGAAAAGAAATCATTTGCCAATAATGTTTCGTTCATTGTGTCTTTCTAGGATGACGGTGGTATTGAATACTTCAACACGATAGTGGTGCAGCCTCATTTGAAACTCGTGACGAATCAGGGTAGAGGCTTTCACGTTAGGTGTCGCTATCAGACTCGAGACAAAGTCGTAACGAACGATCACACGCGGGTAGATATGCTTCAATCTTTGCCACTTCAGGTAAAGTGGACATTTTATTCTTTTCATTAATATTGTTCTTAATAATCTTTATATATTCATAAATTAACAAGTCGATCGATCTCAGGCGACCGCACCGATGCCAGGCTGTACGATGAAAATATTCAGCGGTGATCCGACGAGACGTCACGTTGCCGAGAACGTTAAAATTGGCGATCCTTTGAGTCTGGTCATCAGCATCGACAAGCAAGAAATGTTTGGCCTCATGATTTCCGACTGCATAGTCAGAGACGGTCTCGGCTGGGGCGAACAACGTCTCATAAATGACGAAGGGTACGATAAACAATTTTTATTTTCGCAATAATAATGATAATAATAAAAACTCCAAATTTCAAGTTGCAGCTCCTTCTCTTGTTTATTGTCGTATAGTTCAAAAAAAGTTTTTGTTTTTGAAAATAAAAAATTTCATAAAATCCAAACGGTCTCATGTATTTTCGTGAAATGCAATGCCGCCTTAAACTTTTTATATGGAAGAAAAAGAATAGGGCGATGTCTTATAATTTTCGGAAGTACAAAAGCGATAACGGATTTTGAAATATTCAAAATTCCGTAAAACTCGAGTCGATGTATGCATTTTTACGCATATTGCAGCAAATTTTGGACCCGTAAGCTTTGGAAATTCGAAAAAAAGGTATTCCCCATCACAAAGGATGGGAAACCCCCCACTTCCAAGAGACAGCAATAATCATAGGAGATTGATTTCTTCTTTATTCCCTGAATTGATTTTTTTTTCTCAACAACCAGTTGCCCGGTCGATGGCGAAATAATGGGTCAGTTCGAATACAGCGAAGACAAAACAAAAGCCCAAGTAAACTTCCAGGCTCACAAGTTTCCATACACCGCGAGCGTCTACTACCAGTGCAACGTCAGACTTTGCGTCAAGCATGGCGAAGGATGTGCCAACACGGTAAAATCATTTTTTTTCCCTCATAAATATAAGGAATGGCTTTCCCGTCGAGATATCGCATTTTTCCCATTCATTAATCGCTTTCTACTCGCTTTGCAACTTGGCGACGTGTACATAAAACCATGTTGTTTGGAAATGTCACGAGAGGAGGTTAAATCGGTTTAGAATTCTGAGATAATTTTTTTTATTCACAAACAACATTATTACATAGAATTTCTCGTAAACTGTCGTATCGTCCGTTCGAATTTTCTTTCGCCACGTTTTTGTACGACATTTTGTTAAACAACAGAATCTTATTTGCGTTATGTCTTCAGCCGCCATCTTGCAACGAGGTAGCGAGACGCCGAAGAGACACGACTGGTCGCGCCCTAGCGGACAAAGATGTTGCGACGATGGACGGTGGTACACCAGCGACGATCGAGGTTTACAGCGGGCTTTACGTCAATGAGGCGTCCGATCTGGCCAGCAAATCGGACTTTCCGGATGATGTCTTCAGAGAAAGGGTAATACTTCATTCAAATGTACCAATAATCTCTTAATTTTAAGTTAGGTCGATCGTGCGATCTGAAGTATGCACATAAATGAACTTTGAGCACGACATCGACAGCCAATCATAATGACGAGCTAGTCAACTTCAGAAATAAATGGCATTTCGAGATATTTCGTGACATGGCCTTTTTTATTTGGGGGGGGGGGGGGGGGTCACTTGAGAGCCGTCCCTTTGTGCCTATATCGTTTTAGGTTTTCGCCAAATTGCCTGCTTATTAAAAGCAGCCCGATATTAAAATTGCTAACAAATTTATCTATATTTTGTAACTCGGAGAAATTTAATTAAGATACGACAACGCTTTTACCCCGATTAATATAGGGTAGTCCGGGGCAAAGTGGTCCAACATCATCGGAAAATTAAAAAAAATGAAAAATAATTTAGTTTTGAAATTATGACTATAATAGGTATAAATATACACAAGGAGGGTCCCAACGACAAATATGATCTGGATAATGGTATTTTCATCATTTTTTTGCCACCCGAATCTGAAAGTTTCAATAAAAATAGTCGTTCTCATGAGATTTAAAAAAAAAATCGACCAAAGTAGTTTAATAGTATATCGGTAACCTACCCACACGCACGTACCTTCATACTATCGGATACCGGGGCACGATGAGGGCTGATTAGCACCCCCAAAATGATCAGAAATAAAATGTTAAAAGTTAATAACCTAGTGACTTAAAATTTTCGAAAAATAAGAGTCTCAATGACTGTAGAATTGACAGAAGCCAATCATTGAAATGTTTCTTGTGCGAAAATTTAAAATCTCTGAAGAAACAAAAATTAGAAGCATGGTTTCCCCCTCTACTGTGAATTCATATTCGAACGAAAGCCATTAGCGGACGTTCCGTCGATATTGGAGAAAAGGACCAATTTCGTAGCGCGGGGGGGGGGGGGACTTTTCCCCGGGAAATTTTTTCTGCACGGGATGAAGGTCCGTTACAAACTATTTTCGAATGACGAGCAATGAAATTACGAATTTGTTTTCAACAAAACCGAGCCGGAGCTTCATTTTATCGCCATTTAAGACAATTAACAGGCTAAATCATGTGGTTTTTGTACGAATATATACTCCCGTACAATTGAGCAGTAAGTTTTCTCTAGTCAAGGGATACCATCACTCTAGCGCCAGAAAAAAAAGTTCTAACTTTGACGATTTATTTTGGGTGTATGGAAAAAGGAATAGAATGTTTTCAGAGCGTTTATTTAACACATATTGAAATATGAAGAAAAAAATGTATTATTATTTCGATAGAAAATGGCGGCGACAGAACCCACCTTGAAAATCATTTTTTTTTTAAAACACTTTTCGCAGGAGGCCGGTTTTCTCGTTAGTATAAGACCCGGAACAAACAACCAAAAAATGTTGTAATCCACATACTATTGGCTAAGGGACTACGTCTGGATTTTTTTTTAATCAAATTTTGAGGAAATGGCGCACTTTTGAAAAAATGAATCGATTTTTCGTCAATCAAAGCAGTAAATTTCTTATAAAACAAAAGTTTAGATTAAATTAAAAAACTGCTGCGTACTCCGATAGAGAATGTAATTGCGAAGCTACTATAAAATTTCCAAATCGATCTATGCAACGGTGTTGAAGTAATACGTCCTCCCAGTTTGAAAAAGACGATTTTCAAGATCGGCTCCGTCGCCGCCATTTTATATCAAAATGATAACAAATAATTTTATTTCCATCGTCATTTCACTTCAATATGTGGTAAATAAATCCGCTGAAAGTGAATCCTATTCCTTTTTTCATACTCTCAAAATAAATCGTCAAGGCACATTTAATTTTTTTTTGCCAGAACATTCGAACTTCAACCAACAATTCTTATCGCGCTTTTTCGAGCAGGTGTTTCGAACTTCGAATTATCGCCGGCACTGTCGAATTAACCGCCGAATGATAATGACGTCAGTGAATCGAGTTGAAGAGAAAAAGAGCTGATGTTCTCGCGTGCGTAACGCAATAATATCGTTTTCTCCGTCATATTAATACGGATCACGGATTTTATCATCGCGTGCAGCTAGAAAGTAACAACACGTTATTTTATGCATTTCACGCGTCCCCTCTTTCTCATTTCGGTGTACATACACTTCATTTTTATTTTTTCCCAACGTACAATTACAACCTAAAAGGCGCTGCCGATTCGCTTTCCATAGCCATTCACTTTTTTTTACTTGTTATCTAATTAGGTTATTATAATTTATTTGTTAATACATCATTTTTAATACGTTTTGCTCGTATGTGTTTTATTTTTCTATTCAGACTATCGACGACGCCGATAGTATCTGCATATCGCAGAGAAGCTTCGCCATAGGAATCGCAATTGCCGGTCTTATTTTGATGCTCGCGGTAGTCGCTGCAATTTTGGTACTACTCGCAAAGAGACGTCACAAGAGCGTTTCAACGACAGGATCATCGATCTACAGTGGCCCCTATACGAACACTGCCTACAGCCACAGTAGTTAAGAAAATCTTCGCGAAAAAAAAAACAAAACAAAGGAGCTTGATCACAATTCGATCAAACTCCTTCATTCTTTCTTCTCTCTCGCTATCTCTCGAGGATTGTGTATATAATCGAGAGAGTGCCGTGTGACACGAGGTGATCTTTCGATCGTGGGACTCGGAAAATTTCCCTGAAAATGGAATGCGGAAGTGTTTCTTTTTTTCGAGGATATGTTCAATTTATATATTTTTTTGCTCAACTGTTGGTAGCTGGTGGCCCACGACCGGGTGAGCCTCGCAACTTACGAGGAAGAAAGAGTGATTTAAATGAAAAAAAAAAAAAAAAAAAACAGAAAACCTAAACGCTCGAGCTCTAAGTTCTCCGTTGAGACACTTCAAGAACGCCACGTACTTTTATAATTTAATGACGCTCCTTTACGGGACTGCTTGAGGATTGGAGGTGACGATGAAAAAAATGCGTACCGAAAATCGTTTCGTCAGTGCGAAATGATTATTTGGGGTGCGTGAGTGGACTTTACGTTCTACAGTTGAATCCGCAAAATCGTGCCGCTTCGCCTACGGCAGAGCGAAGGAGCCGTTAGACGACAGCGTAAATCCTGGTACACTATCGCGCACCACACTCTCAACGTATAATTAATATAATAAGTTAATAGGAAAATAAGTCCGTACGAAAAATTTACCGCTAAAAATTCATAGGTATCAATTGCAAGGGATTATCCACATTTAGAATTGATGTAACGAATACGCGATGCCACATAATGCACGATAATTGGCGCCACCTATGGATAACCCTTCGCGTGCACACGGAGTCGCTGTGTGTTAGCTGTGTTTTTTTGTTGTAAAATCTTCGTTTCTTCAGCCATCCTCCACTTCAAGTACGTTTTTCGATAAATAACATTTTTCTCTCAAGCAGTGCATAGAATTTTCGAGATAATTTACGTCAAAAATCGTTCAGGTTAATTTGATCCCACGCGCACTGAAGATTCATTACGGATGTGTGCACTTCAAGGGTTACCGGTCGCGGAGTGGTCATGTTTTCGGAAGCATCATTTTCAGCGCCGAAGTTCATATTAACAGCTCGGATCCAGTCGCGGATCTGTGACAATCGATTATATATATATATATATTAGGGTGGTCCTTATTTGGGGTACTTACAAATTTTTTTTCACGATAGTCATACATTGGTCCTACATGACGAACAAAAAATTCGTGCCAAATTTTAGCTTTCTATCTCAATTTTAACCCGTGCCCCCCAGCTATCGAAGTTTTAAACGGAAAATACATGTATTGTCCACAGTCATTTGCTTGTCTATTCTTTTGACATGGCAGGAGTTGATATAAAAAATTGAAAGTTAGAATAAACTTTCCTTATACTAAAAGGTGTAATCGCTGTTGCATATTAGTTGTTTATTGTTCACAAATTTTACTGAAATAGTTAATAATTATGGATACAACAATTTTTTTTTGGTCAAGAAAATATCTATCGATGTATTTTTAAGCGAAGTACAAAAATTTACAACTGATAAGCGTAAGGTACATTCATTATTTCAAATTTGTTCTCTTTAACGAATCGGGATATTGTCGTCGATGATCGTTCACCACTTGTAATACAAACTGTTGTTGATTTTCATTTTTGGTAAATCGACAACTAAAATCTTCCATTAACTTGATCGATCTTTCAGCACAGTCATTTACTACTTGTAAATTTTTAACAATATTTTCAGCAGCGATATAACTTTTATTTTCACCCCATTCTGATGGATCAATCCAAATAAAATGACTTTCCAAATCAAACCTTTAAAAAAATCTCATAGAGTCAGGGGTAATAAAAAAATCTATTTCTTTATTCAGTAATTCTTCAATGTCATTGTTTTTATAACGCTTTGAATCACATTTTTCTTCTGTGTAATCAATATCTTCTCTTTCTCCAATATTTTTTGAAATTTCGTCTTTACGTTGTAAATTATTAATCATTTTTAATTTTGTTTCCATTAAAATTATGTGTAAAAATGGGTTATGAATCGATATTCTTGAATTAATTGAATCTAAGTAAAAAAAAAAGAAGCCAAGTGAACGTTGGCCTCTTTGGCTGTGAACAAAAAAAAACTAATGTATAACAGCAACCATACCTTATACTATAAAGCGAATTTAGGCCATCTTTCAATTTTTTATGTCAATTCTTACTAGATAAAAAAATAAGAACAGCAGTTGATTGTGGAAAATACACGTATTTTCCGTTTAAAACTTTGACCGCCGGGAGGCACGGGTTAAAATTGAGATGGAAAGCTAAAATTTGGCACGAATTTTTTGTTCGTCATGTAGAACCAATGTATGACTATCGTGAAAAAAAATTCGAAAGTACCCCAAATAAGGACCACCCTAATATATATATATATATATATATATATATATATATATATACATATGAGACATTCCACGCCAACTCGACCTTTGATGTTCAGTGACAAAAAAATGACCGACAGCAATTTTCAGATTTTTGTCGAAAATTGGTGTCGTAATATCAGAACTGCTAATTTAATCACCAGGACCGTTTTCAATGCTGTTCAAATTTAAACAATAGAGTCTTTGATAGGATATAAAATGTTTGCTACTATTTCAGGATACAATTTTGTTCGACAAATGTTGCAATTGTTTTGCTGTTGTTTATTTTATATATTAACAAAAACATTGTTATATGAGGAGAAATCCTGAATTAAAGAAATTAGACTTCGGGCTATCATATAATAGTTTTATGGCATAAAAATTAATAGTCGTAGAAAAAAATTGTATCAGTTGTGCTACCTAGAAAAGAGGTAAGAGCATAAGTGACATAGTCTCAAAAATGTTCTTTTCAATCAAGGAACCGTGTGAATTTGACCGAAAATGATAACGGCCCTCATGGTCAAATTAGCAGCTCAAATTATTACGACCATACAATTTCAAAAACAATCTGAAAATTCAAGTGAGTCATTTTTTCGTCACTCTATTCACATTCTCGAAGAAAATAAATAAATAAAAAATGGTACGAGTCACAGCTAGGTCGGGTTGGTTTGAAATGCCTCACATATATATCCGTGCGGATCGGAGGAATCCAGAAGGAACCGAATAGGACCCAAAAAATGTTAACCGAACGTCTCGGGTTCTGATAAATCCGCTAGGGTATATACCCAGTGAATCTGATGAAAGTAGACACTACGTAAGCGCATGCGCGAGAAGTTCAAAATCTGTACAATCTTTTGGCTGTTGCTACCCACGGGCGATGCATCTCATCTCGGCGGTGATCGTGCCACCGAGCGAAAAATAAAAGGGCGAATGGCTACTTCCTTGAGAACCTCGAAAATCTCGCGCATGTGCTTACGCGGTGTCTACTTTTCATTCGATGCACTCGGTAGATGTACCGTATACTAGTCCGGTATACGCTGTCTATAACCTACATCTAAACCTGCCGTTCACATTTTTCAATTGCGCGGGAAAATTCACCCGCAGTCCAAACGCGTATTTTATATCCCGTATAACAAACGATGACGATGAAAAAAAAAACACGGAAACAGCTGAATTCTTAATCAACTCGTAAACTCACTTAGTCCATAAGCCTTGACTCAACGGCTCTTATAACGAATCAGACACGTTTCGTTTAGCCGAACAAAAACCTCTCTTCGTACTTCCTCAAGACGTTTTTTTTAATCTTCGTTTACAATTTAATTAACATTACACGAGACGTTGATGGTGGTCAGCCCGGAAAATCAAAGGTGTCCTTAAAAGTTAATGAACGTGAAAGATACAAAAATTTCTTCTTTAGAAAACAATATAATATTAAGTTTGCAAAATTAGCGTATGACGACTTTTATCACGATCCCAATGATCCCCGCGTGCGATAAGATAAAATTAATACGAGTGTGGCTATATAGATAACGTTCGGGAGGGCATGGATTGAAAAAATTGTCTCGATGAAATGATATTATATCCTCGTATTTGCTACTTTTTTTCTTGCTACAAATTACGAAACATGCTGCTACCATGCGAATCTGCTCACAGGCGATAATACGATAACGCTTCGAAAGTTTTTACTAATCGCAATTAGTTTCATATAACGAATGATGAGAAAGAAGAAAAAAATGTGTATTTGGTGCTGCCCATATGCCATTACTTTTGTTTGAACGAATCGTCACGTCCCTCCACTGTTATTTATCTCACATAACCTAAGTCATTGTTTTTATAAATCCAATTGAAGAAATTTGTCAAAGGGGGAAGGACGAAAAATTTTTTCCAAGAGTACAGTCATCCCATCAGGCGTGATAGCATTGAGAAGGATTAGTTTATTAAAGTGTGAAAACACACTGGTAAAACAGTGAAGTGGATGACAAAATGGCCGCCTCTTGCGACGCGCGTTCGTGCAAATGGGGAGGGGCTCTCGCGACTTGGTGGTGGGTATTATCGAGAGGATACGAATTAATGGTTTTTAATGCAAGGAGAAAAAGGGAACGAGAAACAACCCTATTTGATACAACTTACAAATGCGCCTAATAACGTTGATGTAGAGAGCGCTAATTCAAAGTGGTCGTTGGAAACGAAACGGTCAAATGACGGCACCCTTATACACGAAACGATGCAGAGGCCGAAAGTCTTTGATGCTCTGTGACAAAGGATTTTGAATGACTTCGTCACGATGCGACATACATAACAGAGAATCGAGCACAGTGTCCTTTATAGCGGTCGTACAATATTTTCATAAGCAAAACGGGGTGTCGTCGTTGGCTGGAAAAAACGCCAATAAAAGTTTAGAATGAATACTTTACATTTGACGGACTTTTCAAGGCGTGTTGGCACTGGTTCAAAGTGACATTGGGGATCATTAACTAAATATCTGTATGTTCTTTTTATGTTTTACTTTATTATGGCGATTGAGGTTATAATCCCGCAACGATGCTCTGGACCCTTGTCAACTCCATCCACTACGAAAATGTGTATATATAATGAATAAATAATAATAATAAAATGAATAAAAAACATGTTAGTATAAATGTTTTGCAAATATAATTGGTTTTTTAATATTACCTGCATCCATCTCTTGTCCCTTGAAAATAATTCGAAATTTCACAAAACGCTTAACGCGTTCTCTGTGACAAAGGGTATGTCTATCTCAATTTTGGCTTCCCCGTGGAAGAAGCTTTAAGTGTTGTGTGAAATTTCGCGGAAGCAACTTGCAAGTTTCAACTTGCAGTTTGTTTCCATACACGTTATTGCAAATCCCAAATTATTCGAATTATTTTAAATTTTACTTTTGCTCAACCGTCTGATGGATTCGCGCTATGTTCGACCTCGATCATTCTTCAACGACATTCTGTCCACATACATTTTACTCGGAAGTTTAAGAAGTTCGGTACATGGTTGCACGAACCATAGTGTCTTGAGGAGGTTCACTAGATGGACCGATAATACACGGATATTCCTGAACGTTTATTTTACATCTTCATATCTTCACCTTCACTGTTCTCAAAGAATCGATGTTAAAAAATTGCAATTTAACATAGGCTCTTATAGCACTTTGTGTTATGGCCACGAAGTGCATACATGATTCGTCACGGCAAGATTGAAAACACTCGAAAAAAGTGAACGACGTTCAACTTTTTTAGGGACTTGGAACATTTTCAAGATTCTGAATAATTTCACGTTACGGGAATTTATTAAATATTCGGTTAGAAGGGACATAAAAAAAATTCACATGTGTAAGACTTACAAGGAAAGTACCCGAAATGTTCCCCTCCAATTTTGTTGAAACTCATGCCTGTGATAGAACATTAAAAACTGGGCGACAGAATTTCTCTTATCGGCGGAAAAACGGTTTTAAGGTGTGAAGCCACCCCCTGAAGTTGCACAAATCAGGTACAAGCGCTGCATCGATTTTGATGAAATATATATATTTTAAGGGGTCGAAACACCCTTGAACATATATTTCTTGCACCCCACTTTGAAAACTTGCGAATCGATTGGAATGAAAATTATACTGTTTTACAAAGGAAATGAAATTAAAATTCACGTATGTGCGTTTGTAATTGTGCAAGAAAACAGTTTTAAGAGGGCATGCTACCCCTATTTGAGTTTTTACATTTCAGTTGTTTCCTTGTCATTCCAAATGTGTTTGCCGATATAAACTCTTCTTATCAAGTTAAAATTAGGGATTCACCGTTTTTTTTCAATTAGCACGAATAAAGGGGTGGACCACCTTTTCTAGCCCCCTTTTAAATAGATATTCAAACATTTCTAAACGACTGCCAAGAATTTTAATGACGGTGCGAATTTCGTGTTCAGCTAAAAGTTTGCATTTACGCTAAAAGAAGCATAATTAAAAGGCTACACCTCATTTAATAACACATTTTTTTTAATAAAATTTTTCACACGTCGCTGCACGAGCAAATTTTCATTAATAGTAGTATAGCAATACATCTGACCGTCAAATTACATTTTTGATTGTGTCTTCATATCATTATCTGTAATTGAGGAATTCACAATTTGAATACTATTTTATTTTACCACCTAAATTCGTTATTAAACTTTGCTGTTCGGTGATACCATGTGGATGTCACGTGCAATGCATATCAGCAATTGCCGCGGCAGGCAAACCAGAGAATACGATATTGGAATACTGCTTAGATTGTGGGAATATCAGTGAAAAACAAAGTCCTTGAGATATAATGAATTATTGTTGGCACCGATAAAGCCATTATTACTTATTGTTAGTGCGTGATATATCTCGTTTTTTTTTATAAGCTGTCGGGCTTTACATCTCGTTCTCCGAGCAGCATTTTCAATTTTTTTTGCAACCTGTAATTATAGATAATGAAAATGAATTCGATAAACGTTATTAAACTTCTGTTGGCAACATTTGAAGTTATTAACGTAGCAGAAACTCTGGTGAACTATGCGGAAATGGAGCTGATGAAACATTTAGAAATAATTTTAATCGACTCCGTGCGAAACAATGGAGTTGAAATAATAAAAGAAAATACACTCGATTTCCAACAACATTTTAAGCAACCCGAAGAGAAGCCTGTTGAAGTTTCTTTATGGGAAACAGATATTGCCGAAGACGATTCTGGTAGGTGTTACAGAGGTGATGAATTAAGTTATGACTATAAACGAAAAGCCGTTGAATACTGAAGATCTGGAAAAAAAATTATAGTATTGAACCCATTAAGCAAAAATAGCAACAGGTTAAATCTGTACAACAATTGAGACGCTGGGCACATGAGTTCAATACCGGTGGCACTTATATAAACGAACTAGAACGATTCCGAGTATGTATTAAAAAATATGAAAACCGCTATAGAGGCGGGTACAACCATACATGATATTGACATCTAAGAGTGGGCTATTGACGCGCAAAAAGAGATAAGCCACAAAAATATTGGCTCTCGAAATTCAAGAAATTATATCGTGTCATATCTAGAAAAATTACTAAATTCGTATCGCAGAAAACTATAGAAGAAGAAGCGGTTATGCGACGGAAAGGAGACAATTTTATAAATAAGGTTCAACCTTACGAGTATATCTCAAAATATGGAGCAGAAAATGTATATAATTCAGATTAAAGTCGTTTTCAACTGGAAATTCACTCGGGACGAACTTTATAAATCAAAGGATCAAAGAAAGTCGAATGTGTAGTACAATCAGTCTCCTCAACAATCCAAAGTTACACGATCCAGCCTATAATAAATGCTGATGGAAAACTACTTTCTCCACTTTTATCGTAAGAAGCAAAAGGTGATTTTGAACCGATAGTGAAAAAAGAATTATAGTATTTAGGTTGGAAAACGTCGTAATGACAGCTTCTAAATCTGGGAAAGTCACTTCAGGTATGAATAAACTTTTTGTGAAACTTATTTTGATATCAATTACATTACGTCAAGACACTTGATTATCATATCATGTATAGATTTTTGTTATAATTAAACATATGTTTACGTCAACAGATTATTTCAAAACATGGCTGGAAAAAGTATTCTTTCCTAATGTCGGTAATAACAGCGTATTACTGATAGATTCCTGAAGTGGACACTAGGGTGGCCCATTTTATAAAAAATTTCAAATTTTCGCGTTCACATATTTTCAAATAATAGGTGACTATAAACAAAGGCATTATGATTTGTTTAGATTTTTAAACTCAAACATGAGTCTGCGCTAATCATCCAAAGTTTGAGTGAAATATTTGACCTACTGGCAATTTTAAGCAGTAAACATTGGTCAGAAGTGAAATGGTTTTATCGCAGTCCGTTTCAGGTAGAAAAATATCGCATGGACACATTGAACATTTCTGTAGTCATAAGTAATACCTGCCCATGTACGAATATTGCAAATGCTAGCAGCAAGCAGCAAAAGTAGTGGGGGTACCGCTCATAAGGACAATTTATGTCGGTGTGATTTCTGTGCTTCGACTTTCGGTTAGGATAATAAAGGAACGAAGCTCTTCGTGCATACTCGGTTTTCTACCTGATGACGGGATGACCATTATCCAATTGTATAAACTAGCAAAATTTTGCTTTCTATAATTTTAGCGAAATATCTTATGAAATATCACTGATCAGTGAAAAAAAGTCATTTACGTCAAAGTATCTTACTTGCGTAGGATTTTTTAGCAATATCAATTTGTGTTTACACCGACATACCAAGCGCTTGGGCGAGGTAGCCCCACTACTTTTGCCGATAGTTGCTAGCAACTGCAATATCCGTACACTTACTATGATAATAATTATACCTGCACTAATGTTCCTACCTTTCTATTTGAGGTACGACATCGAAAAGTACTTTCAACTGTGTCAAAGTATTTTGATAAAATCTGTCAAAATTTTATTTTTTCATTAACACGAGTTTAGCTTTTCAGAGATGTATTTTTTTTAATTTCATTGTTTTATATGACTCGAAAAAATTTAATAAATAAATTTCCAATATTAACTCATCTAAAATGTTAATGAAAAACTAAGCCATTAGCCATCAGAGATGTCAAATTTTATATACAAATTTATTTAAGGCCTGACATACGTCCAGCGGTACCGAAAACGTACCAAAAGAAAAACTGTTTTTAGGAGGGATAGAAATAGAAATTGATAAAAAAATTCTTACACATTGTTTATTACTGTGTTAAGTTTGTAAAAAAATTTATTTCAATTTTTTTTTTCAAAAATTACAACATGAAAAATCACATTTTTTGAAGCACTGTAAAAAGAAAGTTGCTCCACGGTCGGCAGTATTTCTTCCTCAAATGTTGACGGATCTGCAAAATGTAAAGAAATTCTTGTATAATAAGGTAGTAGTTATAGTCTGTCGAGCCGGATTTTTGAAATTCGAAAAATTAAACAATTTACGGTAATTTAAAAAAAAATGTTAAGTTTGTGTCAAAAAAGTCACACTTTAATTGTTCTAATAAAATTTTCTAATTATAATTTTAAAAATCCGGCTCGACAGACTATAGAAAAAACTATTCCGAATATATAAAAGAAAAATCATCAAAAAATATTAAAAACCGTACGAGTTATCATGCCGACCGTGTCAGAAAAAGTAGTTTTGAGAAAAACGCGTTTAAAGTTTCAAGCGCGTTTCGCTCGAAGTCGCGCGCGGCTGGAGCAAGATTTTTATGAATTTTTTTAATTTATTTAGTTAACTTACGTCTAATCTCCCATTCCAGCTTCATATTGTACGCCTTCTTTGTCAGTAAAAAATTGTTGTTGTTTATTTTTTTCTAATCGACGAATTGTTCTGGCCTCTTTTGTTGCTTTGGTCGCGCGTCAGACCTTTGTCCTTTCGTCGGGCAGTCACATTATCTACAATAACTTTTGAACTATGGGGAATTTTTACAATCAGCTTACACAGAAATACGCCTAAGACTGTAAGGAATAATAATCTGTAAACAAAAAAAAATCGATTTTTTGAAAATTCTCGACGTATGTAAGGCCTTAATAATGCATTTGTATCATCTATAGAACTGGAAGCTATTTTTATTGATAAAATCAGAGTTTGAAATGATGAAAAAATTAAATATTTATGGTACAGTTCGGTGAGATATTGTTCTCAATTTTTTGGCTAGAATTAGTTATTATAATCAATGATTAAGATTCAAAATCATATAGTGGAATCGTGCGTCTCGTTACCTCTCTTCACCGACACCTGAGAATCCTACCCGAGAGGGATATTTTTTTCAGAAAAGAGCTACCCAGCCAGTTGACCCTCTCACTTTTACTGTTTATGATACTTGTAAATGCACCTGATAATCCCAACACCTGATCTTCTAAAAAATTCAAGAATTTTTCATCGCCTTTTTTTTAATAATGTAATGAAGCCAGATATTTCTCTTTTTGTGTAATGATAGTTCGATAGTTAAATAATCACTCAACGTATTTTGAATAAGATCCGTCCATTTTAAGCGGTCCATAGAAGCCTTCAAATACCCTTGATTTTTACCAAAATCGGATTTTTTATTTCAATAACAAATGGAAAAAAAATATAAACAAAACATCATTATGTTCATTGATGTTTTATAAACAACTTTCAGAAGAAAAACATAAATAATCTCAATAATTATATCACCAAATTTTTATTTAAAAATCCATTACCCTCATCGTGGGCTAAAGTTCATAAAGAATTAAAATCATTAGCGGTAGACTCATATTTGAGTTTAAAAATCTGAAAAAAATCATAACGTCTTTTTTTATAGTCAACTATTATTTGAAAATATGTGAACACGAAAATTTGAAAATTTTAATAAAACGGGCCACCCTAGTGGACACTGTCCAAAAGTCATTCGTGAAAAAACACCTCATGACAAAAATATCATCCCAATGATTATACCAAAAGATACTACTGGAGGAATTCAACCACTCGACGTATGAGGCTCCGGATACGGAAAAATTTTCGATGACTACCATTTTTGTTTGTCCTATGAATCATGATTGGGGTTAAAAGTTAATAATAAAGTCTTACCTCTTGCGACTTTCGGGAATTTTACAACGATTCGAGATTGTCAGTATAAGTCAATTTTCGGATACTCAATGGAACAATCATGAGAGAGGATGATAATTTTTTTTCCTCCCCTCGACACCGACTAAGAGTGCGAGTATGCGTCGAGCTAGTTACCCACCCCAACACGATCACGCATCGATGTAAACCTCCAGCCAGCGACACAACGGCGCCGTCAATATCGATGGTGAAAAATCACAATTTCTCTATCATCAACGTCAAGAGGAAACATCCATCGAGTTAGCGAGAAAACCTTGGAAATGGCACAGTGTTACTCTTCAAACGTTGGTGGCCTTTGTGCCACAGCGTGAGACCCATGCGTCGAAGTCTTCATGCGCACGTGGCACTACTACCAGACCACTTATACATCGATACCCTTAGAGACACTATGGTGCGTATATCAAGAGACGCGGCAGCGTCTTGACGCCAAGTATCAAAAAAAAGTTTTTAAACTGTGCCGATGTCTCTATACAGTAAGGTGGCCTGAAAACCGTTATATTCAAACTCTAAATCGACTTCACGCGCAAAGGCGTCGAGTTATAACAAACCTGACGACATTTTTGCGATGTAATGTTATTGTTTTCTTTCGAATGCCTTTAGATTTATTTAGATCCATCCACGCATTGTTGAGATATCGTAATATTGTCATGATTTTTCACGCAACTTTTCTCATCTCAAGAATTGTTCTCCTCCTTCCGTGATTTCGACAAAGGGGCATAGCCCCTTTGTCGGGGGGGGGGGGGGGGTACCTAGTACAGCATATAGCTCATACGCCCTTTCATACAAATTATACAAAAACGATATATATCACCCATGTCCGATCCGAGCTCGTGGTTCTCTTCACTACGATGCTGCGCGGCCTCGTTGTGCGTACGTTCTCCGTAATCGGTCGAGTCGGTGCCGGCGGCCGGGCCATCGCAGTGTGCGAGAGAGAGAGACAGAGAGAAAGTGCACTTGGAGTTGTCAGCTGGTTATTTTTGTTTTCGTGTGTGCGTTAGGTGATTTTTTAATAAAAAAAAACGTTTCGTGCTACATTTGAAATCAAGTCAATAACGGGCATAATACTTGTAATTGCGTAGACGACATAGACGAGTCTCTGTGAGCGTTGATTTTGTGTAGTCAACGAGTACGTGTCAGCTGTCAGGTGAGAAAATGATGCACTTAATAAAAAATATAAATACTAAATTTACGAGGTTGCGAATAAAATAACTTTATTCGGTGTAACCTGACGAATAATAAAAATACATTATTTTTTGCATAGCCAATTCAGTCCATCTAGGCAGTTTGAACTTTACGATAAGTTGAAAATCGAATAATGTTTGCATTCATGAAGTGTAAATTATTACTGTGTAAAGATAAAGTACTGCGTAAATGAGTATAACTTCTGTGCATGAATTTCAATTTAACAATTCCTACACTCAGAGCCAAAAGAATTTTCTTAAAAAGATAATGAGATTTTGTACAGCCAATTCAGTTCATCGGGGCAGTTTGAAGTTTAAAATAAGTTCAAAATGAATAATGTTTGCATTCATGAAGTGTAAATTATTAATGCGTGAAGATAAGGTACTGCGTAAATGAGCATAACTTCTGTGCATGAATTTCAATTTTTAAATTCCTATACTCAGACCCGAAAGAATTTTCTGAAAAAGATAATGCGATTTTGCACAGCTAATTCAGTTCATTGGGGCAGTTTGAACTTTAGGATAACTTCAAAATGGAATAATGTTTGCGTCCATGAAGTGTAAATTATTACTGCTTAAAGATAAGGTGTAAATGAGTATAACTTCTGCGCATTAATTTCACCTGAAAAATTCCTACACTCAGGCCCAATTTCATTATATCAATGGTGGATATGATACAGCGATTCAGAATTTGTGATCGCAGAAAAATGTGCAACGGTATCATAATGCATCGATGCTGAATTTTTCATCTCAGCGATGTTGCATATGATACGATGCGATTCAAGATTTTTTAGTACATTCATAGTTTATAACGGGAAGGGAGTTGAATTAATTACAGTTGTTGAAATCGATATATCACAATATAATCGTGTATTATTAAAAACGTTGATTCAATGCTGGACCTGATTCTATCAGGTCTTTTAAAAAAAAGTAAAATCTCCATTAAAAACTTAAAAAGTTAAAAATGGACGCCAAGTAATCAGAAAATGTGTCCAATCTAGAAATAAATACTTACGACTTTAAAAATCGTTTTATAATATTTAATAAAAAGTTAAAAGAAATCATTTTATAAATTAGCCAAGCAAACTACTACTCCTTCCGCCAATCAACCTGCCCCCTTTTGTGCGGTATGCCACAGAAGTCTACTGAAAATGCTGTACAAAAACTTGGCGTGCATGGCTAAGAACAATAAGCTCGGCGAAGGGGCCGCTGCCCCTTTGTACCCGCAGTAGATTGAACCGGATCTAACGCGTGTCATTTGTGTGCACATCAGTCGAAACCGCCTCGTGTCCAGCTCCTACGAGTACGAGAGAAATAACGTCGTAAGTGATCTCGGTACACTGAGGGAGAACGTGAGATGGCTTAGCTGGGTCAATCGAGCTTTCATGGCGGTTGAACGCAATGGTTGAACGAAAGGATTTAATGACGTTGTACATGGAAGGTTGGCATAGGGTCAATACTCTTTTCGAGACGTTTTATGTTTCATTCTGAATACTTTAAAACATTTTTCACTCTATTCATATAAAATTTCTATATTAAGTCGTATAGTCGCGAATATTTTCTATGTACTGAGACGTACTGTAGTACCATAAGCGTACTTGCGAGGCGTTATTACGAACAGCGTGGGGAGCGGGGTGCGGGGAGAGTCGCTAGATGGCACCAAGATAATTCGCGGCATCATTATTTACGAAAGGGACAATCCATTGAATTCACTTTACCGACGTGACGAAGGTCATGGTTACAACTAATTACAGGCGTCCACGTCAAAATACCGCAATGCAGCAAAGATGAGGAACGAAACGGGTAGAGAAAAGAAGAAGGGAAGGTCCGCAAACCGGGTATAAAAGGGCCGGTGTTCGCCAGGAACGACACTTGTACTCTGGATTCCAAAAGGAGACTAAAGTACTAGGATGTCCACGACTACTTGTCCTTTGTCGTAAGGAAAGTGGATATCTTGGGAAACAGAGGACTGGAGGAAAAAAGAGCTACAGGCGGTCTGAAGAAGGAAAGAGGGGATGGTATTACTGCAAAGCTCTCGCGAATACCGGCCTAGTCAGACGAAAGCGAGAGGGGAGCGGGAAACTGGAGACTTTATCCGGATGCAGAAAGAAAAGAGTAAACTAGCTAAAGTTTCTGACCTAGGGTATAAGAATCTACGGAAAATCCGAGGTGTAAGCGCGATAACCATTTGAGACTAAGTGCTGTAAAATAATCGTGAGAGTGCCAATCGGAAATAGAGAAGCTTGAAATGGACAGCTTCCCAATTTAAAAGAATAAGTGACAAAAATAATGCGAGTAACAGGACAGTGATAGAAGTATAAACGAAAGAAACAGTATTATACGAAAGGAATTAGCATTAAGCAGTCATAGCCACATCCACGACTGACATACATAAATATCATAGCGTGCGATCTGACACATGCTTAAATCTCGCCGTCAAAATACGAGGATATAGACAAACATTTCGGGTGCCTCAGTACTAGACGGTAGCATGGAGCTATAGCGATATAGGCGTGTGAGAAGCGTAGCGAGGCGCATACCAATGTACACAAGCGTGCGACCAGGCGGGCTCTTGCGACGAACAACACTATAAAAAAACTATACGACCGCTTGACAAAGCATTTAAATGTCCGAATATCGAGAAAGAAAATGTGAAGCGCTCTATTGAAAGCAATGTATCCCTACTCACAGGCGAATTATGTAATAAGAAAGACAATGACGGTTATATAATAAACTTAAGCATTTTACATTGTCCGCAAAAGCCTATATTTAATTCACTCCCTGTTCGAGTCCCGAATCCACGCAGACATTTGTTGTGACATTGTCTTTAAATAAAATGTTAACGATAGTTGATACCGTTACAGTACCTAGAAAACAAATTTTTTTCTATTTCCCACGATGCACAAATTTTCAAAGTCACACACATAGTTGACTTTTTTTGCAAGTCCTAAGGACGTGAATTTTTTCATGTCCCTTCCAACCAAATTTTTTATACTTTCCCATAACGTAAAATTATTCAGAGTCTCGAAAGATTTCAAAATCCGTCAAAAAGTTGAACGTCGCTCTCTTTTTCCGTGTTTTTTCAATCCTGCCGTGACAAATTCTGTACGAACTTCCAGGTCCTAATAATGATCGAGTACATTTAGATGAAACCCCATGAAAAAATGTGTCAATTGTCACAAAAATCATAGTGAACAAAGGTGGCTGTATTTATTTACTTGTGTGCCAAATTTCAACCCGAAAACTGAAATCAGTTCGAAGTTACCAGCGGTTTCAATTGTACACCCCTATCTGACACGACATACGCACATTCATCCGGACATTTTTGCTATGATTTTTCAATGTTTTGGAACATTTAAAACACGTTGACACGAAAAACACGTTTTTTTTTCATGAAAATAGAGGTTCCTCTACGAGGAAGCAAAAAAAAAGGAGGATTCCATTACTGAAGCTTGGGTAAAATAATGAACTCCATTACTGAAGCTTGGGTAAAATAATGACAATACGCATATTGATTTTTTATATCGTATTATATATAATTCGCTTTTGGAAAATATGATAATATTTATGTATATAATATAACAAGAGATATAATTAGCCTGACATGAGTTCTATGAATTCTTTCACCTTATTTCTCACCATATCTCGTTTCACCCTTTATGCGCATAACCCCCCCCCCCCCCCCCCCCCCCCCGAGAATCGATGACATTGCCAAACGTCGCGATGCTCTCCCGGCTTCTTCGATGGTTTTTGCACATTTTTGTCTGCAGAATATATTTATTTCTCCCGTCGTGTTATTATATTACTCAATATTGTTCCATGTTCCCCATATATCCACGAGTTTCCTCGGGATTTCTGCCCTCTCACACCTCAATGATAAAATCATTTCTAATGGATGGGACAAAACGGCAAAGACACCTAAAAGACGATCGAATCGATGCATTTTGTTACATTTTAATGTTTTTTTTTAATTATTTTTTGAAATGTAATTCGTATATCCAATTCACTAAAGTTGCTTACTCGTACGATGATGGTTCCCAGCACATTTGCCATTTTATTTGTTTTTTATCCTCGACCTCGGCGTTCCCGTAATTTCCTAAACATACATTATGGAAAAATTTAACGGCGAAATACTTTGTAATAATTACAACTTGGCATTACACCCACTATTAGTTAGTTTACGGGACTAAATCGCTTTGTTTTGTTTTCTTCTCGAAATTGCAAACGAGCAGCAGTTCATGTTGACCAATCGGGGAAATTTCGATCCGCGGCGCTACCAGCGCTCGTACCGGTGGCGTCATAGAACTAACATCTTCGGTCTTGGTTATTCATTATTTTCTTTTTATTGTATTACGAATTTCCCCGGACTTCCGAATTCCCTTCTGCTCTCTTTAAATTTAATAGTGTTGTGTTTAATTTATTAATTCTTATCTAATTCTACTGTAAACCGTACGGTCAATAAGTTTGATGGACGATTCATTGAAGGAATGGAGATGAGGTCATCGTACGAAGCATCCCCGGGAGTAGCCGAGTCGAGCAGACGAACGCTTCGATAGTAAAAATGAAACGTTGATCTCCTAACTTTCTAGCGATACAAAAGATTGAATAGACGATTGTCCGCCCTCTTGTGACTTTGAAAAAAGGAGAAAAAAATATATATTAATGGGCTCGTTATTCTTCAACGATTTTAATGATTTACCACACTCTCGCTATGCGCTTATCCGAATAACAATTTCCACTTCTTCCATTTATATATATTTATATTAAAAAAAGACATTTTCTCTGTATCTTTATGACCAATTCGTTAATTTCGGTACAGTTTAACAACTGTAACGTAGAGTATGTAAGAAAAACTGAAAAAAAATCAGCACCGGGCAGAACACGAACTCGAGTTGAGAATGAACGAAGAAATCGTATCGCCGGCGAGCTAGATCCTTGAAGCTCCGATCACTCTCGTCATCCCGCAATCCTCGTTTTTCTTTTAATTCCTCATTTATTTATCGACGACTCCCCATACAAATATTAAACAATAAAATCACATTCGTCTTTACCTAAAAAAATAGATAATCGTTTCAGCAGCTATCGACGATTCTCGACGACGCTATTTTTCGTTCTTATCTGTTCTCTTCCATTTATTTATTTATTATTTTGTATCCTTTCCTATTTTTCTCTGTTATGACTTTACTTCCTTCTCTTCTCACTTTATAACATCCAGTACTCAGCAATATCTTGGAGTTTTTTTCGTTCAAATCCATTCACAGAGATCTTGGAACCCGTCGATTAGGTACATGTATAGTTATATACGACTTGTTAGGTACGTTAAAGACTACCTCGGGTGCCCGCCTTTTTATAATTCGAGATTTCTTTGTTTTCATTTATTCGCATATTTCGTTGGCGGCACAATCAAAAGAATAAAATCAACAAATACGAGGATGACAAGTGGCAAGGAAAAAGACAGGCACGCCATTTAAACCTTAAGTACAATCACCGTGTAAGCAAAGCTTCTTGGATGGATTCATATTTCCACATGGGTTGTATATTTCTCGCTATTGTTATTATCGTGGTTTTCTTTGTTTATATCTTTTTCCTTTTCGCCGCCTCATAGAGGAAGCTTCATTTTTTGTTGTTGTTGATATCGTCGTCACCGCGTTTACGCAGAATGACGCGGAGAGCAATTACTCTTTTATTTTATTTTGCACGATAGCGATCGAAAATCACAGCCGGCGGTCGTGGGGGAATTTTTTTTTCTCTGTTTTTTATGTCTTTTTATGTCTTCCGATCCGGGAAGTTTATTTTTATTTTTTAAACTAATTTAGAATAACGCGATCAACGCGACCGACGAAAGTTTTACTTCGGTTGTTCATTTTTTATTTTACAAAAATACCCAAATCGTAGCGTGAGACAAAATGAAAACGAGATGTTTGCGAGAAATTCGTTGATTCTTTTTTCTTTTCTTTTTTTTTTTTTGTAGCTCAAGCTCTCCCCGTCAATCCACGGACGAAGTTTTTCTCTCTTTGTCGTCGTTAAATCCGTATACGACGCGATATACCGTCATCGTCGTCAACTAACATAGTCAACTACACATACAGACTAGATACTGAATACGTTTACAGAATCTCGTTTTTTTTGTTCTTTCTTGGCGAATGAAAAAAGCAAATAAACGTGAATCCTGGTTCGTCCTATTATTTTTTTTTTTTTTGCAGCGAAAAATACTGAGTAGCTTGTGCGAAAGTCAAGCTGCTTTTGCTGTTGTTGTTATTTCATATGTTCTTAAAGTATCAATGAAAAAATATATATTGTGTGCGTCATTCACGGATTCGCGGAGATCCTAATGACTTTTGTTTCGATCAATACAATTTTTTGTTTTCTTTCTCTTTAATTGTAAACGTATTCAGTAAAATTATCGATAATATTGCATAATATTATCATTGTATATTTGAGACCTCGAGTGTCCCTTGCCTGAGGGACTTTCGTGATCTGCCTTTGTTTTAGGTAATCGACCCATCTTTACTTCACCCTCAACGCTTTTAAAAATTAAATCTCATATTTATTATAATATATATGTATCGTGTGACTAAAGGCAAAAGGTCGTACATTGTATGAGCATAAAAAATACGTTCTCTTGATTTTAGTCACGCGATATATATATATATATATATATATATATATATATATATGTATATATACACACATATATATATATATATATATATATATATGCAATAACCAATATTTGTTGTTTGTTTGTAAAATCGCGCGATTAAAATACATGCAATTATAATCCATCTATATATATATCGTCTATATAGGAGATATATTATGTATATATAAACTTTTACAGTTTAGTTAAAATTCTGTTAGAGTAACTTTATTTTCTCGGTTATCTGCTGTTTTCTTCGTCTACGATTTATCATTAATTCAATTCGTTTTCTCGAGTTTGACTCCCTTTCCTCACGTTTATCACTTTTATGTTTTCTTTTTATCTCCGTTCCTATTTCCATTAAGAGATTGCGCTAAAAGGAAATTACCATGAGCAGGAAAAAAAATACAAACAAAAAGGAAAGTTGCCGAACATTTTTTTTCTTCTTGCACGTTTGAAAAACGTCTACGGACCATTAGCGATTAACCTCGAATTTTTCACGTTTCATGTAGTGGTATTTTCCATTACAATTTATGCAACTGAACTGTAACTGTCACTGTATAGAAGTCTTTGTTTTTCTTTCTTTTAAATTAAATAATAAAAGTATTTGTTGAATATAGCATTATGAATCATATGTATAATGTTTTTGTTTTATCGACGGTCTTAACTCTTTCCCATGGAAATGAAATATATATCGAAACTATATACCCGTGATATTGAATTTGTTTCGTCGAATTATATCCGATGTATCTATGATATACCTTTTATATATCCTGCATATTCATTTTTTTCCCACAGGAGTTTCGCTTGCTCTTTTTTACTTGCGCTTGTATCTTTCTGAATTTCCCGTGTTCAATTCTTATTACTCAGTTTTCTTTGTACCGACGGTGGCGTGTGAATTTCATTTTTGGTATTATGCATCTGTGTGTGTGTGTGTGTGTGTGTCTGTGTTTGTGTGCGCGCGCGCGCGTGCGTGTGTGCGTTGATGGCTGTGTATTTTAGTATCATTTTTTCTTCATACCAAGATACCTTGCAACGAGTCACGATTCATTGTGATCTAATATTGTATCAATTGGTTTCGTCGGGTGATTGTCACCTTCACGGTCCCTGCAAATACAATTCCTTGCGTTTACTCGTACGTCTCATCGCATTAAAATTACTACAAGCAATATAATGTACTGGTAATTTTTCCGGACGTGAAAAAAGATTTTTCTCTTTCATGATATCTACTTGAGAAAAGTTCGCATCAGCGAAGGAAAAAACGACTTCGACGAGCAACAAAAAAGTTTATAGTCAAGCTTGTAGTTAAAATAAAATTTTGTAGATATGGATTGTACTGTTTTTTCCAGTCATTTCACTACGGAGAACGACAAAATAAATGTAAAACATTGAGAATCCGAGACAAGCAAAGTTGCACTGCATATACTGCGAATAAAGATTTATGGTATGATAATCTCTTTATGCGCGAATAGAGTAAAAAAGAACATACAAACAAAATACGATTGGCAATTCGTTATGAAATTCATAAATGGTTCTTGTTTTTTTAAATATATTTTCTGTACCTTTCATGACACATTGTCTTCCGTTGGTTTCGCTTTTGGTTAAGAGAGAAGATACAGAAATGTGTCACAATAAAATATATCACGAGATCTGTAGCTTCGCAGAGGGCGAATAATGTTAGAGATTACGAGAATTGAAAGAAACGACAATCAATTCTAGTCTAAAAATGACTGTGATGTTTAGAAAAAATTATTATTCCATCATTAGTGTATTCCTACCTTCTCTGATATCTTTAGGTGTGTTGGATGAGAGCGAGGTCATGGAAGGGACCTGATAGACATTGGGTCGTGGCCCATTCGGCGGCACAGTTGTTATTTTGGACCTGCAAGTATAATTCGTCCTGACTTTAACGAGATAACGTTTTTTACCACTCAAATACAACGTAGTGCAGAAAAGATACGGTTTAAGAGGGGCGAGGGCGCCCGGAGAGAAAAAGGATTATCGGTGCATGATCAATTTTGAAAATACGTTAAATTACCTCTGTTTGCGAATCTTCGGATTTCTACCGTCGAACGAGTTGGGAGTTGGACAGCCCGACGTGTTTGATGAGTAAGATGGCGGCCGAAAGGGACGCGGACATCCCTGAACGACAGGTGGCGACGGTACTGGCGCATACTGGAGACGGGGATTGCCCGGTACACCTGGATGCATCAATCTCATGTCACCTAAAGATTTTCAAACGACAATTGTTTCATAAATTTTTTAATCTCATTTGACACAAACTCGTTCCATTAATCTATAATTCATTATTTCGCTAAACGATGCCTCATCCAAAAGCAAAAGATTGGAGAAGCACTTTACCGATAGGGGCGCTACCAGTTGCCAGGGCGCCTTTAAGCTTGGGGCCCAAAAAATAGGTAAATTTTCAATACTATTCTGCGATGAGAGTATTAGAGTGACACGGTCGGGATTTTACGCGCAATTAATACGTAGTCTTGCTAAATTGGAGTTTTTTTTAAATTGAAAAACATTGATAAACAGTGAAGATTTTATTATTTAAACAAAGTGCCGTCGTCGTTGCACGGCCATTCGGTGTAGGTGGTTCTGGCAACTAGGGTGATCTGAAATGAAAAATGGACGTTTAGTATAATAATGAAACTTTCGTACGCCCGTATAGTATTTTGAAAATTACGAAAAATACTGTAAAAAGAAAAGTTCAATTGTCCGCCAGAAAAAAAAACTTCAATCATTTGTTATTGACAAATGGATAAACGTATTGAGAAATCATCAGGTCGTATGATAGGAAACGTTATGAACTATGCTCTGTCCGAATTTGAAGTGAATTGGATATATTGGATTGAGAGATACAACTTACACCGCTTCATAAAACATAGTTTCGAGAAAAACACAGGAGAAAAAAGGGTATTTTTTCTTAAATTTGACACTTTCCGCATAAATTTAGAGGTCTGTCCAATATATTTGTTATTTCTTTAGGTTTTTGGATACGAGGAATACGAATATGAAGGTTAATTTTTTCTGAAACCGTTTTTATTTTTTTGATAAACAAGGTAATTGTTTAAATGACGACTGTAACGAAACAATGCATTTTAGAGAACAAAGGTGCGAATGAAAGATGTCCCTTTATGAATACACAACAAAAAAGGTTTAATCCAGTTTTTCGCAAACCCTGTTAGTAATGGATTTATAAGCGACAACAGTTTTAATGAGGGAGGGAGATGGAACGACGCGTGACAAATGACCAGATAAACGTTCGTTACTTATATCTCAAATACCAATAGATTTTATTATAAATGGATAAAAGAACCTTTTCTGTTTGAAACTTTTTTTCCTAAAATGCATTGTTTCATTACAATCGTAATTTAAGCAATGAAATTGTAAGAAAGTGCCTTCGTGTATAGATTACTAGTTTGAAATAAATTAGAATGAAAAATTGTGCCTTCAATCGACAATTCTTGCACCATATAGGAATACTTCCGCAGCAGCAGTAGCATTTCGATCCGCTTTTTTTTAGGTCGCTTGACGAAGTTGTCGCCCTTCTTTCGATGCATCCAGTGCACGCTTATCTATGCGATTTGCATCGATTTTGCGGAAGTTTGCATAGAAATTCGGACCAATTGTCGATTCCATCACTTACATCATTAGCATAACGCTTTGGTAACCGTCATTGAATATAGTGACAGCGAAGTTGGTTGCAATTTCAATTATGACAATGCCATTGATGTTTACTTTTGGTGCAAAGCTGTACATTTTTCCATTGACACTTTCGGTGTTATTTTATATAAAGCCAACCTAAATCGCGCTCTAATAAGTCATCTCGGAACAGATCTTCATAAATAGGTTTCACAGCATCGACAATGACACGAGGAAGAGGATCTTTGTGCTTGTACCGCTTTACCCATTCGTCTATGCTTTTTGGCACGATCAGCAGGACTCTGCTCCAGGAAGGCAGAAACGATGCTGTGGTTTTTTTTTGTCGAAGTTTTGTGATAAAATTTCACGCAAGCAGCTGTTCTCATTTTTCGAACTGAATCTAAAGACCGTCTAACAGCAAGTCCGAAATAAATAGTAAGTTCCTCGATAAGCATTCCAGTGAACTTTCCCGTTCCACTGATACCTGTATTTTCTTTTTTCAAGTAACGCAATTGCGTACACATCCTTTTTTAAACATGCCCAACACATTCATTTTTCGTTACTACCGTATCTTCATACGATTGTGACTCGAGTATGCCTTTGGATCTTTTGCCGTGTCTATCCCCAATATAGTTTGAGCTTTCCACTCCGTGCAATTTTTCCGACATTGCAAACATTTTCGTCATTCCATCGACTTCCGACTTTCCAGCTGATCCTTTGATATTAGCGTGGCACTTTACTTCGTGGGTTAGGAGTCATTCTGCGTATTTCTCGGTAAGTTGTAATTTACTTTAGTATTCACAAGCTTTGTAATACGAAAATGTATCACATAATCTAATACTATCGTTACGACCGTACGTCGTAGCGCAGTGGGCGATCTGACCGTTCACAAAAAACGTCATAACTCAGTCAGTTGTTGTCATTTTTACAATGTTTTTGTTGCAACGCAAAGTCAAGACCCTAGGCTATAAACATATGCAATAAAAAAATCGATTTTTCGAAATTTCAAGCTTAGGCAGACCCTTTAAAGTAGTCCTTGTACCTTATTCGTATACTGTAGAATTTTGTAATTTTAAATATGTTGACCCTCACTTTTTGTTAAGTGCCCAAAGTTTCAGATAACGTTACCGACCATATGAGATCGAAATATTAACTTTAAAATCACGAGATTCGGCATAGGGTATACCGAAAAACGTGGGCTTCCCGAGTGTAACGAGAAAATTAACTTCCGTAAGTATCGTAGAATGAAGATTTTTAATTTTAATCTTTGTTCGTGAAAATGTAAGCTTTCGCTTGATTATAAAAAGAGGGAGTCGCGGGATGTTTGAAAGAAATATTTCATCTTACGGGGAGGATCAAGGTCAACATAATCTCAAAAAAATTTTAACGCATGTTACTCGGAGATGACTTATGAAAATGGCGCGTATGAAAAAAAAATAGTGGAGATGTCGCCGTTTATTAATTACGTAAACGGGCCTATTATTTTTCCTCCATTCGCTTAAGCCGTCTTCGAGAAAAATGTGTTAGCAAGTTTTTTTCTATTTCTCTCGCACTTGCGAGAGGGAAAACGGTGGAAGACGCTCACACCTCCTCCACCTTTTTCCCCATCGTCGAGAGCGACGGCATTATAATTTAATAAAAACATGTAATGATAACCACGCGAAGTCTCTCCCGATCCCATTGATTGCGTCTGAATAGTGGGGACGATAAAAATCGGGGAAACCATGGAGACTAGAGTAAAGGAGTCCGTTCTCCCGTGGGGAGCATACGAAAAATTCGTCCGATATCTGCGTAATGGTTTGAGATTTCGCCAAAAGCGTCTGTCGTCGGAAAGTTCTCAAATGAAGTCAGCAAACTAAACTAGACGTGAAACCTAGCTGAACCTAGCCACGTACAGTGAATAACCCATGACACTTCCGTGTAATCACGGGTAATCTCTCTATGTTATATAAATATTTCGCCGCCCAGATAAGGGGGTCGGTGCGAGGAGCACGCAGGGAGGGGCGAAGCCCCGCCAGTTATTAATATAAAAGTTATATAAAACTATTTATTATTCGACTAAAAATATGTTACGAAAACATGTCTATTTAAAAAGTTAAAAGAAGCAATTAGCAAATTAAGGTGAGTCGACGATCCTTCATCTGCCACACTTCAGATCGCTATTTCGAGTCTCTTCCCTACCACTCGTTACATTTTTGCGACATCAACGCCTCGCAGTGTCGACTGGTACAAGGCTTATTTTACGGATTTCCGATGCCGTTTCAGAAATACGAAGATCGGACTCTTTACTCTAGTCTCCATAGGGGGAATATTCAAATCGCATGGTCTAAACATGCCGGTGAAATTCAAGAGCAGGCGACGGCGTACTTGGAGCAGATAATAATACTGAACATTGAATATGTCGAGCTCTCCAAGCATCCGGTTACCATTCACGTGAAGTGCCAGCATATTTGCGTGTTATTTATCCACATTTGACGTTTAGATGTGGATAGGGGAAAAAGTATAAACATTTTCGGACCATTTCAACGATTCTGTACATGTCATAAAAATGGGGGATCACGGGACATTCCAAAGCGAAATCTGAGCAATGTTTGATTTGTGACAAAACTGCAATACATCGTGTGGTGCAACACCCTGTTGATTGCTCGTTGCCCGTCTCGCTCCTCGCACCATATCCTGGACACCCTCCACTTTTCGTGCTCATACTACCTTAAGCGTATCAAAAACGATTTCCTACGTATTATCGTCTTGTAACGTCTAATTTACTAGGTATGATCACAAAAACTCGCGTAAATTGTCTCTGAACCGAAAAAATGTGTAAGGACAATTTCGCGTTCAGGTCTACAAGTGGCGCCAGTGGGATATAAATCAACTAAATCAAACCACTTTCCACGATTACAGTGTGTGTTTTGACAAAATGCCATCCCGTTAATTTTCCAGATACAGCAACAAATAAATGCTCGTTAATTAGGGTTCATGTCCGTGTAGAACGTAATAATCGAATTTTCCGGAATTACGCTATACAATTATGATTATATCCTCTTTTGTACCTGTACCTCGCCGTTTTTAGCTGACAAAATACATTTCTATCTTGAATTTCAACATTATCTGATCATTACGTTCTAGACAGAGGTATCTAGAATCCAACAAAACTAAAAATTATGTTACGTCCCAGGAAGTTTCGCAAGTTGGATGTGGGTGCTGCGATTCAAAGGTAGAAAGGCGAATAACATGAACGCGGAGACTCAGGAATCGTGGGGGAAACAAATAGGGTTACGATTTATGAAGAAAATAATGTAGTACTCGTGATTCTTTTCCGATTAACGAATAAAACCGATATATCGAGCATCAACCAATCTTCAAATCGTCCGGTTTGATAGTTTTGGAATGCCGTTTGGTAAAAAATTTCAGTGCATTTTGTTGTTAATACAGAATCAGTAAAACAGATCTTCCCATGTTCTTGAGCGAGGGCTAAGGCAGCGGTTGTTAAGAAAAAGTGTAAATAACGCCACTTAGAGTTTAGCTTTCAAGGAAAACTTATTAGTGGACGCGTTAACAGATCGTACATCCACTGCAACGTTTCAACTTTCACCTTTGCGTATCCGCCTTCCCATCAATTCGCATGATCAATATATCGAATATGAACCATGCAACAATCCTTTTCTTTTTGTTTAACGGCGAGGCCACCGTAATATCGCATTGAAAATTTCATTCTCCAATTATCTCACCCTGTACAATGTGGAGGCCCTGATACATTGGCAGTGAGTAACGTTGTTGGACTTGTGCGTTTCGATTGTCGCCACTTCCAGATGAAGAGCTGCCACTTTCAGCGGTAGCGACGCCACCGGCCCCCCCGAAAATCTCATGTCCAGGTGTCGGCGATCTGCTAGCTCTCTGTGATCCAGCTGGGGTGGAGGCCCGAATCCCCGCCGTTGCTACCACCTGACAGTCCCGATTAACGACAAACTTCAATTACCATTGATATAAAAAAAACAAACATATCGATCATAACACATTCCCCACCAAGTGAAATTTAAAGACGAGGATCTGTGAACAAAAGCTTACGGGAACATTTTGCCTGTATACGAGATTCGGTACAAGAGTAGGAGTAATAAAAGCGCCAGGTGGCGCTGGTGATGCTCCACCCGTTGTTCCCGTCACCTGATGTGGATGATGATGATGATGATGATGATGGCCGAATGTGCCGTTCGTCAACATAGTAGGTGGCGCGGTGTAGCTACCCGAATTTACGTACATCAGTGGTACCCCGGCTGGTATCTGTAAACCTACTTGATTCGAGGTCGGTGTGTTTGGTGGCGTTGGAACTCGCCACATAACCGGTGGCGGTTGAATGCTCGGTTGACCGGATGGATAATATGTTGGTATCATGTGAACAGGCGGTTGATAAGCGTACTCAGTGCCAGCGGCAGTTGCAACTCCAGGCACCGAGTTATACGGCACCGGATAACTGTTTACGTAGTTCGCTGAAATATGATAGCGTTATAATGTTTACGACGATAAGATTGGTTACATTGTATAAAACGGCGATGACAAAATGAACTTACAAGTGTTTTGACCCGGGGGTGTCATAGGTTGAGGATTGAACGTGTAGGTCGAGGAAAATCTTTGTTGTTGTTGTTGTTGCTGTTGTTGTTCCTGTTGTTGTTGATGCTGCTGTTGGTGTTGAAGTTGATGGCGTTCATTTGGAGCCTGCCCTATAGCCAGTGCACCACCGGATGGTGGAACGAAGTACATTGCTTGTTGAGGCTGATGATAATTTAAGGGAAACTGTGTTACAAGTGATTCTAGGGTCAAGTGGTAGCCAAGCATGTTGTCTGACAGATTGTGACCATGAAACTTCATTATATTTCGAGATTTTTCAGGTGAAAATCACAAAACTTCGATCACATTTTTTCGTTAAATTTTGTCAAACAAGTAGCTTAAAATAACAAAATGGCAAACCAATAAATATAGCATGGAGCTATTATTCGTTTATTCACATATATATTATATACTAGGGGGCCCTCCTGCACCCGTTCACCCTAACTCTTGTACACGGCGGCCGCGACGAAATATTTATATAATATAGATATTAGGGCGATTTTTTTTTCGACTATTTTTTTTTTCAGTCTCCACCCGAAATTTTGTTGGATATGTCGAAAAAGAAATTCCCTGAAAGTTACAGCCCTTCATATTAATTCTAAGTACTTTCCCTTAGCGTGAGAAGATTTTCAATATAAAATACACGTACATCGATTTTTTTTTTTTTTTTTCAAATTTCTATAACTCAGTCGCATTTTATGCTATCATATTGTTCTTAGTTTCGATTTACTCGGAATAAAAAAATCTAAAAAGTGCCTTTTGCGGCGAAAGTGTAAATTGTACTGGTGAGTTGGTACGGGTCACTGAAGTTTATTTTTACCCAAAATTCTCGTTTTTTTGCTGTTATCTCCGAAACAATTAACTTTACGAAAAAAATGTAAACGAAAAATTTGTTGGAAATTTAATTTCCTACAAAAAAGGTCCTATCGACCCACTTGCTTAGATTAATATTTCTTGAGATATAGAACTTTATTTTTTTTATTTTCTTTATTATTTAATATTTCATATTTTATAAATTTTATACTACTCATAAGTTACAGTTCAATATCTCAAGAAATATTAATCTAAGCAATTGGGTCGATAAAACCTTTTTTGTAGGAAATTAAATTTCCAACAAATTTTTCGTTTACATTTTTTTCGTAAAGTTAATTGTTTCGGAGATAACAGCACGAAAACGAGAATTTTGGGTAAAAATCAACTTCAGTGACCCGTACCAACTCACCAGTACAATTTACACTTTCGCCGCAAAAGGCACTTTTTTAGATTGTTTTATTCTGAGTAAATCAAAACCAAGAACAATATGATAGCATAAAATGCGGCTGAGTTATAGAAATTTGAAAAAAAAAAAATTCGATTTACGTGTATTTTAGATGGAGAATCTTCTCACGCTAAGGGAAAGTTCTTAGAATTAATATTAAGGGCTGTAACTTTCAGCGAATTTCTTTTTCGACATATCCAACAAAATTTCGGGTGGGGACTGAAAAAAAAAAAGTAAATAAAAAAATCGCCCTAATAAATATATATATATATACAGGGGGGCTCTGCCCCCCTGCGCGCTTCGCGGTCCGCCCCCTCCCCCCATCCACGCCTCCCCCGCCCCCGCTCGATCCCCTCACCCAGCCTACTCGATCCCGCTCGCTCTCCTCAACTCTTATACACGGCGGCGGCGATATATTTATATAATATAGAGAGATATATATTTAAAACAATTCAACAATTTTTTTTATTAAAACTACCTTCGATTGAACCAGACGGTAGTTTTGTCTACAAACTATCTATTAAGAACTATCACATTTTGTAACTGCGAAATCTTAAACAAAAATGAAAGCAAACATAAGGGATATTGTGAATGTTCTATTTCTTCCTCAATACGACTAGTTGCTCGTAAAGTTTCATTCATTATCTTTATCATCTTTGCCTCAAACTGTTTGCATGCTTCTATGTAACGTCATTTATATGTTTTTAATTTTTCTGCCTCCTTCAATATCTTTCTTTTCCTTGGAAGCAAGAATAAAGAATCTATCATCAAACTTGGACGCCTAACCCGAGCTCATGGACGGCTCACGAGGCTCATTCTTCTAGCCTCGTTAGTGATTGGTTAACAATGCCCGGTCCTTTATGTCTTTCTACTTAGGAATAGGACTCCAAGTATATTCGCGGTCAGAGCCAACCTATCGAATTTTATCGTTAAACCCCGTTATACAATAAAAAATATTGGAAACAAGAGCGAAGCCACTGAACAGATCATGTATTAAGGCGTCCTACCACTCTAGCAGCAGAAAAAAGGCCTAACTCTGACGATTTATTTTGGAAGTATGAAAAAAGGAATAGGATTTCTTTTCAGAGGGTTTATTTAACACATATTGAAGTATGAATAAAAAATTTAATTATTATTTCGATACAAAATACCGGCGACAGAGCCCACCTTCAAAATCGTCTTTTTCAAACTGGGAGGACGTATTACTTGAACAGCGTTGTATGGATCGATTTGAAATTTCGATAGTAGCTTCAAAAGTACATTCTCTATCGGAGTACGTAGCCGTATTTTGATTTAATGTAAATTTTTTTTTTATAAACAATTTCCTGTTTTTTTTTTTGGCAAAAAATCGATTCAGTTTTTCAAAAGTGCACCATTTCTACAAAATTTAATTAAATAAAAAAATCTACGTAGTCCCATAACCAATAGTATATAGATTATAAAACTTTTTGGTTTTTTGTTCCAGGTTTTATACTTTACGAGAAAACCGTCCTCCCGTGAAGGTGTTTTACAAAAAGACGATTTTCAAGATGGAATCTGTCGCCACCATTTTGTGCCAAAATGATAATGAAAAAAATTTCACACCAATGTCTATTAAATAAATCCTCCGAAAAGAAATCCTATTCGTTTTTTCATACTTCCACAATAAATCGTCAAAGTTAGGACTTTTTTTCTACCGCTAGAGTGGTGTTACCCCGTAATACACGAGTGTCAAGATACGTATCATGCTTTCGTATAGTGCCGTCGTCCTTATTTCTTATTCCTTATTTACCACTTTTAGTCAGCAAACTTCACTCTATTTGGAAACATCATGGAATCCCATGATTTTTCCAGGATTTCCAGAACGCTAGACACCATGCCACGGGTGTTCGTGCTTTTGATGTTTTTTGTACGTCGCGTAAACAACAGCTTACCGGTATTTGGTGATTAGGTGGCGGTTGCCAGTAGTTTCCTGGCATTCCCTGTATGCTTTGAAGACTTTGCCCGGTACAAACGGGTGGCGCTTGTTGCGACCCGGTCACCATCGTTCCTGTTGAAGGTGGAGGCTGCGAGTAAACGTGGTGGGTTGGCGTTGTTTGGGCATCGCCGTTGTTGCGGGGTTGCTCGTAAACGTTCATGCCCATGAAATAACCGGAGAGGTCGGAAACATCCTGTTCAAAGAAGCGGGCATTGGATCAGTACCCCACCGGTTTCTAAAGTATAATTTTCTATAAATACTAATAGAACTTGCGTTGGATTGCTGTATCGCGCTCTGCTGCAATGCCATGGGATAATTTCCATAAAGAGGAGCCTGACCAAAGACCATATCGGGTGGTGTATTAGTCTGCTGCTGACTTCCACCGACATCACCCGAGTGTCTAGCAACGAGCAAACCACCGGCCTGCTGTACCCCATTAGCTGGACCATAAACTAAAGGTTGACCGTAGACTGTTTCTCCACCGGGATGTCCGTAGCCGACGTAAGATGGTTGTCCGGTCTGTGAATGGGGGCCAGAAGATACGGTGTTCGCTTCACTCGGCGTTACAGTTTTCAACAACGATTGTCCGCAATCCTGTGACTGCTGATGTTGAGTCTGATGCTGGGTCTGTTGTTGGGGAGATTGTTGGGCTTGCTGCGGTTGTATCGGCGGACTCGGGGCGAACGGCATCGTTGGGGAAGTCGCCGAGTTCGTTACTCTGTTCTGTACCGAAATCCCAACGGCGTTCGCAACGTTCGCCACAACATTGTCACTCTTTGTCTGACCCCTCGTTCTTTTATTTTCGCACTTTGCTTTGTTCCGCAAATGCTCCTGACGATGGCCATCGCCTTCTCGTTTCTGAATGTGACTCTTGGGACTTCCGATTATATCGGTTTCCGTATCGCCCTCGGGGATACTCTCAACAATGTCCTCGTGCAATTCGGAAAATATCTTGGGTGGATTGTTCGGATCAAAACGATAGATTGTACCGTCCGTATTTGTATACGGCTGATTGGTTCGGGGATTCATTATTATGCTACCAGCTGGGACGCTCGATATACTCGTAACTGCCCACATGACCGTTTGAACGGTATCTCTCGGCTCCGGTGAGCTATCTGAATTCTGACTAGATTGAGCGTGAATGGCGCACGGCAAAGTTGATACGGGTGACGGCGAGGGTGACGGCGATATCGTAGCGTCGCTACGCTGACTCTGGGACTTGTAACCGCTGCTCGAAGGACTCAAACGAGAGCACATACTCGCGCCTGAATCTGAAACGACAGGCGTATGTTGCAAAGGAAAAGGTTCCACGCCATTTTGTATGGGATCTATAAACGGGACGCCATTCTGTGCGGTCGTGTCCGATTCTCGGAAGGACGAACCTTGCTTAGTGAGACGTGCACCAGCGCTGTGAGTAGACAATACGCTGTCGCCACGGGAAAGCATTCCCCTCGTGTATCCCCCAAAACTGAAGGATTTGGAGACAGAAGGCCGTAGGACTCCGGTGCGATACGAGTCCCTGCCGTCGAAAGACTCACCCTTTGCCAGTCTCATTGGCCTGAATTTAAATGAAATTAATATTCAAACGTAGCAAGGGAAATAAAAGTCCCGCATCAAAGCACGGGTCTGATTATTCGTGGGGCGAGAGACTAAAATAACGGTATGCATGTCCATGTATGGTTCGTACCTGATCGAATGATCGGTAGGGTGAAGAAGTCGATATCTTGCCGACGTATCCGATGACTCGGATGACGACCAGTAAGGCCATGATGTGACCTCGCTGCTATCCCCGCTGCTGTCCTTGAATATCCTCCTCCTTGCTCTTTCGTACTCTTCCTCCCGTTCCTCAAAACTCTTGCTACGTCTACAGTACTCACCGGACAGGCGATCCGGTGATTTAAAGTTAAAGCTATCCTCAAACGAGCTCGAGTCGCGCTTGAGAATGCTACGTCGCGGTTCCTCTGTTAGTATAAGATCATCCCTTATGTGCTCTTTAAAGCGGGTGTCCGGTATTCTCATGTTCTTAGTTCTCGTCACGACAACGCTAAGACCCGACTGATCGACGTTGTGCTCCATACCAAAGTACGCGGCAACGCGATGTACGAGCATACGATTGTAAGAGGACATGTTGGGAAATTTGTGACAAATCTTTTGGCGATCTTTCGCGAAATCAATGAGATCTTTCTCAATTCGAAGTAGTACCGTACGATCTTTTTGATTGCGATTTATCGTAACTGCTATGAACTGCTCAAGATCGATTCCCGTACTGTCCGTATAGAACTCCGTGCTGCTGTCTGCAATTTGGGGCATAACACACCATTACATTAATGTCAACGCGGTACATTTTGGCGCCAAATTTGAAGTAACGGCTAAAATTAAAATTAATCAAAACGAAACTAATCTCAACCTAAATCAACTGACCCCGTGACAAACATGGCGAAGCACCGCTGTCCAAGCTACCCTGCGATGAGTGCTGATGCCTGAGCTTGTGCCGTGAACCAGGACGGCTTACCGATAGTGTGTTGCCGCACTGGGCCGAACACTGACTGTTACATACATTCAGGTTATTCGGTCGTCGCGCATCTAACGATCTGCTTTGCTGACAATTCTGAGCGAGATTTGTACTCTTTGGAGAATGTTGTAACGCCTGACCCAACTTTGCGGGTGACGGGGGTGTTTGAAGTAAACCCGGACGCTCGTTATGATTGTTTTTCACGCAATTATTGCACTTCGATACAATCACGTTCGTTGACTGTGATGTACTGTTCGTGATTATGGCTGTTGAACTCGCCAACTTTCCCCGATTATTGACGCTGCTAGTATCGATTTTATTGTTGGTCGTTGAATTGATGCTCGGGGAATTGACATTCTTTGGTGACAGGGACTGGCAGGGACTAGATTGCCCTGAAAATTCGGGGAAAGAATGGATTTTTCATTTATTATCGCTGATCAGTTCACCCACCTCCATGGTTTGCGTTGATGTCCAATTTTTACCTGATTCGTACCATTGCACTCACCGTTTCGAGAGGGAGTACGGCAGGTGGGTGATGTCGCTGTATTCCGGGTCTGTTTAGGTGACTGTCCATTTCCAAGATTGCTGTTGTACATGGACTCGTTATTGTTGATTTTTGGACTCGTGGATGCCGCAATATTAGGCGAAAGACCACCGACGCCCGAATTGGCAAATTTTTTCTCACCACCATCAATCGATTGTGAACCGTGAGGTGAGACAGGGGAACCGCCGTTATTGTTGTGTGGTTCACGAGGCGGTGACGTTGATTCCCTCATTGCATGGCTTCTCACCAACAACTTAACTTTCGTATTGGCCTGTTCGGCAACAATAAATTCGTTATCGTGTTTTTTTTTGTCATTATCAATAATCGTCTATCTTTCTAGATCGGAAAAGGTCGAATTGGTATAATCATGAACTTTGCAATTGTTCGATTAAAAAAAATTGGTGCGAATTGGGTGCTTAATCGAATAAAGGATCAACTGGGTCCGATAAACAATTGGTTGCCTGATCGAAGTACCCTGGGAGCTAGGATTTCGTGCTTATAAGTATAATCAACAAGTTTCACGAGCCACTTACTCGATTGCGAAAGTTCTTGGTGTCAGTTTCGGAGGAGGACTTGTCCGGCGGACAAGGAGGTAAAGCAAGAGCCGGAGTTGCGTTACGGTGTGAAAGATTGTTCGTTGTTGCTGCTGGTATCGTGCCCCCAACGTTGACATTACCAGCGTCTATCATTTCCGTGTTTTCCGTGGCTTCGAAGTGAGAGCTAACGATGCCGCCGGCCAGTAGAGCGTGCCTTGACGAGGGAAGCACTGGCATTCCACCGGACGACGACGTTGGACTCTCCGGCCGGCTCCGCGACGTGCCCTTATGCACCACTATACTCGGTACTGCAACAATCCAACGACGAACGGATACTCATCAAGTAGCAATTCTGATGGACACTGTTCCAATCAACATTCGGATTTGATGAATTGCTGGATCGGAAGTATAATGATGAGCAATGTTCCTCGTAAAACGCTAAACGATGGACGTTTTTTTATATCGGTGATTTCTGATAACATCATGGCAACGATCGAAATATGGTCTGAGGAACGTGGAAACATTTGTAACGAGATGTTTGAATAATAATTCCTAGCATATTCTCCTGAGTAGGAGATGGTTGACCGAGATACGCGATAGGATGACTCCGTACAACTGACAACGCGTTATCGATGATTCAAAAGGGTGCGAAAGTAATGTTACTTACTCTCGAGACGTGCCATGGGGATAATTGTGGGTCATGGAGTGTTTTATCGGGCGAGCAGGGTATCTCGAGACGATCGAAGGCTTTTTATGTTTCACTCGGTGGTTCGAGGGGTGATTGTTAGTAGAGCGGTGCACTGTAGGGGGAAAAAAATGATCGTCGCTACGTTAACCACCCGACCATCGTCATACGACAGACGATTTCTCTCTTTGCCTCGTACGTCCGGCAGCATTCTGCAATTACAAAGTAAAATCTGATTCTCGGATTTCCTTAACTTTCTCACAAGTCGGTAACACTTTCTTTTTCTTCTCATTAATCGTGGCTCGTTTTTATTGGATTGTTGGGTGCCAAGATTTGTTAAAGGTTTACTATCATTACTGGTTTTGCTTTACCTCCTAATCGAGATCGCCGTAGATGTCCGAGATTTCATGTCGAATACTCGTAGTTATCTATCGCTCTCGTTTTATCCAAAGATATTGGCAGCTTACGACCAACGGAATTGCATTGAGCCACGGGATTGGGAACGAAAAAATATATACTCAGGTATCGGTCACGGCACGAAGGACGTCAAGCGAGATTAAGGTACGAAAGATCAAACGGACCTTTGGGACCTCAAGTGCCCTGGCCTTTCATCTTGCGGTTATATTGTTCAATAGCGCCGTGAATCATCTGCCGTCAATATAATAACAGAATTTTCGACACATGGGTCTTTTTAAATATCGCAGTACTTTTTCGTGTACCTCAATGGAATTTGGTTGGAAACAATGGTTGAAAAATATGAAATTTCTTTGGTAACGGACAGTTTACACGATTGATCAGTTAAATTCACTACTTCCTGTGGACTTAAAGATTTTCGTTATTTTTCAAAATCCTCGAAGGGACAAAGAAAAAATTATCGGAGCCTCGATCGCGAACAGTACGGGATTCGCTTGCTCGGGAGACTGAAAAGCCTCCCTTGAGCTATAACGGAGCGAGGAGAGTCTTCTACTCGCAAGCTGAGTTCGTATAACGGGAAAACCGCGGAGAAACACGCTTGCGCTCTGTGTACTACGAGTCAGAGTTATCTCATGAAGCTTCGGCGTCCAACTCCTAACCCCAGCCCCTTCAGCAACCCTCCTTCTGCCATTCGGTGAACCCCACCACCCTGAGCTTCAACGCTTACCTACCGGGTGTGTTTTAATGTCGAACTATCGATTTGTTGGATTTGTAACGGGCCAAGATCAAACAACATACACGTTCAAATTGAATTCTGCGATGAATTGTACCGACTCATTCACAAAATAAGCTTCGTTGCTTCACTCCCGACGATATTCTGAATTGAGTGAATTTTTATAATGGCTCGACGTTTGAAAATGTACGAAAAACAGAAATTATTCAAGCAAATAACCAACGTTCCGTGAAAAATCGCGAGGAAAGTTTCTAAATAAATGCAAAGGCAATTTTAATAGTACCTGCACTATTAAGGGAGAAGACCACTGTGACCCCCTGTTTTTTTTCACATTTTTCAAGAATTTTTTTGCGTGGGAAAAAAGAGATATTCGAAAAATTTTTTTGGGTTTTGTTCCTTGTTTATTAATATATCAAAAAACATTTTTTTTACATTTTTCACGCCGCATGGTGGCGCTGGGGAAGCTCTCGCGTCGGGTGCTGTCATTTCCGCGGCACGCAGCAGAACTCTCTTCAACGTCGACCTGAAAAAAAATACCGAGTGTTTTCGTTATTAATATGATATTTTGATGAGAAGTACATAGGGATTTGGAAAAATATTGTTTTAAAAAAATAGGCACGCCTTTGAAATTAAAGTTAATTTCAAAGGCGTGCCTATTTTTTTTAAAACAATATTTTTGGAAAATTTTGGAAATTTTTGGATTTATGGAAAAATATTGCTTTAAAAAAAATAGGCACGCCTTTGAAATTAAAGTTAATTTCAAAGGCGTGCCTATTTTTTTTTAAACAATATTTTTCCAAATCCCTATGTACTTCTCTTCAAAATATCATATTATTAACGAAAACACTCGGTATTTTTTTTCAGACCGACGTTGAAGAGAGTTCTGCTGCGTGCCGCGGCAATGACAGCACCTGACGCGAGAGTTTCTCCAGCGCCACCATGCGGCGTGAAAAATGTGAAAAAAATGTTTTTTGATACATTAATAAACAAGGAACAAAACCCGAAAAATTTTTTCGAATATCTCTTTTTTTTCCCACAAAAAAAAATTCTTGAAAAATGTGAAAAAAAACAGGGGGTCACAGTGGTGTTCTCCCTTAAGAGGTAACACTACTCTAGCGGCAGAAAAAAAAACGCCCAACTTTGACGATTTATTTTGGGAGTATGAAAAAAGGAACAGGATTTATTTTCAGAGAGTTTATTTAACACATATTGAAGTATGAAAAAAAAAAAATTATTATCACATTCATATAAAATGGCGACGACAGAGCCCACCTTAAAAATTGTCTTTTCATAAAACACTTTCACGGGGGGGGGGGGGGGGGGGGTTCCTCATAAAGTATAAGACCGGAACAAAAAACCACAAAATTCTATAACCTCTATACTATTGGCTATGAAACTACGTAGGAGTTTTTTTTTTCAATCAAATTTGGTAGAAAAAGTGCTGTTTTGAAACATGAAAATATAAAAAAACATAAAAACACAAAATATAAAGAAACAAAAAAAATGTACATTAAATTAAAAAACAGTTGCGTAATCCGATAGAGAATGTAATTGTGAAGGTACTATAAAAAGGTGTTCAAGTAATACGTCCTCCCAGTTTGAAAAAGGGCGATCTTTAAGATGCACTCTGTCGCCGTCATTTTGTATCAAAATGATAATAAAAAATGCTTATTTTTTACTTGAATGTGCGTTAAATAAACTCTCTAAAAAGAAATACTATTCCTTTTTTGATACTCCCAAAATAAATCGTCAAAGTTAGGGCTTTTTTTCTGCCGCTAGAGTTGCCGCCCTTAATCATCAATATATCGATGTTAAACACCCCACACATGTACGTACAGTTGATTCTCACCTAGTTCACATAACGCAGGGCAGTGTAAGTTATATGCAGTATCGATCAACAAGCAGAGCTCTACCCCTTCTTATCTCGCTCTGGCGAATGAAAATTTTTTAACGTCCCCCGCCATGGCCCATGAGAGCTGCGTGCAAAGGTAAGTTAGGTGAGATTCCACTGTTTTACCGATATCTTGACCTCGGTTTATTAATTTTGAATCGTACCCTAAAAAAGTGTTCTCTTCTACAAGAAATTGCTCAAAAAAAGAACTCGAAGAACAAATATTTACAGGCCTCTTCGATGATTCAAAAGTCGATTCATCGCTGAGAATCGTGTTTCTTTTTAAGTTCATATATCGCTCTTCTAACCCTGCCTCCTTGTTTATGTACCAAATTTGCGCAGGCGGGAAAAATGTTAGGGAAAAATATTTAAAAATTTAACGGTCGCGAGCGGTCTTCATGAGTTACAGAAAATATACTAATTGTTAAATAAATCGAAATTTTAATTATCCTAAAATACCTGGAGTAAATCGTCACCCCGTTAAATGTCAAATATCCTTCCATGAAGCTTGAACCCACTTGAATTGTTGACTGAATAGTTTGATAATTTGTGGTTCGATAATTTGTGGAGAGCCACACCAGACACATTTCAAAATCAAATAAAATCCATAAAGTCCATAAAATTTCATCGATTTTCACGACAATAACGGCCAAAATAGACGGGGAACTATTCCGCTTGTATAGCAAATTTAACCCGATACCTTCGGCTATTTATAAAAAAATGAAGTATCTATATTTTCGAATTGGTCGAAACTATCGGGTTAGAATTTCGTACACGAGGAGTTTATAAGATTTTTTAATGGTCAAGTTATGGATTTTTATCATATTTAAATATGCCTACACCGCTGAGGGTGGGGAGATTTAAAAAAAAACCCACCTTTTATCAGCTTTCGGTGCTCATCAAAATTGTTACACGTTAGAAATTTGTCATTACTACCCCCGTCAGAGTTTTACAATTTTGAAAAAGGCCATGTCCAATCATTGCATAAATTTGTGGATTTTTTAAAAGTAATATTTGGGTATTTTTTTATTTAATTTATTTTCAAGTCTTACGAGTCTCCCATTGCGGGTTAGCGTTTTACGCGCAATACTCCCGCCACAGAAGCGTTCAGCCGTACACGAGCAGCCGACGCGCGTATAACTATATGATTGTACCACGATGTATACGAAGTAACGTCAAAGCAAAAGGCGGGAACGGTGTGAACTTATTTAGACGACGTATAGATATAGCAGGACAATCGGAGTGGCGTATGGCTCGGTAAAACCGTCAATGTATTATGTACCTTCGTGTATTTATATACATGAAAGTATATAATATATTTCACTTATCACTGTGCTCGTAGACTCAATAAACAGTTAATTTCATGCAAATCATTGATTATTCTCCACTCGTAGGATAATATTAACATTTTTCATTCCATGTGGAATCCCAAAAGTTCGCAAATGTCAGATTATAAAAAATGGCGGTCTCGACGCCGTCCACCTCGAATTAATATTCGCCAATTTCGTCCAAAGTAATTCGTGTTCCAACGTCAGCAATACGAACATTGGCCATACGAATATTGAACGACGAACGAACATTCAACATTTTTTCAACGAAGTTTCCCACTTATCACGTTCATCACAAAAGGGTGGGCCACGAAACGGACCGGTCCAGCTGAAATTTTGCAATTATGAATATCGTTTGTTTGCCGTTTAAAGAAAAACTCCTGCCCAACGATCGATTAGGAATATTGATCGATGGAGGGGGATATATAACGGTTAGTTTGGGTCACGTGAGGCTACAGCGCCCCACAGACCCGGGTACTGACGTTTGTACGAGGCATCCACCCGCTCAAGTTCAAACACGCGCCGCGACAGATTGCGAACGCTGCAGATGCAGTTCCAGTGCCTTCGCGCTCCTCCCCTCTTCTCGGACAACCTATTCTGCGATATTCCCCCTCCAGTTATCGAGCTTCTGTCAGACGCTTACGTGAATATCGGTACATGGATATTGCGAGCCCGCGCTTTCACGTCCCTGAAGTTTTATCCCCTCCTCTTTCACTTCTACTTTTTCATCGCGCTTCTTTAACCTCACATTCCGCCTAGGTGTCTTCGTTCGTCCCTTACGACAGGCCTTCCCATAGTACACCGCGAGTGGTTTGAACGAAGGGTGAGTCACTTGGATTCCCTGAGCACACGGAGTATCCTGCCCTCCTATCTCACGCCGGGTCGAATGGTGTCTATGACCCATATAACACGCCCGAGCGTAACTAGGTCGTGTACCCCCCCATATCCCTGGCATAATACAGGGTGTTCTTTTCATTTCAGCGTAACGCCACGATACAATTTTGATAATGAAAAATTGTAGACGAGGTGAGAGATCGTGAAATGGCGAAAAAATATGTAATGTATGAAGAAGCCTCATTAATCATAATACTTTCATTCTGTATTGATGCCTTTATATTTAATGTCTCTATTCTCAATCAATATTGGGATCTCTTTGTTGTTTCATTTTTTTACTTTCCGTTCCTCATGGACAGAACGTTTTTTTCGTGAATAAAAAAAAAAGGCGAAACCGTGTTTTTTAATGAAAAGCATTGTGTTGAAAATTTTCCGAAACATTGGAAAATTCCTTTTAGAAAAACATACGGATTTATGTGTATGTGTGTGCACGCATGAATGTGTGAGATGGGGTGGAAAATTCAAACCCCTGTAGTTACAGCGGTTACCCGAATGATCAAACCAATTCGTAGTTAGGAATTGGTTTGATCATTCGGGTTGAAATTTGGCTCATAAGTAAATCAGTAATGGCGGTTTGTTTACTATAATTTTTGTGATGATTGACAATTTTTTTTTATTTCATAGTCTTTTGAACATTTTCAAAAATCTGCATTGAGAGCAGAACTCATCTAATATGGAATTTTGAATTTTTCGAGATATCGATTGAATTTGTGTCGAATATTTTCGTTTTCGCGGTAAGATTTGGCACATCGATGGATCATTGGGGTCGAATATTTCGAGAATCTATGAATCGGTTGCGATTCTACGAAATTTCAAATAAATGTGTTTGATGGGGTGGAAAATTGAAGCCGCTACGAATTGGTTCGATATTTCGGGCTGAATATTGCCTCATAAGTAAATCAGTAATGGCCGTTTGTTTTCTATGATTTTTGTGATGATTGACAATTTTTTTTATTTCATAAGATTTTGAACATTTTCAACATTTTCTCGAAATATCGATGCAATTTCTGCCGAACAATTTAGTTTTCGCGATAAAATATTGTTCATTGGCGGAATATCATTGTTCGATTGCGATTCTATGAAATTAAAAATTTCTCGACATTTTAATATATCGATTGTATACCTTTTCAAATGTTTACGTCCCTTGTCCTTTGTTTCCATTTTCCATTTAATTTCATGAGACCCCCAGAGCGTTGTCCGCAGCAATTCTTTCCTAATGTATTACTGTATGACATTTGTATGTACAAGAGCACAGGGCAACTGCGGAAAAAACTGACCAATACAAGAAGCTACATTTTACTGAGTTTCAGTTATATTATCATTAGAATTTCAGAAAAACTCTGCCTCCCGCTCGGTATTTGGCATGCACGATAGTATTGACGGCGGCTATCAATATTGCTTAACATGGGAGCCCGTCGAAACCGTGCACCGACAACGTGTCCACTGCAATCGATCTATCCTTTCTTAAAAAAGACATGGCACTCGATTCTCGAAACTCTCGAAATGCGAGATAAATATATCGAATTTTGAAGCCAGTTTATCGTGAATCTGATTGGTTGTCGTAAAGCGCGCGTAATTCAAACACGATTTAGTTCACTATGAAACAACATCTATGGTATACAAAGATTTAATAAGATTAAAGATTCAATAGATCATTGACTCTCGCCCAATGCAATTCTCAAAATTTAAAAACCTTATATAATAAAGAAATGCGAGATAAATATATCGAATTATGTTCCCGTTATCGTCAATCTGATTGGTTGTCGTAAAGCGCGCGTAATTCAAACACGATTTCGTTCACCATGAAACAACATCTATAGTATACAAAGATTCAATAAGATCAAAGATTCAATAGATTATTGACTCTCGACCAATGCAATTCTCATAATTTAAAAGCCTTATAATAAATTATGTACTATTTAACGAAATGACAACCGATCGAAACGAAATAATCTTAGCGACTGCAGTATGGTGACAAAATCCATTGTGCCGTTTGGGAAAAAGTATCTATAAGAATTTGCAGTTGATTCTTAATCTAAAGGACAAGGTCGAATTATGAAACATTCAAGCGCGAGCGAAGCGAGCGCGTTGTTGCTAGTTACTCAAAAATTTAGAAATTCACAATACATATAGGGTAAAAAGCTGAGAGCAATAATTTGCAAATTATTTTTGTAAATATTTACACACACTTGGACAAAGTACGTGAACGAACGAGGCTATTCGAAATTGTGGAAAACAATTTCACGGCGCGTCCTTTATCGCAGATACTTCCCTCCATGCAAAATTCTCCAATAATATCGTTGTTATTATAGGGTATTCGTAGCAGGTCAGATACAAGATAGAATATAATTTCCATATGAGAAATTCTGGATTGATCGAAAGGGCAAGATGGCGATAAAAGTAAATCGAATAGCGGGCCAAAGTGGATAGAAAAGTAGGTGTGGATGATAACGAAAACCGGAATAACTAGCAGGAATGAAAACATAATCTTAAAATGATCACCGCTGCTTTAAGATCATTTAAAAGGTTTATTTTACCGAATCTGTATCACCGACAGAATGCGGTAACACCACTCTAGCGGCAGAAAAAAAAGGCCTAACTTTGACGATTTATTCTGCTAGTATGATGAAAGGAATAGGATTTCTTATCAGAGAGTTTATTTAACAGATATTGAAGTATGAAAAACATTTTTTTTAATTACCATTTTGATACAAAATGGCGGCGACAGAGCCCGTCATGAAAATCGTCTTTATCAAACTGGGAAGACGTACTACTTGAACACTGTTGCACGGATCGATTTGAAACTTTGATGGTAGCTTCACAATTACATTCTCTATCGGAGTACGTAGCCGTTTTTTGATTTAATGTAAAATTCTTTTTTTTTACAAACAATTTACTGTTTTTTTGGCAAAAAATCGATTCATTTTTTCAAGAGTGCACCATTTCTACAAAATTTGATAAAAAAAACCCCACGTCGGCCAATAGCTAACGCTATAATAGTATATAGATTATAAAATTGTTTAGTTTTTTGTTCCAGGTCTTATACTTTACGATAAAACCGTCCTCCCGTGAAGGCGTTTTAAAAAAAGACGATTTTCAACATGGGCTCTGTCGCCGCTATTTTGTATCAAAATAATAATAAAAAGATTTCTTTGCATACTTCAATATGTGTTAAATAAACCCTCTGAAAAGAAATCCTATTTCCTCTTTTATACTCGCAAAATAAATCGTCAAAGTTCGGCCTTTTTTTCTGCTGCTAGAGTGGTGTTACCCCTTTAAAAATATTCGGCCACGTACCGCCTCTAAACTATCAAATCGCATGATTTGAATTTTGGTTAAGTTATTCTAAACGCCTTTATCTTTATTGTAAATACCAGAAAATGTCGAAATGCAAAATAGAAGGGTACATTTCCAACTTGAATCAAAAGGGTATAAAACCAAAAAGGATATAATTATTGTTGTATGGCGTAATTTCGAAAAAAATGTACCATTACGATAAAGACGGATCAAAACTCTAACTAACAAGCCTTTGTCTGTTGCTGGGTGTGCAAAAAATTATCAACGTGATATTTGGTTGAAAAATGAAACAGTAATCGGGGGAAATATGTTTTGGTTTAGTTCGTTTATATTTAACTGACGCTACTTGCAGACCCGAACGCGAGATTTTCTTTACTCAATTTACAATTCACAAACAATTTTCGAGAGTTTTTGGAGTTTTAAACCTGGCAAATTAGAAGTTGTGACATTTCATTTGTGCGCTGCCAATATTTCGTTAGACACGAAGACAATTTCCTGAGGATAGAAAGTCACTCACTTCAAGTTGCCTAAAGGTCGTTGGAGTAAATTAATTATATGCAAAGGAAACGTGTTATTAATCGACCTCCCTTACATTTTATCTATTTCTCAGTTCTGGCCGTCACTGCAAGCAAACAATCCACAGTGGACAAACGTGGTCTGAAAGTTGGGTTTCCGTTTAAACAAACCAACCTGCATCAGAGACGAGGATACGAATGACGGTGGTAGTTTAGGAGCGAGACGCACGGGAGAGGGTTGGGTATAATTTAACCTTACCCGCCAAGTCTCTGCTGGGGGTCCAATGCACCCCAGTCACCATGGAAACGACCTACTCTCCCTGGACAGATACGAACCGCCAAGAAACTTCGGTGTCGTCGTATACTCTCGCGATCTTGGTCGTTACTCTACGCCCTAACAAAACAGAAACCCTGGCTGCAGGAAAACGTATTGTCATATGAGGAAAACAAGATTCAAGTTGAAAGTTGCTTTCTCATAATTCTGAAAAATTCACAAAACTCACTTTATGGCTAAGTGACTCTGTGAATCACTTAAGTGAAGGTGTAAGTTACAAATTGCATCTTGTTCCGTATCCTTTTCGGATTAAAGATATTTACAACAAAATGTTTACTCGTAATTTGAACTGATTGTCTATCCCACCTCATCAAATTCAATATTAAGCCTCCTGGTTGTCGATTTGTATGGACAATTTTAGATCGATAGCTCGTAGTTTACGACAGTTAGGGGGCTACACGGAGGCAACACTGTTTCAAGAGTGGTGAAATTCCGTAAAACCCTAAACTATCTATCGTATCCCAGAACATTCCATGATTAATATTCTAAGCTCCCAAGCACGTTTTTGCCAAAAAATGTTGTCATGGCCGCAATAAATTTATGGAAGTGGTAGACCTTGCAACGTACAAAGAATGAACGATTCACAAAATCGTAATGGCAGCAAACGGGACTGAATTTTAGTTCGATACAGTCCTATACTTTGTTTATGCTAAAATGTTTAGAGATTTTTTTTTAAATTGAAAATCCCATACAATCTCAATGGCCGCATTGATTGCAACGAAAGCTCAACAAATTTCAGCGCGATAACTAAGGCCGTTTTTTTCGCACAGCAGAGATTTTCAATTTTAATAAATCTGAACCGTTTCACCAAATATCGCTAAATCCAATACTAACCATCATTTAATTATCTTCTATTTGTCTACAAAGTATTAACGCGATTCGTCAAAATTTGTCAAATGACGTATGCGGTCGCTCGGGGTCTGCTCGAAGTCATGGGGTTGTGATTGATATTACCTGTCGATCGGAAATAATCGGATTAGCCCGGGATTGACCCCGAGCAAGCCAGGGTCATTAACCGGAAACGTCAAAAGTTGAAACGCCAGATGTTTGGATAAATTCAACATTTTTTTAAATCGGAACTGTTCCACATACTCACTCGTCGCATGAATCAATTCTTGATTAACATTCTTGACTGATATCCATGATTGATTTTCGCACTATCAACGCGCATTTAATAATGTTCTTCTATTCCTATTCATATAGAGAATTTTAGTCCAATATAGACGAATTTACAAAAATTGGAGCTGTTAGCAAGATTAAAAAAGGAAAAATTTCGTATTACAAAATCCGAACCCTTCCAATGATTTCTGCCCAATTTAGTATCGACCATTTTTTACGAACATGTGAAAGGTCTGTTTTACCGACTCTGTATTACTGACAGAATGGACTGAAATTTCGGCCAAACGCCATTCTTTAACTACAAAACGGATGATCTAAAATTTGGTCAATTGATTCTCGATACCTCTATCTCTATTATAATAACTAGAAAATGTTGAAATTCAAAATAGAAATGTACATTTTTGGATAAAAACGCATAGGTTCAAGATAAAAATGGATATAATTATTATTGTATAGCGTAATTCGGAAAAATGTGACAAGTACGATATAGACGGATAGAAACCCTTATAAAGGAGTATTTATTTGTTATTGTATCTGCTAAATTAAGAAAATGGCATTTGGCCGAGAAACACTCAGTAATCGTAGAAAAGTGTATCGGTTTAGTTAATTTATATTCCACTAGAATCGACGTGCGCGCTTCGCGCACTGCTTTTTAGGTTAGGTTTGTCGTCTACGAACGTGCGGTCTGAGGTGTGCACATGAACAAACTCCAAGCACGACATCGACAGCCAATCAGAATAACGAGGTAGCCGGCTTCAGAAATAAATCGCATTTTAAGATATTTCGTGACATGTGATTTTTATAGGAAGGATCATTGCACATATCCACTCAACCACAAAATGCACATTCGAACTGCTTGCAAAAAAGCTGTAAAAGGAGAAAAGAGATTGAATGAAGAACACGAGAGGCCGATTCTGGATTTTAAGGTTTCTGGTGAAAGTTGACTGGTGAGTGATTTGGGATTTAAAAGTAGCTACTGCCAAACATTTACATTTTGGAAGCAGAAGAAAAATACTCACGAATATAAAGAATAGTATGGAGAACGCCAGGAAAATTGCGCGAAAAATCACCGGAATCACACCAATGTTTTTGAGGATTAGGGAAGTAGTTCGGTGGGAAGTACGCTAATTATACAGGAGATGGGGACTCGATAACGTTCAAGACTATTCTAGATGTGGCCAAGTGATTAAAAGTAAATGTACCAGCCACGTCGAGAAGAGAATAGGCACTTGGCTTCGTAATGTGAAAAAAAAGGATAAGCTCGTTGGAAAAGGCAAATTAACTGAGGTTTTTGAAAGAATTTAGATAGTGTTGAAGATACGAAGAAAGCTATATGACCTCTTAATTACCATTTGTGCTCCACGAATGAAAATCCGAAAAATGAATACTGCCCGCCGAGCGAAGGCCTGTGCAGATATTGAGGTAGGGATCCTAGCTGGATCCCAGTGATTATCCCTACTCTCTGGTAAGGATCCGACTAGATATCGGATCGGATCACAACACGGAATCGTAAATTGAATCCCAATAGGGACTCCAGACTGAATTCCTAACTGTATCCAGTCCGGATCCTACAGGATTCTTAAGGGGTAACACCACTCTAGCGGCAGAAAAAAGGCCTGACTTTGACGATTCCTTTTGGGAGTATGAAAAAAGGAATAGGATTCATTTTCAGAGGGTTCATTCAGCACATATTGAAGTATGAAAAAAAAAAAATTAATTGTCATTTTGATACAAAATGGCGGCGAAAGAGCGCATCTTAAAAATCGTCTTTTTGAAATTGGGGGGACGTTTTACTTGAACACCGTCGCATGGATCGATTTGAAATTTTGATGGTAGCTTCACAATTATATTCTCTTTCGGTGTACGTAGCCATTTTTTTTTATTCAATGTGAACTTTTTTTTATAAACAATTTACTGCTTTTTTTTTACAAAAAATCGATTCATTTTTTCAACAGTTCTTTCTATAAAACTTGATTTTAAAAAAACCTCTACGTAGTCCCGTTTTGACCAAAAACGGGACTACGTAGGAAACGCAGTTGGTCAAAAAATTCCCAAAATTCATTCATTTTTCAGCTTTCTAATTGGATCCCCCCTTAACCGTTCGGGGACGTCATTTTTCCTAAACAGCGACGAGCTAATTAATAAAATGGCCATCGCGACAATACAGTGTTGGGCATTTGAAGTGAAATGCGGATATTTTAGCCGATTTCGGCTAACATTTTACGAATTTGAAATTTTCAACTCTGGGCACGTTTCATCCTTGTTCGTAACCCTTTAGTTGGCTACCATATTTACCGTATATCGCGTCCGCGAACCTTTTATCACGAGGTCGATGGATCATTCTCAATTCTCACGACGAAAATATTCGCATTTCACTTCAAATGCCCAGCACTGTAAGTATACCAAACGTTTCGCTTATTGAAATATGTGTCGTTCCAATTTGTATGTTCTAAAGGCTCATAGGTCGTGTAGCCTCGAAGAGCCTTAATGTAGTAACTTCATAATTGTTCCTTGTGTTATCATAATCGTAAATTATCTAATCGCTTAATCCCTTGATACCATATATTTTCTTCTTGTCGAACTGGCTGAGCCCGTCATATTACAGGCGTCCTATGGCATATACTGTTTAAGGGGCAACACCACTCTAGCGGCAGAAACGAAGGCCTAACTTGGACGATTTATTTTGGGAGTATGAAACAAGTAATATGATTTCTTTTCAGAGTATCTATTTAACATATATTGAAGTATGAAAAAAAATATTTGTATTATCATTTCGATACAAAATGCCGGCACCGGAGCCCATCTTGTAAATCGTCTTTTTCAAAATGGAAGGACCTATTGCTTGAAGACCGTTGAACGGATCATTTTGAAATTTTGATAGTAGCTTCACAATTTCATTCTCTATCGCAGTACGTAGCCATTTTTTGATTTAAGTTAATTTTTTTTCTTATGAACAATTTACTGCTTTCTTTTGGCAAAAAATTGATTCTTTTTTCCAAAAGTGCACCATTTGTACAAAATTTGATTAAAAAAAACCCCTACGTAGTCCCATAGCCAATAGTACATAGATTAGAAAATCTTTTGGTTTTCTGTTCCAGGTTTTATACTTTACGAGCAAAACCGTCCTCCCGTGAAGGTGTATTAAAATGATAATAAAAAAAAATGTCATACTTCAATATGTGTTAAATAAACCCTCTGAAAAGAAATCCTATTCTTTTTTTCATACTCCCAAAGTGAATCCCCAAAGTTAAGCCTATTTTTCTGCCGGTAGAGTGGTGTTACCCATTAACCCAAATTTCTGGATATTGCGAATGCAGCGTACAGCACCTTGGAGAATGGTTAGCCATGCATGACTCCCGTCATCACAAGATGGCCGCGTCGTGGTGTCTGATTGATCGATCTACCATATGGTGGGAATTGGAATTTTTTCTTAACTCTTTCAACTTAGGTTGCGGTTAACAAAGAATATTTGATCTCAGGATAATTTTCCAATTTCCGAAAAACCATACTGTCCACCGGGACCGTACGGACAAATAATCGATTTGAAAATATCGCTCCTACGAATATCCGAGTATGAAAATGAACAGCCGAGGGAACACCCGGTATACGGTAGCCAGGAAACTCGGTCCGAGGTTGCTGAACTCGATGACCTATTTATCCGCAAATAGGTCAGAGAATAAACGGCCACAAGAGTGAGAGATCAAAGCTCACACTCGGACTCTAACATCGCTAACCTAAGACGGCGGTTTTTAGTCGGAGAGAACTCCGAATCTCCTCGTATGAAAAATAATGTCGTTCGACTGAAAAAAAATTTGGCATCACAAAAAAACTGCTCCATCGAACGTTCGTTTCATTTGCCACGTGTAAATTAATTTGCAAAAAATACAACAGTTCTCACACATAATAAATTATAACAATTACCCTATCATTCCAATTCGATTACTAATAGTTGAACAACGACGAATTAACGCGTCTCGTTCCACAAACTTGTTCCACCACTCGTTTAATCATATTTACTTACGAGACCACCGGTGTTCTCAACGTTGTTAAACTCTCATGTCCTGAGTCGATGAGTTAAGAGGCGATCACCGCTTTTTCGTTCGCGTCGATTGGCTAACGATCTGAGCTCACTTACACATGTATAAACCCAGGCTCTCGCGCGCACGCTTACAAGCCACACGCGTACAAACTTCATAAAAATAAACAGGTAGGCGGTCGAGCGCTATTTATAATGAAAATATTTTCGCGACGACGCGCGTTGCGGTCCGCGCCTCTCGCTTCGTCTATCGGCGCCGATACACGTCTGGGTGTCTCTTAAACTTCCTCATGACTTCCTCAATCTGTCTTTGCTACATGATTGCGTGCACAGGTCTTTTCGTTATACGCGCTGGCTCAGCCATCACACGCGGGACAACCTTTCCAAACTTGCGCATACGTCTTTTCTTTTTATCGAGCAAAACCGTTAATAATAAAAAATCGTTACAGAACCTCTGGGAAAATGGTTGATAGTTTAGAAACTGACAATGGTAGTAAAACTGTTTAGCTTCTTGGCGATCATGGAAGAGCATGATCCGTGTTGATTCAATTTATCGGGTACCCATGAAATTCAACACTCCGAAAACGATCCTCGAAGAATTCACTTCCTCCGCTGGAATAGTCACATTTTATATGACCTCCAGCGTACCGAAATTCCGAATTAACCGGGGAGGGCAATGCGTGGAGAAGCAGATGGAATGGAAGAGAAGGGGAAGGAGGTAGAGAGGTGCGCGGTCCATGGCCAGATCAATACTCAGTAGGTGTTACCAGTACGTCCTCTCGTATCTAGACCCACTGTTCTCCTTGATGCCACTGCGTCCATTCTGATCCTTCCACAATGCACTACGCCGAGCACAAAGAAACTCTAAATAATCCAAAGCCCAAAATACCTCGCAAACACTTTTCGACGATATCTTAAATGCGCAATTAACACTGACAGAAGATTTGATCCCTGTAAAATGTTTGTAATGTGCCATCGGTCAGAGTAATGCCATTTTCTTAATTCCGAGCCTCGACTTCGACTGAAATAATTCAATTAATCCTATTGACAATCACTCGTCAATTCTGGGCTCATTTTTGGTAAGACTACGAATTGGCTCTAGCTCAAACCATGAAAAGCAAAATTTAAGAGGATCGATCGAAAATTCCATCCATCCTATATGTCCGATCAATGGGACTTATTGAATGTCTTTCTACGGTCAAGTTAATATTCAATTGTTGAATTAATAATTAACATTCCCCACCCTCCTCGGCCCCAAATCTGAACAGTTGGTATATCTCATATAACGTGACATGGAGTACATCTCAAGTTTGGAAATTCTTGACAATTGACAGCTTTATTTGACCGCTATGTGGGCGATACAACGCAGCCTTGAAGCTATAAGTTATTGCTACGCAAGATGGGCTGACAAGATACATGGAAAAACTAATGAGAATAAGAGACAATACGAAACTTTTACTTATCGAACGAGCACTAGCATCGGACGAGAATTAAATTACTAAAGAAAAATTACTAAAATCAGTAAAATGTGTTTTCTAATATTCGATATATGTATATGAGGATATAATTTATCGTAATAAACTTAATATTTTTCAATGAAATGTAATTTGCTCGAATGAATTGACAATATCCTCACATCGAAGAAATATATTATGACGGGAATGTTGGAAAAGAAATTTCATTGATTTTAGAATTTTCTTCCTTTCTCGCGGAACGTAACACGCTAAAATGTACACTTCGATGCATTTGTTATTTATAGACGGTAGTGATTTTATTTTGACGCGACAGGAACCGGTCGGCGGAGTAGGTGAAATAATACCATGGAACAGTTTCGTTATTATCAATATTTCTGAGCCATCATTTTGTCAGCATCGTGGGCTATATCCTATGGAAATATAGATAAGGAAAATATACAAGATTTCATGCCAAAAAAAACATACTTTTTTCGTCGTTAAATCTTGTACTTTTACACATATATGTTTTTTCATATACGTCCCATATATATTTATGTGGGACACGGTGATCCCACAATTGTCTATCGATATATCATCTCCATTGAGACATTATAGATACTTTTCTTTTTCGAAACAACAAAATTGTCGACACTATGATTCTGGAAAGTTAATTCTGAGGATTGTGAATTGCCGCAATATTAGGATTGTAACTGTTGTCATTGTGATACTGCAGATTGCCGCCATTTTGAGACCGCAAACTGCCACCATTTCGTTGCAGGAAAGCGTCTTTATTGCGGAACTGTAATTCTTTCGATTTCTAGACTACGATCCGTCGACATTTATTGGTCATATAAGTACAATATACTTCCTTGAATCGACAATAGTGGACACGCGGTGGATGCGCCGCTCTAGCGATCACCGAAGTTAAACAGTTTTGACCGTACTCGCTACTTGGATGGGTGACCACTCAGCCGTGCACTGACTGGCGCACCAACTGAGCGGGAGGCAGTTCTATTGAATTGCTGATGCAGTAAATACCACTGAAACTCATTAAAAATAATACCGTCTGTATCGGCACAAGTTTTCCGCAGTTTCCCTGTGTCTATGGCAAATGCGATACGGTGTAGCTAAGACGTCTGCGGGCGCAATGAAAGTTAGGTTAGCTCAGCGAAGTGCGGGCAAGGAGTGATCAGGGACAAATGGAAAACTCGGGTAACAACCCGAAAGGGTATACATTGGAACAAAGAAAATAATTTAAAAAATTATTCTTTAAAGTACGGCGCTCGACATATATTGAACACCGTTTCAACGCGAGGAAATTGTATAATTGTATTATTAATCCGATTTGGCTATTTCTCGTTTTCTAGAGAAGTTTAGTGTTCCTCGTACTGAATCTTTGATCCTAATTTTAGCTAGTCGCCCTTAATTCAGGAAATATTATTGGCCTTTCATTACAGTTACACAAAAGCAGTATTCACAAGTGAATGTATTTGATAATTGTAACAAGGTGTTTTTTTTTGGTTTGCTAAGGGTGAGGGTCAAATATCGAAACGACTACTATTTTGAACGGCAGATATTTTTAAATTAAAAAATTGGAAACATTGAATAACGAGGATCAAGTTATTCGGAAATTTAGTTTTTTGACAGATGACGAAGTTGAATAACTGTTAGTAAGAAAGGTTATTACCTGGAATGATCATTTATTCAAGAATATTTGCTTAGATAATCTGTGTACTCGGAAAGTACAAAAAATCGTTTTGAACGATGTAGAAAGTTGATATGTCCGGAATAAAAAATAGTGAGTAGTTAATATTTAGAACACCCAATATATCAAAACGAAATATGTTGAAAATAAAAATGTGTACGTGTCAAATTTGGAAACGCAAATAACCTATGGATCGAAATATAGTTTGAACGTTCGTTAATTTTGAAATTCCACCTTTCTGTCGTTCTAAATAGTGGTCGTTTTGATATCGGACCCCCACCCGTTCACTGATTCAGGATCCGAGGGCATGAGGTTAAAATAGCCAAAATCTAATGAGTTCGGGAAAAACGGCAGAAAATATATGAATTTCCAGGAAAAACGTTATTCGAAGAGTTCTGAATTGCCCATATTTAGAGTTCAAGGAAAATATATTTTCCTTGAAGTTTATCGAGCTCTCGCGAAAATACAATCGAACAAACCTACGGCTGTACAGTCCGTTCAACAAGAAAGCAATCGTAGTCATTTGGTATGGAGCCACCGCAGCGCCATCCGTCCTTATTCGTTTAAATCTTTGTTTCGTGCTCTTATGCAATATATAGTTCGTCAGCACATTATGTTGCTGTATCGGTGAATTCGTTATCTTCACAATGAGTGCAAGATTCCTGAAGCAATACGAGATGGTGTTTTTAGTAAATCACGCGACAGGACCGAAACTAACGTATAAAGCGGCTGCAAAATATATGCGGAATTTAGAGGCATTCATCAAGACGTGGGTAAAGCGATATTTGAAGGTTGGGAATGTAGACGATCCGCCGGAAAGGGGACTAGGCCACGTGACAACTACGAAGGAGGATAAAACGATCTTACGTCTTGTTTCAAGACAAGCCAGGCCTTTGGCTGCATTGTGCCCAAATGAATCTCCGCAAAAAAGGAATTCACGTCTCTCTGAATACCATTCGGAAGTCTCCTGCATGAAACCTTTATTGTCAGAGAAGCATGTGAAAAAACCATTGACATGGGCAAACGAAAATTTCGATCGAGATTAGGACAATGTTATCTTCGCGGACCAGTCTTCTTTCTGGGCATGGTCTTCCTTATCAGAAGCGTGGTCATCGAAGAGTAATAGTATTCTTCAGTGCGCAGTAAAACACCCAATAAAAATGCAAGTTTGGGGATGCTTTTGTAACGGCGGAGAAAATCTCGTCGAACGGATGGGAAAAGGGTGTCAAGCTATAATCGATAATGGTTCGATTGGTGAAGACGTTAAGTAATTGCCCAACAGCTAATAATCTGTACTTTAATAACAAAATTTAATCAACATTTTTTTTCCAGATTACGACGGTCTTATTCTTCTTGAACAGACTCTACCTATTTATGCTTGTTAATAAGAACTTAATAAAATTGCCTATATAATTTTAAATTTCAGCAATACGATAGAGCGAAAATAGACAGATTTGAGTAACGTTTTGTTTAAAAAAATTGCTATTTCGGAACGACTTTTTGGATATTTAAGCATTTTCTCACAAAATATCCAGATTTGATACAACCAGTGTGTTGTTCCAGGGTTTGTCTTCATTTTGGGTCTAACCGCCGACTCGACTATTCGAATCCGTGCCATAAATTTCACTGAACGTGCCAGCAAAGCACAGTCCTCTCAACTAATCGGTATTGAAGTGTCGCATTGAACTCGACCGTGGGGCAAGAGAATTTACTCCGTTGGTCCGCACACTATCGAAAGATCGATATAACCATTGCAGTGTTACGCGTGGTTTACAGTTGAGAACCGTTCTGTGACGAACGTTATCGGTGAGGTCAGGCGGGTTGGTTCCGTGGGTTTAGTGGAATTCAGCACGTAAAGAGCTGCAATAACGTTACGGAGGGGAAAAAGGTGGAGCAAGCGCGGGAAATCCAACAATTGTTATCGTACCATTGGATAGAGAAACATTGAATTCTGTATATGATAGAGTTTGGAGGAGCTTAATTAATCGGCCGGTCGGTCAGCCGGTTCTAGATGTTCCACGATCAATACAATGAGCGTATTCACCATTATATATCCATAAAGGTAGTAAATTTCAATGCAACGAAGGAAGATGGCACGCGTCTTAACCGACGATACCTAAGTTCATCCTCGCGTATATTTCGCAGTCACGGCTACTAGAATACGATCAACGCGTAGTCTCGTTCAAATCTTCATCGCCCTGGCATCGTAGTTCTATAAAACTATCTCTAGACGTATTCCCAACCTCCTCCTCTGCGTACTTCTTAGCACAGGTCCAGACCTACGTCAAGACGAATTCTGACGCCAGGATCAATGAAAGAACATACAACGAATGCGTCTCTCGTCTTCTCGGGTTTGTCTTAGGCGTCAGCCAAGACAACCACGACTACAGGCACAGACCGAAAATAACGCGGGCGCTAGATCGTAATATAGGCAACGACGACGACGACGACGACTGCTCGAGCGGGTTTGAAGACGAAATTTACGTCAGAATTCAGACACTTGTTCTCCTCGAAATTTACCGAAAGATTTTACGGTTTTTAAATTATATCGATGAGATTTTATTTTTCAAATGGACTGAGCGGAAACACTTTTCTTATGGTCCGTCAATATCATTACCTCCATTATCGGAGGTTCCCTTGGCAAAATTTGCCATTGGCAAAAGGTTGATTACCATACACTTCCACTGCGAATTGTATGGCAAAGTCGAGAGAAATTTTTTAATGGCAGCAAGCTGTATGGAAAGTCAATCACCAACTCGAATGGCAATTTCTTTCCATACAAACTGAATGGAAAGCCAACGGCGAACTCCAATGGCAGATTTTTCCCATAGAAACTGGATGGTAATATGACCTTTCAGTTTCATTTTGAATGGTAAATTCGTATGGCATTTCTTTTTTTTTTATAAAATAATGTATGTATAAAACTCAGATATATATACATACTACTAATATTATGAAATTATCATATTATTATCGCTTCTATTTATAGTTATTTCTTTGCATAGATTTAAAAAAATTGGTATAAAGACTGAAAGAACATAATATATATATGAAGCATTCTTCATAAACTTATATAGTCGTCATTTTTTTCGCAAACTTCTCAGATATTCCTATTATTTTCCAGTTTTTCCTTCACAGTTTGTGTGCATTTTTGTGATTTATCAGCAAAATTTGCCATCATTACCATTAAGAACGGCCATTGAATTTTCATTTCTTCAGACAGCCCAATAAAGTTAGCAGTACCATATCGGAGAAAATGCGTTTGAAAAACTCCAGAATTAGGTGCTTTTTAGGTGCTTTTTTAGGTTCTGTTCAAAATTTAAGTGCTCTTTATGTTTCCTGAAAAAATGAAAAAGTAAGATGCGCTGCTAGAAAAACATCAAGCTAGCAGCAACATTTCTCGCAAGCAGTCCAGGAGAAGAAATGAACACATAATATTTAAGTGCTTTTTAGGTGCTTTCGGAATATGCATTGAACAATCAATGTCAACCTCCCCGTCGACCAGAAAAGCATCCCCCAATAAGCTACATATGAAGTTAGCGGGTGCCTAGGCTAAATAAATTTCAAAAAATATTTAATGTACTACAGAATTAGATGCTTTTTAAGTGCTTTCGGAATATGCATTGAACCGTCACATTAGACGAACCCTTCTGCCAAAAAAGCACCCCCTCAGTAAGCTACATATGAAGTTAGCGGGTGCCTGGGATAAATAAATTTCAAACAATATTTAATCGACTACAGAATTAGGTGCTTTTTAGGTGCTTTTTTAAGGTGTGTTCAAAATTTGGTAAACCTCAGGTTTAGGGGACCCCCTCCGATTCCATTCGTAATAGGCTCATCCGACGCGTTTTCGCATGCGGAACAACTTTTTCCTCTGACAAAATTGGGGGACGTTATTATTTAAAAAGTTATTAACAAATAAAGTTAATAATACATATAGCTATTTTCCTCATACCAGCCAGTCCCAATCGTCTTGTCCTTCACATGTGTTGTCAAGAATACCCCCTGAGTAACATACAAAAAGTTTTATCCGTCGCTCGTTGTTTGTTAAAAAGTTATTAACAAAAGAAGTTTCATAATTCAAACATGAAATACTTATACTAGTGTATGGAGAACAGTACACGTAGGAGCGGGTTAGCTGCGCCTCCACAAACCAGCCCAAGAACAACCCAAAACCAAACCAAAAACAAACAAAAAACGACAAACAACAAACAGCAAACAACAAACAGCAAACAACAAACAGCAAACAAAAAACAACAAGTTTGTTGTTTTTAGGTTATTTTTGGGTTGTTTTTGGGCTGGTGTGTAGGGGATACAGAGGAGGCGCAGCCAACCAGCTCATACGTGTACAGTTCACCATACATTAGTATAAGTATTTTATGTTTGATTTATGAAACTTCTTTTGTTAATAACTTTTTAATAAACAATGACCGACGGATAAAACTTTTTGTATGTTACTCAGGCGGTATTGTTAACAAGACATGTGAAAGACAAGATCATCGGGACTGGCTGTTATAAGGAAAATAGCTATATAAATTATTAACTTTAATTGTTAATAACTTTTTAACAAATAACGTCCCCCAATTTTGTTAAAGGAAAAAGTTGTTTCGCGTGCGAAAACGCGTCATATGAGCCTATTACGACAGAAATCGGAGGGGGGTCCCCTAAACCTGAGTTTTACCCAAAATTGAAGTGCTCTTTATGTTTCCAGAGAAAATAAAAAAGTAAGATGCGCTGCTAGAAAAATATCAAGCTAGAAGCAATATTGCTCGCAAGCAGTCTAGGAGAAAAAATGAGCACATAATATTCAAGTGCTCTTTAGGTGCTTTCAGAATATGCATTGAACATTCAATGTCAACCTCCCCTTCGACCAAAAAAGCAACTTTTCAGTCAGCTACATATGAAGCTAGCGGTGCCAAAAGTTATTTAGCCCAGGTACCGCTAGCTTCATATGTAGCTTAGTGAGGGGATTCTTTTTTCGCTTTTTTGGCTGAAGGGTTCGTCGAATGTGATGGTTCAATGCGTATTCCGAAAGCACCTAAAAAGCACTTAATATTACGTGCTAATTTTTTTTTATAAATAAAAGCACCGAAATAGCACCGAATTCTGTAGTAGATTAAATATTTTTTGAAATTTATTTATTCCAGGCACCCGCTAACTTCATATGTACCTTACTGAGAGGGTGCTTTTTTGGCTAAAGGGTTTGTCTAATGTAATGGTTCAATGCATATTATGAAAGCACCTAATTCTGTAGTGAATTAAATATTTTTTGTAATTTGTTTAGCCCAGGCACCCGTTAACTTCATATGTAGCCTGTTGAGGGGGTGCTTTTTTGGTCGAACGGGAGGTTGAAATTGATTGTTCAATGCATATTCCGAAAGCACCTAAAAAGCACTCAAATATTATGTGGTCCTTTGTATCTCCTGGACTGCTTGCGAGAAATGTTGCTGCTAGCTTGATGTTTTTCTAGCAGCGCATCTTATTTTTTCATTTTCTCTGGCAACATAAAGAGCACATAAATTTTGAACACAACATAAAAAAAGCATCTAAAAACCACCTAATTATGGTGTGTCTCAAATGCATTTTTTCCGATATGGTACTGCTAACTTTATTGGGCTCCTTCAGACGCAATTGAAGGCACTTATGACAACGATAAACACTCCATTCAAAATCGCATTGGTATTGCTATTGGTGTCAATGAGAAATTGAATGGTAAAATTTTGTCATTGGCAAAACTGCCTTAGCATTTTTCACAATAACAAAAGTTCCATTGAAACCCTTAATGGCATTGCCATTGTTTATGGGAAATGAATGGTAAAGTTACCATTCCTTTGTCATACGCACTAGCAATAGCAATACCAATGCGATTTTTAATGAAGTTTCTATCTTTGGCAAAACTGCCTTCAATTGCCATTGCGTCTAAAGCAATGGAAATTCAATGGCATTCCTCAGTGATAATGAATAGCAGATTTTGCTAAGGGTTGGTTTGAAAATAAAAATTACCGCCGTCTGTGAAAATGACATCAAATTTTCAAAAAGATATAGGAATGTTGATGGAAATAGTATTCATTTGATATTTAGATTTTTATAGATAACAACAAGAGTCAGATAACCCGAAATACCACCGGAGGATATTGCAACTATTGTATTTTTCAGATAGCCATAAATGAAATTAATTACAGGATTAAATATAAATCCATCATGCACCGGTAGCTTTCCATCCTTTTCTGACTGAGCAAAACCTTCAACGGTATAATAATCCTCGTACGACGTGTACACTAAACGGAAATGAAGATGGAGCTGATTAGTAATCATACACCGAGCAACGTTCGACACAGATCCCGCACACATCAACATGCACCGATGAAAATGTCCAGTGTATTTCACCATTTATAATATGTATTTCGATCCAAAAGCAAATACACGAACCTGCAACGAATATAGCAGCCGAGCGAGTTCACACACACATCCACGTACACTAATGAAAGTTAATCAAGTATATCACACCGTGTACGACACTCCCCGAAATTCTATATGCTAAGGAGATTTCGTCCGGGGGAAATTTGTCCGAGAAGCTTTTATCCAGGGAGATTTAGGGCCGGACACCTAACAGGACTGTATACCGCTACTCAAATGAGTTTTTACAAATGAACTGAAACCCTGGAAATTATGAGGACTATAGCATGTTTTATCTGAATATTCAAACCGATCGATACTGAATTATCATAGTGTCTAACAGATAGCGATCATGAAATTCCATGATATGTTTCCGTTCAATTTTATCAAACAAGTAGCTTAAAATAACAAAATGGCAAACCAATAAATAAAACATGAAGCTCTTATTTGTTTATTCACATATATATTGTTACGTCCGGGGTTTCAAATCATTGGGAAATCCCATTGGTCGGTTCATCTTTTGTTTTTCATTAATTTTTCTCACGAATGAAAAAATTTTTTTTTTGCAAAGTCGCTCGGATTTGCGGAATCCTCGCGTAAACATTAAGATAGGCCCTTATGGCACAAAACGGTCAAGCGACCGGTTCACACGCTTGAAAATACTTTTTGAAAACTGAACGCGCCTATCACAGGATGTAGTCTAGACGCTGACTCAAAAGTCAGCGTTTTCAACATTGTGTGCGTTCCCACGACAAAAGCTTGTGTCCGAGGCGGGATTCTGCCGACACCTTAGCTAAGCAAAATTTCTTGATAACGGAGATGTCGGGGCGTGTGGGAACGAATCATCCCCCACGCGCCGGCATCTCCCACTTCATTGGCAAAATTAAAATGCGCCTTTTGTTTTAGAATGAATTAGAAGTAAGTTAGTTGTTCACGGGAGCTTGACCACGATGGTCAAGCTCAAATAATTATCCGGTTGCTCCGTGGTCGATCAGTATGATCGACCACGTTAAAATAAAGTTCGGTGGTTTTCATTCCGTGGATCGACCAGTATGGTCGACCACGTAAAGTTCCGTTTTTTTTTTTCGCTAAAAATATAAAATAATAAATAAAAAATTATAAACTCAAGATTCATGACAACGCCCCATTTAAGCGATTATCAATCCGCGAGCTACTGGTCGGTATTGAATTGTGGTTCGGGGTTAGCGTCCGCGAATTGACATCAGCTAAACTCTATTGCAAAACAAACGATGACCGACACCCGAATTAGAACGGGCGGCACTTATTGGCTTTTCGGAGACCGAGCTCGTCAGGATCGGTCCTAGCGACGATCCAGAGCCGGATCCTCCGAAGGTCCTTCCTAAACACTGCTCCTAGTGATAGTATGAAAAAGTCGTTGCCGCGGGCGTAAAGTGCGAACCAGAATTGTGAAAACTCGAGAACCAAAAATGCTCAAATGAATTGTGAAACCGAAAAATTCAAGAACCCAAAATGTAAATTGTGAAACCGAAAAATTCAAGAACCGAAAATGTAAATTGTGACACCGAAAAATTCAAGAACCGAAAATGTGAATTGTGAAATTTTAAAATGATCAAAACTTAAACCGAAAAGTGAATAAAATAAATGCTTGTTATTTTTAAAATGTTCGACGTGGTTTTTATTTTATTCTAAAACCCGCTACGCCCGAACGCTCATGCTTGCTTTTTATAATAATTTTCATAATAATTTATTCAACGATCGCCCTCGCTGTGCCTCGATCCCTGACCGGCACATTCCGGGCTAAATGTGAGGCAACCCCATATTCAACCAGGACTCGTTACGCTCTCCCCTTCTTGACATATCGGAATGTAACAATATTTAAGTAACTCAATAATTTTTTTTTTAACATTCTCATCGGTTAAACTGGACGGTAGTTTTATTTACAAATTATGTATTAATAACTATCACATTTTGTAACTGCGAAATCTTAAAAAATAAGAAAACAAACATTAGGGACATTGCGAATGTTCTACCTCTTCCTCAATAGTTCCTTGTAAAGCTTCATTCAGTATCTTTACTTTTTTGCCTCTCACTCTTTGCATACTTCTATGCAACGTCGTTTATACGTCTTTAACTTCTCTATCTCTTGAATATCTTTTTTTTCCGTGGATAAAACTTCTTTATACCAGGAAGCAGAAATGGAGAATTCAACGCCAAATTTGGACCGCTAACTCATTACGAGGCTCATCCTTCTAGTCTTGTTAGTGATTGCTTAACAATGTCGGCCCATCATTTCTTTCTCCTCGGGGATGGAACTCCAAGTATATTCGTGGCCATAGCCGATCTATCGGGTTTTTTCGTTAATCCCATTACACAATAAACAGTACTGGAAACAGGGGCGACGCCACGGGGCAGATCATACATTAATACACAACAGTGCTCCAGTTATGAATCGTACTTTACCTAGTACCATCGTTCTTGTTTCGTATCCGTTATTTACCACTTTTAGTCAGCACATTTCAGCCTATTACAGCTCAGCTAATATAGACTTAACCTAAAATCTTGGTGACTTACATTCGCGTGAAATCTGTACGTTGAAACTAATATTAAATATCTACAAAAGTACAATGATAAGGGAAAACCCGAAAACAAAACAAATTTCCAAGCTGATCGACAGAATTCAATGACATTCCAGGCATTTTTTAGGTTCAACCAAAATCCGCAATATTTCCAGGATTTCCAGACCGTTAGATACCACGATTATTTATAAAAAGGTTCGCCAATGTAGTATCTATAATTCGAAATTTGCATCACTATAGATATATGTAGCGACGATATAGGTCATGTGACCAATAGACAAACACCGACATACCCGAATTGCGGAATAATCAGAAGAGAGAAAGGAGAGCAATTCGTCTCCAACCACTATCGAGAATACACATATATATTACGGGAGAACACCGCCGTGTACCGACACAAATAAAGACATTAAAAACCTTAACACCGAGTTGTTTCGATCGTTTTGAAGTTATTTCTATCGGATTTTGCCGAAAAAAATTAATTCACGCTGTTCGCCCAATTTTTAGTTTAGTTGTCTCGTTTTATTCATCAAAAATTATAGTAATTGACCAATTAAGATAACTGATAACAGTTTATGTTTAAAAATTGAAATCTTTTGTTTAAAACGAACATTTTTTACGTCGGGTACAATCAATATATCTTGTAATCGGTGAATTCAACACATGTAGTCTTGCACAATAGCAGAGAAACTTTGAACGTACGAAACAAGGCATTCGAAGCAAGGCAGAATTGTACCAATGCACAGTGGGCAAAAAGGCAGAAATCGTGGCCAAGAACCAACTTCATAATTTTGACATGAAATCATAATTTTTCACACATTAATATGTCAGAGCAGATGTAGAGAAAGTATTGTGGCTATTGAGGTTCAAATGTTCTTACAATAAGTAGTTGAATGAAAACAAATTCCGTAAAGAATGCGATGGTTCATTATGCCATAAATATGATAAATTTCAACGAATGTTGCAAATCTAAATGTGGGATATGGTTATCATCCTTACTAATGGTCGTAGGTATGAGAGAAAAAATTGAAATTACGAAATATTAAACGTGATTTGGAACACGGTTATCTTTCAGTAAGACTTTTCGGCGTTTGCAGCTCCTCATCATACTTTGGAATGTCATCAACTTTAGTCAATCCTTGATATCAGCAATTGAAAATTATCGTTGCATTCGTTAATTATCGACGAATAAAACGCGCCTGCTACTTTTTGCAACTTTTCATCTCTACTCTTAATATTAATGTTCACACAGAGTACGGACCAGAAAACCGAAAAAATGTCCAAAATACTAAAAGTGCTTCAAATGCTTTGAAATGTGGTACTCAAGGGTTTTCGGGGTCGCTGATTCCGAATTCGTACTCAAAATTCAGAAATTCAAAATGGCGGATCCAATATGGCGGGCGAAAATACTAAAAATGATTCGATTGTGCTGAAATTCTGTACCAATAAGTTTTCGGGGTCGCTGATTCCGAATCCGTACTCGAAATTTAGAAATTCAAAATGGCGGACCCAATATGGCGGGCGAAAATGCTAAAAATGATTCGATTGTGCTGAAATTCTGTACTAATAAGTTTTCGGGGTGGCTGATTCGGAATCCACTTTTTTTTTTTTTCTGCCACTAGAGTGGTGTTACCCATTAAATTTGTGAGTAATTCCTACTGTGAAGCCGACAGAGTTGTGAGTCACAACACCTCAGCCCCGTCATCATATACACCTAGAGAGAGGGCAATAATTCATCGACAAAACACAGCGTGGCATTTGCCGATCTATGTCGTCGTTACACGTCGTTTGGATTATTCAGCAAATATTGAATATCGAATTGGTCGGAACTTTACCTATTGCCCAAGAGACTATAGAATTAACATGAATCCTCACCTCTCATACCTGCTGCATACAATAGCGGTTAACCTAGCGAACGGACCTTTGTCTATAAGCCAACGACACGCTTCATAGATCTGGAAAAAGTCTTCCAACTATTGCGAGACGAAATGTAAACGAAGCTCATGGTAGATCCGATTATTATGAGCAGGCCTCATTTTTTTTCACTCACATTTTTCCCTCCGTCGTTTAAATATTTAAATCTAGATCGTCGTCACTTTACTGTCTGTCGTTGACCTCACGACACCTGTTGTCTCTCTCAAGCAATGAGAATAAAAGCGAAATGTGTCAGATTTTTCTTTTCGTCGTCATATCATTTACTTATTGTTTATCCATAACGAATTTTACACTGACAAATGTTAATGTCGTTTTCCTGCTCTGAAAAAGTACCCGATCATTTATGTTATCCTAAGACTGTATACTCATTTTTTTTGGCTAGTCCACGATCGTCAAGGAGAACTTTTGTCCTGCAAAATGTCAACGCTGTATTGGTATTCAGGGATTCCCCGTACGCTAGCTGAATCCGTAGTTCGGGGTGGCGAGGATTTAAACGGTTGCTGATGCAATTCACCCCCTCCACCGCCAAATGACTCAGAGCTTATAAAAGCTAGGGGACACGCGCCCATCCTTTCCAGCGCACATTGTCGGGTTCTGGGTCATGTTGAACTTAACGGGTGGTCTGCCATTAAACGACAAGATGTAATGAATTTGCGTTTTTGCATGACTGAAAAGATCAGTAGTTCGAAAAGGAAAATGCAAATAATGATCACAACAGATGGAAATCGCTAAGCAGGTCGAGTATTATCGATAACATTTTCCGTTCTCTTATTGTGATTTTTCCGAGCTCAACTAGATTGAAAAAAAACTTTTGGTTGACGCGGATACACGAACGATCTATTTTCACAGGAATTAAAAATAACCTCGATGGCCTTGACTTACCAACAGTTGGGAGGCTCGTTGGTATAAATCGAGAAAAGCTTTCAACGACACCGGATATGCTTTCCATTTCCGCCTTTTCCGCCTTCTAGTCCGATCGTCATTTTCATTCTTGTTTAACCCATCAAATGGCGTATCCACCCCATTGCCGAGAAAGTAAACAAGAGAGTCCGAGAGCGAAATAAAAAAAACGTCAATAGAAAACTTGACGCAGTAAGAAAATTCAACAACGACCAAGATCACAAACGGATAGAAAAACGGAAGAAGGTGATGAGTAATGGAAGGAGTGGACGAAAAATAATTTCGTCCGAGGAAATAAAACTTGGAGAAAATTGAGATTCGCGCGGGACGTGACCTTCACCTCGAGGCGGTCTTTCGGACGGCCTTCAAGGGATGGAAACGGAAGGGTAAAGACCGACAGGAGAGCGTACGATGTCGGGGGGTTGGGAAGCGACTCGTGCGACTGGAAGGGGTTTCTCCGAAACAGATTACACCTAGGCAGGCCTCGCGCGATGCCACGTAACGAATTGCTTGATCGGAGATTCTTTTTGCACCCCTTCTCTTTCTAAGTCATCCCCTCTCCAACTGTGTGTTTTTTTTTGCGCGTGTATCGAACATTGACACTCCACCGAGTCGCCACGTTTCCCTACGATGATGATGGGGTTGGGGTTGAGGGTGAAGGGTGCTAAAGGTTGATCGATCCTCAATTTACCTACAATCCATAGCTGTGACTGGTACACCTTACACCGTTTCATCGAATTCGTGTGCTGACTCATCATTCACGTGAACTTTTGCCGGTGTAGCATTACGTTAAACACGAGGTCAAAGCTTTAGCTCCATAAACTCGGAATTTTTTTCAAGTTCGGTGGATCAAAAGTTTCGAAGGGACGATATAATCGGTAAAACCGTTTTCTTGAAGTTTCTTCTCATTCAAATCCGCTTTATTTCGAATAAATTAAATATCAAATCGACCTGGAGCTTCACTGCATATACTGTAGAACATCGGAGCGAACCTGATTCACAAACATACTCGTACATTTGTTTTGCTCTACAAAATGTATTTTTGTATTTGTTTCCCTTTGTTCCATCGTATACCCTTCGGGTTTTTTCATATGATCCTTTCCAATTCCATTTTTTCCATTTTTGTTTGCCCTCTATCACTCCCTACCCGCACATCGCTTAGCTAACTTAACTTCCATTGCGCTCGCAGACGTCTTAGCTACAGTGTTTCGCATTTGCCATAGTCACAGGGTCACTGCGGAAAACCTGTGTCGATACAGATGACTTTGTTTTGCCTGAGTTCCAGGTGTATTTAGTATATTAGAAATTCAATAAAACTGACACCCGCTGAACAATCGATAAACCAGCCAGTATGGCTAAGCGGCCACCCATCCAAATAGTGACCGCGGCCACAGCTACTTAAGGGGTAATATCCACCAAATTATTATTTTTTTGTCATTTTTTTTTTATTGGCTTAAATCATGCTAAAACTATCCTAGAATCAAAATCTACAACGCCCAAGTACTGATCTAAACTCAAAATTCGTTTAAATCAATTTTTACCGAACAACTTTTATGCTCCAAAATCACATTTTTCGCTTATTTTAGCGATGCTCGATTTTTTTTAATTTCGCGGCTTTGTAAATTAGTAGAAGTTACCTATGATCGATATCGTGTTTTGAATTTGAAGTATAGAGGTCGCTGCATCAAATTTCGACCGTTACAGCGTCTGTACAGCACGTGTTTACTCACAATTTCCCTTTGTTTAGTCGATCAGCCGTTCTCGTTGTGTACATTCTTAGTTTGAGTTTTGCTATACTTTTTAACTGTGAATTATATTCAAAAGTACCGTTCACGATGCTCTTGGGTTAACCGTTGGACCGAACATGTACGAGTTTTGCGTAGGATCGGACGCCAATCGCGTCAAAGTCGCTGAGCATCGTATGTCCGGTATCGCGAAAGAGGCTAGGCGCAGCCTTACATCAGACAAAAAAAAGGAAGAAGAGGAAAATAAGGCCCGGGAAGGACAACTTTACGGCGCAGGGATAGCTGACTGAAGGTAAAAAAATTATTAAGGACTATATTATTGCGATTCTTAAGATTTATAGCATTTTTAAACTTTAAACGCGTTTTTCTCAAAACCATGTTTTCAAAATCGGCGAGCAGTAGAACTGAAAAAGTTTACATCCGATTGACTTGAAATTTTAACTGTAGCTTCTTCATTAGATTATCTAGTGAAGTACACACGATTTTAGTGATTGATTAACAACAAAAAAAGTTATAAACAATTAGTCGATTTTTTTTGTCGAAATTTATTTTTTTTTTTCAAACCGTCGCCATTTTGCGAAAAAAAATTCTAAAAATATAATCATGTGTACTTCACTAGCGACACTCATGTAGATAATGAAAAAAAAAATTTTTTTGTTATAGGTGGAGTTGGGCACGACTTCTACTGCTCGCCGCGGAAGAACTTTTTAAAAAAGCGGTTCACGGCAATCGCTGCACAGCCGCCATTTTGTAAAAAAAATAACAATAAAATTTTTTTTTCTATTCTCCAAGAGTTGCTTAATCCAATGATATATTATTTATATACCTTACATCTCAAATGTCCTTTAAAAAAAATCATGAAAAAAGCCTTGTTTTTTTGAGCATTTGGTGAATATTACCCGTTAACTTAGGTGATTACTAGAGCCGCGCGTCCCGTACTGTCGGCTACTCTACAAAATATTCAATTTTGTGTTTCCTTGTGGACGAAGGTTTGTTTTGATGAACATTTTTCTCCGTTTTCAATGCAATTGTGTTTAAAATGTGTCAAAACCTTAGAAAAATACATTTACAAAAATAACCCACTGCAGTGGACGCATGATCGGTGCCGCCACTTCGGCGATCTCCTATGTTAAGGCAATCTTCTAGGCTAAACGAAGATTTTTGTTCGAGGTTTAAGAGCAAAATTCATAGGTACTATTCAATATTTCAGCGTCGGTCTTTTTCCACTTATTTATCGATACTTGCAAGTAGTCTGCAAAGTTTTTCGAGCACAATAAAGGTGTTAATAAAAGGTAATAAGGGTGTTACGCGATTTCAAGTCGCCATGATTCCATGGCGACTATAAACACGATTCCAGACGTTCTGTTGATCTGAAAAAAAAAAAAAAACCAAAAAGATTATTGATCAGTACAAGTATGGCTATCGCATGAACCTCTAAATCTTCGAAGAAAAAATTATGAAACATTTTTTATCGTTGTTCAAGAATTTTTTTTTTATTCTAAAATCCGTACACATTATTTAGAAGGTCGCTATTTTGTGAATTTTCTTTTCTTCAATATGTTAGAGGTTCATGCGATAGCCATCAATACTGATCAATAATCTTTTGCGTTTTCTGTTTCAGATGAGTGGGACGTCTGGAATCACGTCTGGAGTCGCTATGGAATTGTGGCGACTTGAAACCGCGTATCACCCTTAAAGGGGAACCCCACTTTGACGAGGTCAAAAAAGGTCCTTTATCACGACTTTTTGTTTGCTACTTAATAAATTATCTCGGGATTGGGTGAATGATATGTTTTTAAGGACACCTTGAAGTTGATTTATAAAAATTTTAACATACCATTCTCTCAATCCCGAAATAATTCAGTTTGAGTAACAAAATTTCGTGAAAAAGGACCTTTTAAGCCCGTTACAGTGGGGTTTCCCACTTAATTCATTTTTATTGTATTCGAAAAAATTTGCAGAGTACCTACAAGTATCAATACTGCTTGATGCAGTCTTCTAGACTAAACGAGGATTTGTCTCGAGATTTAAAAAAAAAATTCATAAGTACTATTAAATATTTCAACATCGGTCTTTTTTCCACTCGAAAAAAATCTTCGTTTAGACTAGAAAACTGCCTTGAGCAGTATTGACCGCGGTTACTACCGGGATGGGCGACGACTTAGCCGTGCACTCGCTTGCACGCCGACTATTGAGTAGGCAGTTTTTCCGAGTTTCTAATGGTAAGGCACCTGAAACTCGCCAAAAAATTAAAAAAAGTCCATGTGCGTGAAACCCACGCGCGACAAAAGTGAAACTTCTTCCATCGCTTAGTAGCAGAACCGGGGAAAATACTATTTCAATTAATATTGCAAATTCAATTAATATTGGATGAATTAGAAGGAAGATAGAAGTTAAATACTATAGGTCTGAGAAATGTCATTTGAAATAGTTAATTCTGTGCTGCACAAGAACTTAATCTATTTAAATACTATTTTATTCCATTATTTCATTTCATCATACTTTTCGAAGAAAAAAATCTCTCTATAGCCTAGTACAGAATGCAAAAACATCAATGGATCTCTATTGATTTCTTATTCAATTTTAGTGACTAGAAATTCACTATAATTGATAAGAATATCTGGAAAATTGATGTATTCATTTCATTCTTCTGTAAATAACAAAATAAAGTAATGAAATGAAATATTATTTTAGTTTGATTTTTGAGGTACCGAAGTGAAAAATATGTAGGTTATTTCATATTTTCCTAATGTCAACCAAAATACTATTCTATTTCAAGGAATATAAAATTTGCACTAATTAATTGAAATAGTATTTATTCTTATGTCATTATTTAAAATAATATTTCTACTTTGCATGAAATATTCCCCGGCCCTGATTAGAAGTATAGCTCACCATATCTCATTACCATACTTTTTTACATAATAATAAACAATGATTAGTATGTTGAAGTGCACTTGTGACTCAAAAACTAAAAAAACCGCAAGATACTAATGAGTTTAAACTAAACGAATAGGTCAGTTGCCATTGTTTGGGTTACGAAAACGAGGGAATAGACAAGCATGGCCAGCGTTACAAAAATCGGGTAGTTCAACTGCCGCGTTATCCCTGCTGCCCCTCTCTTTTATTGTCAACCGACCGTTACGACTCGCATAGAACAATCCGGCAGTTACGCTACTTCCCCCGCGCCGTTTTCAGTGTGTGTGAAGTTAGCAGAACACTTCCCAGCAGATCAAAAATAAAATGGAGTTCCCTTCGCACGCAGTCGAGTTCTAGAGTTCTTGATAGTTTTTAACAATAGTTCTGTCGATTTACCCCCTGTACATGCGGTTTTAGAAATGATCTGCTAACTTCCGCGAAGTTGACAGAGCATTTTTTTTTAAACTATCTAATTTTGTAGATTTCAGCTAGCCTGACAGTTCTATATATAAAACAACAATAGTTCTGCACAAATAATATTAATTATGAATTGTTTATGCATTTATTACAAACGATCTCACTGAGGCTCCTCATTTTGAAGTTATTGTATTACCGAGTGTAATGTACCGCAGTTCATATTCTCGTGCATGATAATTCTGGGAACCTAATAAATACTCTGAGAGTTCTGGCCTCAAGACTTTCAATTAATGATTAGAAATATTTATCGGTATGTCAGTCGAGAAACTGTGATCTGCTGATAATCGGAATAGAGTTCTATCCTTTTCCGCAGTTCCAAATGATAGTTGTCGTTCCGTTACAATACATTCCACAGAGTTCTGGCGTTAGAACTCTTTGAATTAACTATTAAGAATTTTCATCAGCATATCGATCGAAAAAACGTGATATGCTGATATTTCAAAGACATGTGTGGCCCCTTCCGCAAATCTAAACGATAGTTCCCGTTCCGTTACAACACGATCCACAAAGTTCTGGAGTCAGAGCTCATTCAATTAATTATTACGAATTTTTATCAGCAGATCGATCGAAACAACGTGATATGCTGATATTTGAAAGAGAGTTCAGGCCTCTTCCGCAGTCCTAAATGATAGTTCTCGTTGTTTTGCAACACGTTCCACAGAGTTCTAGCGTCAGAACTTTTTAAATTAATTATTACAAATTTTTATGAGCATATCATTCGAAAAAAACGTGATCTGCTTGTATTTCTAAGAGAGTTCTGGGGTCTTACGCGGTTATAACTGATAGTTCTCGTTGTGTTACAACATGTTCCACACAGTTCTGGCATCGGAACTCTTTTTATTAAGTATTACGAATTTTTATCAGCAAATCGATCGAAAAAATGTGATCTGCTGGTATTTCTAAGAGAGTTCTCAGCCCTTCTATAGTCATATATGATAATTCTAGATGTGCTTCAACATATCTCACGGAGTTCTGGTGCCAGGACTTGCTCGATTATTTATTACGAATTTTTATTAGCGTATCATTCGAGAAAAACGTGATCTGCTAGTATTTTTAAGAGAGTTCTGGTACCAGAACTCCGTGAGATATGTTGAAGCACCTCTAGAACTATCATATAGGACTATAGAAGAGCTGAGAACTCTCTTAGAAATACCAGCAGATCACGTTTTTCGATCGATTTGCTGATAAAAATTCGTAATAATTAATAAGAAGAGTTCTGACGCCAGAACTGTGTGGAACATGTTGTAACACAACGAGAACTATCATTTATAACCACGCAAGAGTCCAGAACTCTCTTAGAAATACAAGCAGATCACGTTTTTTCGAATGATATGCTCATAAAAATTTGTAATAATTAATTTAAAAAGGTCTGACGCTAGAACTCTATGGAACGTGTTGCAAAACAACGAGAACTATCATTAATAACTGCAGAAGAAGCCTGAACTCTCTTTCAAATATCAGCATATCACGTTGTTTTGATCGATATGCTGATGAAAATTCTGCTGGTATTTCTAAGAGAGTTCTCAGCTCTTCTATAGTCATATATGATAATTCTAGATGTGCTTCAACATATCTCACGGAGTTCTGGTGCCAGGACTTGCTCGATTATTTATTACGAATTTTTATTAGCGTATCATTCGAGAAAAACGTGACCTGCTAGTATTTTTAAGAGAGTTCTGGTGCCAGAACTCCGTGAGATATGTTGAAGCACCTCTAGAACTATCATATAGGACTATAGAAGAGCTGAGAACTCTCTTAGAAATACCAGCAGATCACGTTTTTTCGATCGATTTGCTGATAAAAATTCGTAATAATTAATAAGAAGAGTTCTGACGCCAGAACTGTGTGGAACATGTTGTAACACAACGAGAACTATCATTTATAACCACGCAAGAGCCCAGAACTCTCTTAAAAATACAAGCAGATCACGTTTTTTCGAATGATATGCTCATAAAAATTTGTAATAATTAATTTAAAAAGGTATGACGCTAGAACTCTATGGAACGTGTTGCAAAACAACGAGAACTATCATTTAGAACTGCAGAAGAAGCCTGAACTCTCTTTCAAATATCAGCATATCACGTTGTTTCGATCGATATGCTGATGAAAATTCTTAATAGTTAATTAAAAGAGTTCTAACGCCAGAACTCTGTGGAATGTGTTGTAACGGAACGACAACTATCATTTGGAACTGCGGAAAAGGATAGAACTCTATTCCGATTATCAGCAGATCACGGTTTTTCGATTGACATGCTGACAAATAGTTCTAATCATTAATTGGAAGTCTTGAGGCCAGAACTCTCAGCGTATTTATTAGGTTGCCAGAATTATCATGCACGAGAATATGAGCTGCGGTACAATACACTCGGTAATACAATAACTTCAAAATGAGGAGCCTAAGTGAGATCGTTTGTAATAAATGCATAAACAATTCATAATTAATATTATTTGTGCAGAACTATTGTTGTTTTATATGTAGAACTGTCAGGCTTGCTGAAATCTACAAAATTAGATAGTTTTTTAAAAAAAAGAGAAAGAAGTTAGCAGATCATTTCTAAAATCGCGTGTACAGAGGGTAAATCGACAGAACTATTGTTAAAAACTATCAAGAACTCTAGAACTCGACTGCATGCGAAGGGAACTCCATTTTATTTTTGATCTGCTGGGAAGTGATCTGCTAACTTCACACACACCCGTTTTCACCACCCGACAATATGAACGTACGTGAGGGGACACTCTCCTTCTCGGCACTCCGATCCCCACCGCGCATCGGCCTATTCACCTCACGCGATCGGAATTCTCGTAGCGCGCGATATTTTGTCCAGTCAGCAAAGAAGTTTCACTTCAAAAACCGTCTGTATCGGCACGGGTTTTTACAGCTTCCCTGTGCCCATGGCAAATACGATACAGTGTAGCTAAAAAGCAGCTGCGGATGCTATGGAATTTAGCTTAATAAAAAGAAAATACAATTACAAAAATAACCAGTTGGATGTCTGTCTGCCAGTGCGGGCGCGTGTTCATGTGTGTGTTAAGAATCTGCAAAAATCAAACTTCTATAACGTCGAAATGGCTTAACCGATCGGGTGGAAATTTTGCACGCGAATAGAGCTCCTAATCCCTTTACTTTTCGTCTAATATAATTTTTGGGAAGATTGAAAATCTCTCAAATATTTTAAACGATTTTGATTTTTTTCTAATGCCAAATACTGTTCGCTATTTAATTTGGAGAAAATTGATCATGGGTTGATCAAAGCTCCTCTATAAGGAACTACATCTTTTTCCATCTTGGCATCCTCATAGACAAAGCCTTCACCATAGAAGAAGCTTTTACCATTGTGTGAAATTTCGAGGAAGCAACGCGCACGTTTTAACTTGCAGCTTTTTTTAACATGTACTATGTAAAACCCGGATTTTTCGAACAATTTGAAATTTCATAAAATCGTTTCATGGACTCTTGCGAAAATCGCGACCCCTATCATCCATCAATTACTTTTATCGATGTATACATAATTCGACCTCGAAATCTAAAAGGTTAGACATCTGTCAATAATATTCAGTTTATATCGCTTTGAGTTTCATACAAAAACCTTGTTGTTTACTGTATTGAATATGTCAAATTTTGTGTCAACTAAACAGCATTTGTGGGAGATTTTAGTTTTCTGCTTTAATTGAAAGAAAAGTGAAGCTGAAGCGCATCGAATGCTTATGGAAGTTTGTGCTGACGGTGCTCCAACTGATAAATCATGTAGGGAATGGTTTCGATGCTTCAAGAATGGTGATTTGATTAGCGTTGAAGCCAAACCTCGCTCTGGACAGCCAAAAAAATTCGAAGACAAAGAATTGGAGGCATTACTCGATGAAGATCCGAGTCAAACGCAAGAGGAGCTCACATTGGGATTGACTCAACAAGCAGTTTCCGTATGATTGAAATCCATGGGAATGATGCATGGGAATAAATGCAGTACAAAAAAACGGACCGAACTAATATGCACTCCTAATACATTATATAATTAAAACAATTCAAGAATTTTTCTTTTAAAATTATCTTCTATTAAACCGGACGGTACTTTTGTTTACAAATTATGTATTAATAACTATCACAATTTGTAACTGCGAAATCATAATAAAAAAAAAAGAAAACAAACATTAGGGGCATTGCAAATATTCTATGTCTTCCTCAATAAGACTAGTTTCTGGTAAAGTTTCGTTCGCTATATTTATCATTTTTGCCTCTAATTCTTTCCATGCTTCTATGTAACGTTGTTTATTTGTTTTTAACTTTTCTACCTCTTCAATATCTTTCTTTTCCTTGGATCAAACTTCTTTATAGCAGGAAACAGACATAGAGAATCTATCGTCAAACTCGGACCGCTAATCCATTACGAGACTCATTCTTTTAGTCTTGTTAGTGATTAGTTAACAATGTCGGTCCTTTATCTCCTTCTGTTCGGGGATAGCACTCCAAGTATAGTCGCGGCCAGAGCCGACCTATCGCATTTTATCGTTGAATGTTTCATTACACAATGAAAAACACTGGAATCAATGGGGGACGCCATTGGGCAAAAATACATTAATACACAACAGTGCCAAGTTATATATCGTGCTTTACCTGGTACCGTCGTCCTTATTTCTTATCCCTTATTTGCCACTTTCAGTTAGCTCACTTCACTCTATTTCGGCTCAGCTAATATGGCCTAACCTAAAAACTTGGAGACTTAAAATCTCGTGAAACGTGTATGTTGATACTAATATCAAATATCTACAAAAGCAGGATGATAAGGGGAAAAACCCAAAAAAAAAACAAAAATTCCAAGCTGGTCGAGGAATTCAGTGATCTTTCAAGAATTTTTCCAGGTTCAATCAATATCCATGATTTTTCCAGGTTGTCCAGAATTTCCAGAATGTTAGGCACCATGTAACCTAACCTAAAAACTGTGTATGACCTAACCTAAAAACTTGGTGGCTTAAAATCGCGTGAAACATGTATGTTAATACTAATATTAAATATCTACAAAAAGATGATAAGGGGAAAAACCGAAAAAAAAAACAAAACTTCGAAGCTGATCGACGGAATTCCAAGATATTTCCCGAATTTTTCCAAGTTCAAGCAAAATGAATGGGATTTCCAAAACCGTTAAACACCATGTTCAAATAGTGATTTTGATATATTAAAAAATTTATTTAACAAACAAAATGGGTCCAAAAGTTAGGGTTCTTAGGAAATTTGTCGATGAGCTTGCAAAATCGATACACGAAGGGTTGTTCCAAGGGTTGTGCGACCGATAAGATTTTAAAATTAGTTTCTGAACCTCGCGTGGGCACAGTGCCTGACAAGACGGGTGGAAGGGGAGCTCAGAGAGTCGCATCAATCAACCCTTTCCCGCTTTCTCTGTCGCCATTTCGTCCTCAACCTTAGTCAAGCGGCTGCTAAGCCTATCCGATCTTGAATCTGCTCTGCTTGTCCCTGGGGTGGTCGTCCGACCATGTACTGAGTCACGCTACTACACAAGTGATTATGGATGGTGTTGTAGCGGCCGCGAGACTCGTGGAGTCTTTCCCCACCACGGCCAGAACGTAAAATCGCCATCTCGACGATTGCGACGATGACGTCGTGACACGGCGGATAACGCAGCGGTAAAACACAGTCCATCTCTTTGTGCGACCCAGAGCTAAATGAACTAGCGATTCAGCTATAAGTCAGAAGCAAATTGCCCCTGATCACGCAATCTATGATTCTCCGTTTTATTTTCTATTTTCCATCGTCGCAAATACTTTCTTTCCATGCCACAATGTCGCTTTTCTTACACCGTTTGCTGTGGAATACGGTGCAATGATGGAATCATGCCGTGGAACAAGTTTTTCGATCATGTTGCCCGTTTAGTCTACACAGATTTTGCGAAACCAGCAATTTCGTTCTGTATGCGCAAATAATACAAGAATGTAAAGAAAACCAAACTCCGATTACAAAGAAAATAAAGGAGCTACTGGGATCATGATGCTAAAGTTTGTATCGTTAGAACGCAACGAAGACGAGTGTATTTTTTAGTTTAATTTTCAGTAGTGCTCGTGCGTTTCAAGCACATTTGGGGCCCAGGCGCCTAACGGAGAGCCTGACAAAAATTTTAACGATTTTAATCTTCTTGAACCCGCCCTTTGGGGGGGGGTGCCGCGGTCACTACTTGGATGGATGGCCGCTTAGCCGTGCACTGGCTGGTACGCCAACTGTTGAGCGGGAGGGAGTTTTATTGAGTTTCTGATCTAGTAAATACAACTGAATCTCAGTCAAAAAAGCAAAGCCGTCTTTATCGATACAGGTTTTCCGCGGGCATCCCTGTGTCCATGGCAAATGCGACACAGCGCAGCTTAGACGTCTGCGGGTGCAATGGAAGTTAGATTGGCTTAGCGAAGTGCGCGTTGGAAGTGATAGGAGGAATATTGGAAAAGATGGAATTGGGAAAGATCGTACATAAAAACCTTAAATGTTATACGTTGGAACAGATAAAAAAGAAACAATAAAATAAATACGTTGATTGAATTTCATCATTTTCTACAATGCTGGACATTTGAAGTGGAACGCGGACATCTCCCCCTATTTCGTGAAGAATTCACGAATTTGATAATTGCGCTTTGACAATGCACCACCCCATCGTTTCCAGAGAACGATAACGCCAATTTCTTTTCACGAAATCATAGGCCCTCGTAAATAATACATCCACGATAAAAATGCGCCCAATCGGTTTAACAGTTATCGCGCTACCCCCGACAAATGATTTACACTTTAACCCCACCCCCTGCTGCCGGAATTTTCATGTAATTTCCAAGAGCGTTCCAGTTGGATTTAAGAATATGGAATTATTTATTACATGGGCCTACTGTAATCCATCTGTCGTGATAAATCCTATAGCAAAATCGAAAATCATATACTCCTCAGGCTGTTTAATTTCCTGTATGGATCCGCGTGGTTATTTGTTTTTAATAGAGTTCTTTTGCTGTATAATTGATCGGGTTTTCCAAGATTTTGATGTTCGAAAGAATTTTAATCGATATCCTATCAGAGGCTTCTCGATCGTGCCGGGAGATGCTTTTTCAGGCAATACTCGCGAAAAATGGCTCATAGAGGCTCTCGCGAGGCAGGGATAGCGGGACTCCGTTCCGTCAGGGGGCTGACTATAAAAGTAGGGCAGTAGTGCTGTAGAGCAATCAATAGAGGTCGGGATGGCCGGTGGTAGGGCGTATCAGAATTGCCACAAAGCTAACGGAGATTTTCAGTCAGCAATTCAAGAGGGGCTTCCTGCTCGTGACGTAAAGCCACCATTGCATTGCGAAATGGATTTTCGGAATGTGTGTGCATACGGCACGATAGAAATTCCGCATTAGATGATGCATTTAGAAGGCTCTAGTGATGGCTAATTTTAAGTAGGCTAAATTCCACCAGGGTTTCACAGAAATTCGTAAAATTCTCATCTCGCTATATCGATGGAGCTTTCACGTGATATCTCTATGAACCGTCGCCACCTGTCCACAGCGGGTGTGGGAGAAAGTCCGTTATTTCAGATTTCTTTCATACAATAAAACATTGATATGAGGGATTAAAGATTAGTATAAACCCTTCGAGCGCACACAGGGTCATTCTAACCTCAGCGTGTTTTGCCTTCTTTTAGTAGTACATGTCTGCGCGCAACATTGATTTCAAGCACGTTTTTTGTGGTAAAGAAGATTTTTTTTCAAAAATCTAATCGTACGGCGAGAAAGTTGAATCAACAGTTTTTACAAAAAAATGCATAATTCACAAGATATTTTAAGCCAAAAATCGTTGGGGTCAATTTGACCGCGTGTGCACTTCAAAATTTGTCAGGGAAGTGTGCACTAAGAAGGTTAAGAATGATAAAAACTGAGCCCCGGAAACTAGCTCTTTAAGTTTGGACATCGATCTGACATAACCCTATCAAAAATTCTTTTTTATGAAAATATCTTGATCGAAAAATTATCCCCGAGGTGAGAAAATATCCCACTTGATATCTTCGTTAATCAAGTATTTCATAACTACATTCCTAGGATTCTTTATTAGATTCCAATCGTTTTATTACAAAACTGAAAAGAGTTGTGCCTTTGTGATTTTAGCTGCTGACTAGTGAGAAAGCCCCGATATATTTTAGCACATCAAGTATATTGATGAGTGACAGGAGAACCGAACCACCATCACTCGCCATTCCCATCGTAATCGCTATGTTACTTTTACAATCAGACCACAGGATTCACAATTGAATTTTGTTTAATCCCCCTCTACAAAAAAGACATGTGACGAAATATCTCGAAATGCCATTTATTTCTGAAGCGGACTAACCCATCATTATAAAAAAATGAAGCTGTCATGGGACAGCTGGTAGATGTGAAACATCCAACATCTTGAGAATACGGTGTGGGATATGTGGCGTGGAAAATTAAAAAGAAAAATAACAAGAAAAGTAGCTTTTGATTTTCTTCTATAATTTTTTATTTAGTTGCTTCATCTATTACTTCGGTTACAGTAGCAGTCGGTGCTGCGTTTGATTCGATGAAACTAACAATCGGTCGATGATAGCTAAAGTATGACACGAATTTTTTAGATGTCATGTTATCAAGATATCTATAGAACACTGCATCTATAGTCGTGCCATACCTTGTAGTAGGGTCATTTACGGGGCTGTTCATAATCAATTGAAATTCATTGTGGAGGAAATTTATAAGCGGCAATAATTCAGCCTTGGCAAAATTAACATTAAAATCCCCTGCTAAAATTAATGGAAGTTGATGAAATTCTGCTTCTAATAGCCTTGAACCAGCTGGACTATATTTCAGTAGTTCTCCGTGTAAAAATCTTATGATATTGTCAATTTTTTGGTTTGGAGAAATATATACGACAACCATGACCAATTCCCTTCCATCCTCCATAACAATTTCTGCCGCACATAAATCGCCAATATCGTCTTGACCAAAACCAAGTCCCCTTACATTTCTGAATCTAATAATTATGCGAGATGTAATAATATCCAAACAATTTCTATTTTGATAAATAGCTACACCACCAGCTCTAACAGTATTGCGTTTGAAATGAACAATACAATCAAAGTTCGGGATTTCGACGTTTTCTTCATTACCAAGCCATGTTTCACTCAATAATAAGAAATTACTATTTTTAACAATCGAATCTTGTAGATCTGGGGCATGCTTTCGGAGACTTTGACAATTCAGCGTAAATAACGACAATCCCTTTCTTGATGTTATAAAATTTAATACTAATCCTTGGAGTGTCTCGAGTCTATTAAGCGATAATGTTTTAAATTCTTCTTGCAACGCCACAACCGATGGATCAATTCGTCTGCCGTGGTAGAATTTTCGATCATTATTACGTGTATATATGTATAAGCCTGTCTTTTTCGTCGGAAAAATTCCGACAGAAATAGAACAACTTATAGACTTATACACAGGAATATATATAAGTTACACACGATATAGAAAATTTATCTTGAAGAGTATAAGGTAAGCACGTGTTAAAGCGTCGTTCCGGGATTAACACGCACATCGGCATGCGTTGTTACTGGGAATGGCTGCCATCAGCATGCGCAGAGCCCATGCTGATGAATCAATCCATGCGCAGAGTTGGGTAGAGGGGAGCGTCACTTTGAGTGGGGGAAAAGTCGCCACGACGTGGCATCGAGTTCCCTACTGACCGATTTACTCTCTAACGCGCCTAAAGATGTTTCACATCAATAAGCTGTCGATGTCGTGCTCGGAGTTCGATCATGAGAATTCTTCAGATCGCAACGACCGTTGCATTCATTGACGACGAACGACAAACCTAACCTACGAAACAAAGCGCGAAGCGCGCACTCTGATTCTAATTCTGAAAATCGTTTTTTAAGGGGTGTCGGAACACGATTTTTTCACTGACTCAAAAGCAGACTCCATATCACGAATGAGTGTTCAATTTCTTATGAATAAAGAACCATGTTTCAAGGGTCACACAATTTATATCTCACAATTTTTATGTAATAGGTTATGTTCGTAGGAAGATCATATAAGTTTCAAACAACAGGTGGCTGAGATTTGACAGGAGATGCCCCATATATGGTCTTATCCGTATTTCATCTCAGATAGAATACCTGAGATGTGGACACGAAGAGAACGAAAGATTCCACTTGCCCGGGCACCTTTTGTTTCAGATAAGGAGCAAAAGAGTAAATGACTGTAAGTTCGTTAGATAGAGTGCGCTACAGGTGAATAGCGGGCGCGTTATTAACACTAAACGTACCAAGCGGGGGTCAAATAGCACCTTTCAAAATTTACTTCAAATTCGTACATTCATTGTTATTTCTTTCGCTCATCTGACTTTCTGTAAATTTGGTGATTAATTTATTAGAAATCAGAAGTTATGTTACGAATTGTTCCCTTTAATAATTAAGAATTTCTTTTTTAAAATCAACGTTCATTTCATAAGGGGTCAAATGACTCTTTATGTGCCGGGACGTTTAGTGTTAAAGTCGAACCAATCGGCCTTAATAAACCTTTCCATGTAACAACACTTCCGACGAATGTTCGAAATCTTTAGTGACACAACATTATATATAACTTTTCATTGTTCACCTGAATCCTAATACTCTTCTTTCTCTTCTTCTCAGATATGTTTTTACCATACGATGTTGAAGTTTGCATCGTTGGAATGCAAAGAAAATAAATTTTGTTATACCATTCATCCCCCTTAAGATTGAATTTTTGAAGACACAAATCGGTAATACGTTTTTTGGAGGGTCTTCTTTAAGGACCTGGGCCTAAATGGGCAAGAGAAACAAGAGCAATACGGAGAATGAAAAATAAAAAAACCTATTTACATTGCGTTCCAACGATGCAAACTTCTACTTCATCTTACCACGCTAAGTTCTGCTCATTTTCAGAATTTCTTGAACCTAATCATTGCACAATAGTCTTTCCCCAATATTTGCCATCTTCATCCACTGTCAAATTGCTAATACTCAATGATCTGATTTTCTGACAGCATTTAGCTGTCCTTGTCAGTGTGTAGGTTTGTGTTCATTCGCAATTCCTTTTTTACATCCTTCTCTTTAACCCACATTCGTCTTACATCTAATTAGAGGCAAGACAGAACTGTAAAAGATGTTATTTGTACGTAATACAAAATTGTATTACAATTACAAATAACATTTATTTCTTCGTACTCTCTATGGTACACCGTATTGGGTACCATAAAAGGATATTTGGAATTGACTTTGAATATCGATATAAACGTTTAAGATTTATGGTATTTTTAAATAACATAAAAAGCATTCAAACTTAATGGTAACAAATTGAAGGGAAGAAAAAATGGTGCGAATGGAAACTTGCAATACTCATAGTTATTTTTGCACATACACAAAGCTTCTTCTATGAGAAAGCCACAATTGAAAAATCCTCTTGCTCAATATGAAAGTTTTGATTTCACCATTTTTTAATTCTTTTCCTTGCCTAGTTAAACATCCATATATGACCTGAATCCTCATTTTCTTCTCCACTTAATCTATAGCTTCAACCTATGAATTCTTTCTTCCGATGTCCACAAACATTTCCGGAGTGTACCCTTGCCGACTCTTCCTCATATGCACCACCCAATTTTTATCTAGTATTTTGTCTTCTAACTGTAATTTTAACAGGTTGACCACATCAATGACAAAATAAATTAATAATAAAAAGTATTTGAATATACAGGATGATTACTGTTCATTTTGAATATTAGAAAAGTTCAAGTACAGTAAGTACACATAACAGGTTTTATAAAAAAAATTGATACCTAAGAGCTGAGTAAGAAATTACAAAGCATACTTGATCTTCTTTGCTGTAGTAGGACTGTACAGAATTCACAGAAAGCACGTTACCCGTAGTAGACTTTGCTGTACCCCGACCAAAGTTCTTATCACCATAATTTTAACAACCGTGAATAACGAGTCTGACCTCATAGGTGATGTTGCTTTAACAAGTACGTACATGGATCTTACGTACCGATTTTACCGGTTTTATTGCGAGTCTACCTACAATGTAGTAAAATATAACTAAAATCACCAACAACGGGGGACACGCAGTTGGTAAGTTAAGCAGCATTGGCCACAGTCACTACTTGGATGGGTGACCACTGAGCCATGCACTGGCTGGCACGCCAACTACCGAACGGTAGGCAGTTTATCTCAGTATCCGATGGTAATACAACTGAAACTTAGTAAAAATAAAACCATCCGTATCAACACAGGTTTTCCGCAGTTTTCCTGTATCCATGGCTAATACGACACAATGTACCGAAGGCGTTTGCGGGTGTAATGAAGTTAGGTTAGCTTATCGAAGGGCCGGCAGGGAGTGATAGAGGAAATAAATGGAAAAAATGGAATTGGAAAGGGTTATACGAGAAAACTCGAAATGGTATACGTAGGCACAAAGGAAACTATAACTAAAATAAAGAATAAAAAATTGCAAACTTGAAAACATTTCCGAAACAATTTGAAAAATGTAAGCTGATGTAAAAAGTAATATACGCGAATCCCCGATAAATTGGCGTATTGACGCGAAGAAAAACTGGCGAAATTAAGGTGTACAATACACAAATGAGGTTATGAAAGTGTCTCAGGTAATTTCGAAAAATGGATACCTAGGACTTGATCGAAATATTAAAAGAGAATACCGGTCTTGTTTTTAGATGAAACGAAAAAATTACGGAATATTCTGACTTTTTTGGGCAGCTCGATAAAGAAACGAGTATAAACGTTTTTCGATCGGCAACTGAGGAACTTATTTTGTGCGCTCTGCACAAGTTATCGCGACAAGTGCTTCCTGAAGTGGCCACCGGTTTCGCATCAACAATAGATCCCTATCTCACTCATAGCGAGGCGCATGCACACAAACCCACGACGACGAATATATACAATATATATAATAAACGCGAACGATACAACATCGCAGCATATACACGATACACAAAAGCAACTATTGTTGGTACTCACCCTAAATCTAATCAAAAACAATCCACGACTTTCACCATCACTCGCGAAATATTACACTGCGGGCCGAAATTTTTTTTTTTTCTCTATCTATTTTTCCACTTTACGTTCCTTCACCCTATTCCACTGATCGCTCTCCTTCCTTCTTGGCCGATGTTCTCATTGCACCTATCAGCACGTTATTATATACATTCTCATACCCCTCTTTCGAAGCAGACTACACGAAAGTGCCTCTATCTGCCGACGATTTCGTGCAATGACAGCACACGACGGACACCTAACGTATTATGAATCACGTCATATAACCGCGCGCAAATTTCATTCCGTGCAAATTAAGTCGTCAACTAGAATAAGAACAATACTAATATTACCTCGCGCTTGTTCGATCCAGCTGGCGGCTCAAGGAAGATTGAAATAACGATTATTTAACGAAAAGCGCTAGTAACAATTCTGCAACCGTCACGCATATCAAAATACATGAAAAGTGACCGTCATTTTTCAAACGATCGTCCATTGGCGAACAGTAACCAATTAAAATCGCGTGACGCGGCAGCAAATTGCAACTAAAGTCGATTGGTCAGTGCTGTTTTGGAAATTCCTCATTTTTTGGAACTCGACGGTAATTGGATTCTTACGGCTGATAAATATACTCAGTTCTCCAAAGGAAAAACTGAGGCTTAACCCCGTACCGTTAGGCATATTAAATTACAAAGTTTCCTTGACTGTTGGCATATGGAAGTAAGAAATAAAAGGAATTTTTATATTTTTAACGTTCAAGTCATATAGTGTTTCACATACTTATGCTAGGTATTTCAGTCACCACACTGAATATCCTGATCCTCTCGGCATTGTATATAACGAATTAACCCTACAGCATGCGTTTGATAGGAGCAGTTCTATGTGCTTTGATTCTGTTTTAATTCTCGCGCCTGTGGATAACGATAGAGATCTGTTTTACTCTGGGCGAAGTGGGACGATATCGACCACGGTCTTGTACACGGTCTTGTATACAGACCTAAACTCCCGCAAATTTCGGTGGTGGGGGGTGACCGTCTTAACGAAGTACGGTTTACTTTCTGTAGCAACCACTGGAGGCGTTCCGATCTTAGTTGCGACTTATAATGCCAACTGACATAACCTGAAAAGCCCACGATAGCTCTCGCGGTTGTCTGGCTCTGTCCCACTAACGACTTCTGCCGCATTACACGTATTTATTATATGTAATTATGAAAGCGTTATTAATCCCGTCAACTTCAATGAATATACTGAATAAATATGCTCTTAATTTGAATCGGGTTTCAAAGATTCTAACTGTCAACCAAGCATGATAAATATAAACTATTTGTAAGTATCTATATCATATGAACATATATTAGGCGAAATAGTTGTCTACCTCTTGATGGATCGATCTCCGTGAGATTTTTTTTTAAATCCTATAAAATAAACAAAAGTTTTCATTTTCAAGAATAGAAATATATCGAACAGTTTCATATATTTAATTTAATCCTTTTTCATTATATTTTCGTGAAAATTACAGGTACTTAAAGAGAAAAATTAAAGTATTTATTTTCATTCATACTTACTTGACTTTGAAAACTGGACCACTTGCAAAAACTGAAAAAATTAAGTGTAAAAAATGGAAAGAGCTGATTTTTACTTACCTTATCTACTGATTTTTGGCATGCTGCTAAATAGTCTATTTCGGAATATTGACAAAACTCGAATATAGAGAAAAATTAAGGAATTTATTTTTATTCATACTTCCTTGATGTTGACACTCACAAAAACTTAACATACAATTTATTCATTAGTTAATTTAGACAATTTTTTTTTGACAACAAATTTCTTTTTCAGGTTTGAATTTTCCCGATGGCAATATTTCCTCATTCTTAATCTTACATAGTAAATTATCGCATATGAAAGGTTTTCAGATCCATGCTCTATACAGGGATAAGCGAAGGTGTAAGAATCAAGTACTTCATCTAGAGTCATATCGAAGACATCAATTCGAGAGGAATATTTTGTAAATGATGCTTCGATATGACGGATCAGATGAAAGAAATGAGAATTTGCGTGAATCAGGCCACCGCATGATTCCATTCGCACCAGTTGCGATTCTGAAGATCCGCAGCTGGTTTTCAATCTCACAGCTTCTTGACACACTGGACATGATTCATATTTTTGATGGAACTTCAGGGATATCTGAAATATCAATAGAAGAAATTTATGTATGTTTAAATTACGTTCATTTCATCGCTTTTATATACTAACAATGCAATAGGTACTTTCTGTTAAGGAAACTCACCGATACAAGTACTGATTCCTTAAATTGACGGTTTCGTGAGTCTAAAGGACGGAACAGGGCTTGGATAATTTATTTCAAAATTCGAAACTTGTTTCGCATAATCATGCTTTGGCACACAATTTTCCTTTTCTATCGAGACGTCATTGAACCTTGTTGGCACAGGAAACTCGTTGAGTTGCATTCTTTTGTACGTGACCTTACATACGTAGACCCAAAAGAAACGGGAATTTCGTCATAATTTCTTTATTTTTTAATATTTTTACACCAAATTTTGATGACCTCCAAAGTGTTCTCCTTTGACCACAACGCACCTCTGCAAACGATCCTTCCAATGTTCAAAACATTTTTTAAATTCACTTATCGGGATGTTCTTTAGGCCTTCCAGCGATTTTTGTTTTACCTCCTCCACAGTGGCAAAACGCTTGATTGCTGCTTTGTTTCGGGTTCGTATCCATAGCACCACGATTCATCACCAGTAATCACCTTGGAAAAAAGTTCAGGGTCCTCTTCGAGCTGATTTTGAAGTTCAAAACATGCCTGAAGTCGACGCTCCCTTTGCTCGTCTGTGAGAAGGCGAGGGATAAATTTGGCTGCAACTCTGCTCATGTGCAAATCTTTGGATAAAATCCTCTGAATTGAACTCCATGATATCCCAGACATCTCACAGAGTAGATCAATGGTTCGGCGACGGTCTTCATGAATGAGAGCATTTATTTTGTCGACGTTTTCGTCATTTCTTGACGTTGAGGGGCGTCCTGAACGGGGTTGGTCTTCAATTGACATGTCTCCATTTTAAAACGCGAAAACTCGTAGACTCTGGTTCTACTTAGGGCAGCATCTCCACAAGCAGTCTCAAGCATTACAGTAGTTTCCGCGGCCGATTTCCCCAACAGGAAACAAAATTTCACAGCCGCGCGTTGCTCTCGACAATCGGCCATCACGTTTTCGCCGAAATGAAAAAAGTTGTTTCACTACAAAAATTCCCACGGACGATCTGATGCACTCACGGCGACAAAACTTCGCACACTAACTCAGGCGACGTGTCCCCAACGGACACCTGGTCGAACAATGGGTTCCCCCACTCTCCCTCCCCGCCGCAGCGCAATTCCCGTTTTTTTTGTGTCCCCCCTCGTATATAGTTTTTACGTATGTCAATAAATTCTAATTTCATTTTCAGCTATGCTGGCCTTGTGTGATGAGTTTAACACCCGTATTCATAGTCGTTCTTTGAGGAATAATGCCCGTATTCATAGTCGTTCCTTGAGCAATAAGGACCCCTTGTTCCGTTATTCTTAAATGGAATATCTAGGGAATAAGGATCCTTTTTTCCGTTCTTCTTAAATGAAATATCTAGGGAATTAGGGATCCTTATTCCTCAAGGAACTACCTATTCCGTTCTTCTTAAATGGAATATCTAGGGAATAAGGGATTCTTATTCCTCAAGGAACGACTATGAATGCGGGTGTAAGTCCTGCGACATCCTCCTGTCAATCCTGTAGCGGGATTCTGCAACTCTTCACCGACGAAAATCGCTATCGTTAAGTAGCGACATTTATCGGTTGCACGACTGAAATTGGGGGTGATTCTGTAATATGACGTTAACGATTATTAATCGCTGCAAGAATCGTTATAAGCGCATCGAAATAAGTCGATAACTGTGCAACGTTGCCAGATTTTAAGCGGTGAAATTCTAGTAATTTTCGCTTATTTATGATGAAGTTATGAACGCAAGCAACAGAGAACTTTATAAATGCCCTTTTTACTCACGAAAAATGAATTAGAACGGAAGATCTTATACTTATGCCCGTATTCATAGTTCGTCCTTATCTTAAGGATGAAGGGAGCCTCCATAAAGGATCCCTTGAATCTCCAAGGCCGCCTTATTTCATAGACGTACCTCGAGTCTTCCTTTCGAAAGGAAGGAATATTTTAGGGATTTTAGTGATTAGTGGATGCAGTACTGTTTATAGCACCAGAACCTAACCTAACACGAATTCAAAAAATGTAACGAGTAAAAATCTAAAGGTAATGAAAAATCTTATATATTAGGTTTATATTAATTATTAATATTAGTTAATATGAGTACTAATGGTAAAGTAATTAATTTTCAGAACTGCAACGAAAAAGAACAACTACTAATAAAACTCCGAGGAGCAATTGAGCATCAGTGGGAGCTTCACGCTAAAAAAATTGCGATTGCTGAAGCAAAAGAGAAAATAGTTATCTTGAAACTGTTGAAAGAGGAAGAGGCATTCGGACAAAGATAGTATCATAGAAAATATTCAAGTTTTTAATATCTAATTATTATTATAAGTGTTAAAATATCAGACTGCTACGGAGTTACAAGGAAAGGGAACGATGGAATAAAATATCTCTTGCAGTTTAGTATCAACTTCCGGAAGTATTTTTGTCCTCATATTATTTTGTTCCTCATAGAAAAATCGCTGGTTCTATATACGGCTGTGTGTCTATCCATATTTAGGTCGATACAAATAATAATATTATAAGTGCAATGTAAAAGTATATGCATATACATTTTTTATGTTTAATACAAAATATACTAATTACAAGAAATGAAATATTGCGTTTTTAAATTTTGAAACGCCAGTTTCAATAAAGAACATTTTATTTTAGTTTTTAATACATAAAAAAACATTCTTCAAATCATTATTAATTTTTAATCTAAACATATGTACAAATGCTAATTGGATGAATTGATCTTAATTGACATTATTACAACATGCCATTCATCATGAATAAAAACTTAATATAAAAACTACAATTGGTTCACAACACTGTTTCATATTTAAGAAAAATGTCTTAAAATAAAAGCAAATTATTTTGAATACACACGTTGTGCAAAACAACAGTGGCACAGACAATTGCCACCATTATGCGCAACTTTGTTCTTAAGCCGTGATACAGGCATGGAAATCGACGTTTCCAAACTCCAAAAAATTGTTCAACGATAACTCGTGTTTTGATATGTGCAGTATTCTATCGAATTTTTGTGTCTGTCCCAGGTCTTAAAACAGGTGTTAGAAGATAGCTGCCGCACGCACACCTACTATCACCAAGTAAAATTCCGTCCAGGTGTCCTAGCTCAAAACGACAGCGCACGCCGCTTCGATCAAATATTACAGCATCGTGGGTCAAACCAGGGTGCCTGACAACTATATCAAGAATTTCTCGTTGAGGTCCAGATACAACCTATAAAAATAACAAATCAAAAAAATTAACTTGATATTAACTTATTCATAATTATTTAACCCACGAAATTTGATATGAACACAAAATAAAACAGCTGAGAAAATGTACCTGTATATTTAGAGAGAACCATCCTTTCCGATTCCGGAATACCTCTCCATTATTCCCTCCAGGATTCGTTATGCGTAAATGGGTGTATTCGATACATCCTATCACGGTGTGATAGGTGTGGTTTTGTTCAGTGGAAAAAATTAATATATACACCCAAATGTGATGCTAAAATTCTGGAAACTCGTGCAACAATTCTCAATATTGATGCTTGACTGGACCATCGCATGGCTCCGTCAACTATCTACAATTAAAACAGCGTACAACTGAAAAGAAAATTAATTGCCTATTTATTTACCACAATGTTAAGACAAAATTTTCAAACCTGAAAGCTGCTTGTTGTGTGAAAACGCAGTGCTACGAACAACTGAGTTAATGGAGAAATTGGCAGTCAACGATTGTTCAATCGTCTCAACCGAGCATTTACCAGAGGTAATACAGTCACAGCTCCTTTGCTGAATCTGTACCTTTTCCGAAAAGGAACATCTTCGAAAAATTTCAAGGGATTTTCCAATCACGAATGTACCTTTTCACACGTCGGAACAGAATCGGATTCTCTGGATTTTCGTCTTCAAATTCATCGTCAGAATAATTTAAAAATACGTTTTCCATGATTCTTTTTTTTCTTTATACACTTTGTCCGAAAACGCGACACCACAAGTAACCACAAACTGAATATGTGTCAAATTTGTAAATGCAGCAAAAACGAACAGACCAAGGCGGCGTCCGCTCCGCCTTATTGGCTTCCTTACCAGCTCCCGAGCTCCCTTGAGATAAGGAAGCCAATAAGGCTCCTTGTTCGGTCAAGGAACGTTTATGAAACGTGTTATAGGGAATAAGGGATCCTTATTCCTCAAGGAACGCCTATGAATACGCGCATTAGTCGTTCCTTGAGGAATATGGATCCCTTATTCCCTAGATATTCCATTAAACACCCGTAGCGGGATTCTGTAGCTCTTCACCGACAAATATCGCTATCGAAGTAGCGACATTTATCGCTTGTACGACCGATGACTGGGATTGGGGGTGATTTTGTAACATGACGTTAACGAATATAACCGTTGCAAGAATCGTTTCAACCGCATCGAAATAAGTCGATAACTGTGCAACGTTGCCAGATTTTAAGCAGTGAAATTCTAGTAATTTTCGCTTATTTCTGATGAACTTATGAACGCAAGCAACACAGAACTTTGTAAATACCCTTTTTACTCACGAAAAATGAATTAAAACGGAAGATCTTAGAGATGCCCGTTGCCATTGTTTGAAAGACAAAGGGAGAGGAGAAGACTTGTTTTTAAGGTAAATATATAAATTTCAAGAATTACTATCAACTCTATCGAAAAGAAAATGTCACAAACTACATACGAGTATGTATTATTAATTATAAATATACAATATGCACATAATAAAATGTAATAAAAAATAATTTATATTTTATTATACTATTTATTTCATTCTGCAGCAAAAAAACAAGAACTGCAAGGGCCTCACAAGTGCAGTTAACAAGAATGATAGATTATTTTTATTTAAGTGAAGGTCTCGCTGAAGGAAAATTTCATGCTCTGCATGGGAAAGAAGAATCTCAAAAGAAATGGGCTGAATTAGCAAATGAATTAAATTCTTATCAAGGGGCGACAAAAACAGCTGAGAAATGGCAAGTGGTATGAACAATTATGTGCATATATATTTAGTGTAATTAAAATGTGTCATGTTTAATAATATATAAGTGTATTTATATGCTTAAGGTTTGGAGGGATTTAAAAAGTCGTACTTCTATAAAAGCCAAAGATTTGCGGAAAGCAAAGGGACTAACAGGAAATAAAGCTATGTCGAGTCCTGAATTGGCAGAATTTAAACAACGTGTAATTGGAATAATAGGAGCTGAATATGTAGAAGGAAATAACACTTGTGCTGACAGCATCCCTGAAGAAGAGGTAATTTCCATAAAGTTTTAAAGTTGTGATATATGATGCATCATTTAATGAATGCGGTAATTCCTTTGTACATTATTATTTATTTCTATATATAGGATGCCCTAGAAGAATTGGAACGTGGAAATAATGCACCTTTGTTGGAGATTCCAAATGTAATAAGTGTTTGCACAAATATCTCACAGTATATTCCTGAAAATATGGAATATTTATATGGTAAGAAGCATAATTATGTTAAAGTTTTAAACCATCTAAACTCGTATATATAATCACACTATCTATGCAGATGATTTTCAACATTAGCATTCAAAGTGTGACATAATCTTTTACTTATGAATGATGACGTTGACGAAAATGTATCAAATACTAGACAGATTTTATTTGAATGTCATGATAAGGAGAATTGTAATGCTGCTAAGAATCTTGATAAACCCGAATCAAGAAAGGCTCAAAAATATGTTGCTACGTCATTCTTTAGGACAAATAGGAATATCCCATATCCAACATCATCAATGCCAGCATCAAAATCAGCTGAAGCCTCAACTAATCCTTCAACAAATATTGAAACTCCTACTTTATCAGGAAGATGTAAAGCTAAAATCTTATTCCATACATCATAATTTTTAATTCTTTTCTAAAGTAGTGCTTTATATTTACGATAAGAATATTTTTTGAAGTTATAAACAAGACTATTTATAAAATTTAGAAAAATATTTAATATTTTTATAATTCTCGGTAATCGAGGTAAATTGTTTGAACAATTATATTCATCGAAAGAACATTTTCAATCCATTGCTCAGAAGCAGGCTGATGCTGAAATGGTATGACAAAATTTCTGATTATAAATATAATTTGAAATATGCGTTAATATTACAGATAAATCTTAATATTTTGCAAATTCATGCTGAGTCTGCTAAAGTTCAAGCAGAAGCTTCTAAAAAAAATGCGCTTGCAGTGACTGAAATTGCACAGGCTATAAAAAAAATGGCTGATGCTGTTACTCTGCAAGCTGTTAATGACAGCGGACGACTACGGGTTTTTGAAAAACTTGCAACAGTCTAATACTTATCTACAGGATTAGCTCAAACCTCAAAAATATAGTGACTTTATGATGTAATATTACCTGGTTAATGATTTGATATAGTTAACCATATTTTTGTCTAAATGATGTTGCACGATAATGTGTTATTATTTTTTCAAAGTTCCGGAGAAACTGGTTATTCTGCAATTTTTGATGATGTCCACTAAGTTTCTTCTGTCATGATTCATAACATTATCCAAGTAGTAATAACTCAGAAAACACAAACGACTGTTATATAAGTGTTATATAACGTGTCTAAAAATAAAATAAATTTTACCAATAATATATGTTCGTCGTTTACCATGATTGCATGCACGTTCCATAATTCGTACTGCAGAAACGGGATACAGTCGATGACTCGAATGACAAAAACCCGAAAGACAAAAACTCGAAAATTTGTATGACGTCACATCCTGTGTTATCGAGATAAATCGTCATCTGAGATAAACACAGGCGTAGCCGCAAATTCGTGGTTTGCTTTGCTGTCAGTGTCAGTCGTGTGACATAACCTAAATCATGAACACTAATAAAAGTCTTGTGTCAAGAATAAAAGTTTTATAATATAAATTGAAGACTATATACCAACAGATTAATTAATAAGCTTCTGTAATTTATGAAAGGATGAAATAACAATGTGAATTGCATATACAATTTATTCTCTAAGTGTTCATTATTTGTTTACGAATTTTTTTTCGCTGTAATTGGATACCTGCGTATATATACCAAATTTAGATATCAGGAATTGTAAGGTGCAAGGATGAGACAAAAAAAAACACTTTATGTCCCCGTCTGCTATAATTTCTCTTTGATTAACCTTGAGTGAATTATTACGTTAACGGCGATGGCAGCGATTGATGGTCCATGATTGTTTTTATTGCTTAGAATTGCTTTAGGATTTCCTTTTGAAGACATATGGTCTTGTATGTGCTCTATAATATTGAAACTCCCGAAGGAAGAGCCAGTTACGCCAGGAGAATGGCAAGCTTTGTTCATTTGTTCTATTCCGTTCGTTTGGTGTGACAGGGACGAGAAAGGGCCGCCAAAGTTGAGATGCCTTGAAAGAGGATATCATGGATTTTATGAAACAGGCTCAACGGATAAAAGCAAAAATATACTTTGAAATCTAATATATTAAATAGAATACTTGTTCTTTTTCTTTATTATTCGTAATAATACATCGTATATCTGCGTGTTTTAGTTCCTAACGAGACGAGCGTTGCTCAAAGCTTACATAGCCCAACATAACCGTGGCTGGCAGCGTTGTGTGACACGCACAGCATCCACGCCAATGCAATGCACACACAAGCGCAAACGTCGTCATACGAAATCAAATCCAGATTAGGTCTCACCCAGCCTTAGCAAATATCACAAGTTACGAAAAAAAGATATGGGACAGTTGTGAAAAGATGTTCGAAAGCGACGATTTCGATCTTGACGAGGTGAGCGACGAGTTTAAAACCACTAAAACTAATAATCTTTCGTGCATTGAAAAATCCGTTGTATTGCAATATCGATTTAGGTTATGTTCATTTAAAATTGTGTATATATTTTTTTTCGTTAAAGTATTCCGTTGTACCTTAGCATTTATTGAAGAACATTGTCAATTTTATGTTTCGTAATCAACAAACACCTTTTTTTTTCAACAACATAGTTTCAAATCATCGTACCGGCTATTTCCCCAAAAAATTTCGATTTCAAAGTCGTTTTCGTCGTGTCTATGAAAATGTCGAATATTATTATTAACGTCGCTCTCATATACCTTTCAGGTTTTTACGTCTCTTCCTCCTGATGCAGTAGGAAGGAGTAACAACAGTGTTATCTGTTGTCACTCCATCCTGTTATCTGTTGGCACTACCGTAACATATTTGCATGAAGACAGGTAAATTGTAGAAAACCTGGCATATGCATTTGGCTAAATTTTACTGAGTTGCAGTTGTGTTTCATCGAAAACTCAAAAAAACTGCCTCCGAGTTAGTAGTCAGTCTGCAAACCAGTGCGGAACTAAGCAACTGATCACCCATCCCAGTACTGTCCACAATTGACATTTATTAACATGGCAGACCTCCAAAGCGGTACTCCGATTGCTATAACAATTTTGTGTATTTATCGAGTCCCAACTGCCCATCCTTATCAATTTCATGCATGATAAAATTATATCTATATAATCGTTACAGAATTTCTAATACTCGTGAGATTATTTAAGGCAAAGTGAATTACTGAACTAACGAGAGATAAGATTACAAATTCAAATTATCCTCAAATCTCGACAATAATCATACATTTCTGATAACAACTTTTTTGTTCGTTAAATCTGGCTGCCATTTCGTAATAGCATAAAACTCCTATTTAGTGCTTTACAAGATCCAAACAGTTTAGACCTTGCCATACATGGCTTATATCTGGGATTTTCTCACGTTCGTGCTGTAACTTGAATAGCACATGGAGCAAGAACAAAATCACTGCACTGTGTAAGAACATGTTCGCTCTCCCAGTACCGACCGAGACTCCGACTTTTTTATAAAACGTCAACCAAGTTAAGCTAACCATTTTTCAAGCATGATCTATTATTGCTTTTGTAGAACCACATTGTTATGATCATTCATGTAGAAATCGGGGTATCGCAATATAGATAATCATTGCTAATTAAACGCTGGGGTAGGCGCGGCTCAATAAAAATTATTAATCATGCGAACCCTCGTTGTTTCTCGCCTGATGGCCCGTTACTTTACACAATGTTATGTGCTTTGAGGCCCCTGATTTTCTCTCGGCTAATCTAGTCCCTTTTACCTTTGAGCCCACGGCGACCGAGTCATTCTCTAATTTTTGTCTCTGATGTAATAATGTGTTATCAAAGTTTTAAATATTCCCTGACAATGTTATTCCTAAAATAGTCATTCACTTGACGCCACAAGTGCTACCGATACAATTGATAAAATAAAGTCATTTCAACACTTCTAACTCTTAATTATTGTTTCAGGATTTTCTAAATGATATCAGCAAAAAGGAGGAAGAATATTATTCGCAACAAATCGAATCCGAAAGGGATCAATCGACTAAACGTCTTCAAACCGAACCCCTACAATTGGATCTTCTGAGCGACATAACCTTCGACGATGAGCCAGATTTTGCAAGAGTTACAACAAAATCCATTGAACCAAGTCACACCCCGGTCGAACGGTCCAACATGATATTGGAAAGACAAAATCTTTTCAAAAACTTTAAAACGAACATTGGCGAAACTTCTCAGACTCAAGATGAGACGAAAACTTCCAATCTCATTGAAAGTACAGGAAAAAACTCGGGAATTTCGTGGCAAAGTGAATGCACTGAAAATATGGAAATATCGAGAAAAACATTGGCTCTTGAAATCCTGAGAAAGGGTTGTCAGTCCAGCGACAAGAATCATAACGATGAAACAAATTCTAACTCTTCCGAAAGAAGATCGAGTCCGCTGAGTCCATTATCATTGAATGGCGAAAGAACTTCGCGGATTAATAATATCAACGAAGAAACTCGAAGGAAGAATCTTTTGGAAATATTCAAAAGGCCGACGTCAAAATCGTGCCAAACGCCGGCAAAATTTAACGAAAAAAATAAGACGAAAGTTCCATCGAGAGATCGTTCGATAGCCGCGCCACGAATGACACTGATCAGAAAATTTCCAGGTCCAGCTGGTCTTCTTCCCGACTCGTTCGACACGAATGTCGATTATCCAAATTTTTTCAATCGCTCGGACGATTGCAATATCGAAATTAGTGATGATCACGAGGATTCCGGTATTTCGGAATATTGTTCTCAAGACACAGACAGATTGTTCACAGTTGGTGCTTGGCGCTTGATGCTCGACGATTTGCCCAAGGATTTTCTCAAGGGTCACGAGATTGCAACTATAAAGAGACAAGCGAGAAGCAATTCCAGAGTATCCTTTTTAGCTGGTGTTATTCAACGAATCGATCATAGCGTTCAAAATCCTCGTCTCGTACTCAAGGATCTGAGTGATTCGATCGAGGGCACTATGCACAGTGACATACCTCTCGCTCATCCAAATATTTTTGAACCCGGTGTCGTAGTTTTACTCCGTAATACCGGACTTTTGGAATTTCAGTCCTCGCCAAACTTTCCAAGTCTTCAATTTCACGTTATGATAGCGACGAAAAATATTCTCGCCGTGTATTCGGAAAAATCAAGACTCGTTACGAGCCCCTGGATGGAAACGCTCGGAACCGTCGATCGGTCGGGTAGAACCTCGAGGGCTACGACAAAATGTTTCGAGAACAACGCAGACACCCAGTTAAACGTTGGAGAAACTGAAACTCCAAGATATTCAATGATTGCGGTGAATAATATTGACTTAAGAGATTTCGAGGATGACGAGAACGACACAAAACTCGCTCGTTTTAACAACGATGAGACCACGGATTCAAAAGTGGCATCAAGCTTTGCAAAATTCTCGTCGAAGATCGAGACGAACATCGTACCGACGGATAAGAGCGTGACAGTCGGAGAAAGAAAGAGGAAAATCTCTAGTCTCGAGGATGAACCAATAAGTACGAAAGCATCGTACAAGATCGCTAAAGAATGTTCGAGTGATGAACAGATCGAAACACGTCCGGCCAAATGTTCGATCGCAATGGAAAACAAGATAAGACCGAAGAACATAGTGTCTGTAAAATCGAGACTTTTGAAATTTAGAAGTAAGGATGCTTTAACGCCACCAATTCGCGAGGAAGCGACGGTTGAAAAATTATTTTCATCCATAAAACACGACGACATCGCGACGGATGATTCTCGGGAAGAGAATAATTCGAAAACAAGGAGCTTCGCCGATCATTTGTTCGACAGCGATAACGACACGGAAGACGAGATTCTGTCGCAATTGGACGTTGAGTCCATTATAACGAGATACAACTCGGCGACATGATCGGTTTTTTTTTTACCTAAGTTCTTCTTTTTCTCCTCTGTTTTTTTCTTAGCCTCGAGGCTCATGTAAATAACTTAAATTTGTTACGTCGTTACATACACGATAGATATGGTAACTTTTATCTTTGCCAAACTGGCGACGTTGATGTCGTTTGTGGATTAAAAAAAAGATATAAAGAACAGGTGAAAATGTATTAGTACCTGAAACGTCGCCACTATTGCGTTCAGTTCAGTACATTGAATATTTATGATTAAAAACATAAAAAAAGAAAATTGCAACGTGCTTCGTCACTAACTTATACGGTACAAAGGTAGTTCGAATTCTCGAATAGAAAAAAAAACGTGTTACGTAAAACACGTTGTGATAGTTAGAATAAAAAAAAAGATAACTGGGACGATTTTCGGCGGAATCATCTCAATGAATAGGAATAAATTACCATAATCGAGTCATCGATTCGTCGTCTAAGTGATTCACCAATGATTTCAATCCCGTTTGCTTAACGCTCGAGGGACAATATAATTCACACGGATGCTTGTGCTCGCACCGCGTAATTATTAAACGACGGCGCGTGACCGAACTTGAGAGTGTCAAGTTTGCGTTGTCTCAGACGTCCACACAACGTATTAACGTATACCGACGTTACCGGAATTGTCACACGACATTGAAGGCTCCTCTAAATTGATGGGCCAATAACGCGAATCGCGAACTCCGGAATTGCCAATTGTCAGGTTATATAAACGGTACGTATAACGCTTCACCGATGAGCAATTTTCCTATTGTACGACTAGTAATTCGTTTGATCATATGAGAATATACCTTTGATCAAGTAAATGCTCTCGTATTGCCCACCTGGTCGAGTAATTTTCAAGTAAAATACGATAAAATAACTTCTCGACTAAGTTAAGAAAATTCGAAGTATAACGCCCGTTTCTTTCCACGCGGGTTTAAACTTAGTTCAATTTTTGTTTGTATAATGTGGACTGAACTGAGTTTAAGGGTGAACAGCACTGTGACCCCCTGTTTTTTTTCACATTTTTCAAGAATTTTTTTTTGTGGAAAAAAAAGAGATATTCTAAAAATTTTTTTGGGTTTTGTTCCTTGTTTATTAATGTATCAAAAAACATTTTTTCACATTTTTCACGCCGCATGGTGGCGCTGGGGAAGCTCTCGCGTCAGGTGCTGTCATCTCCGCGGCACGCAGCAGAACTCTCTTCAACGTCGATCTGAAAAAAAATACCGAGTGTTTTCGTTAATAATATGATATTTTGAAGAGAAGTACATAGGGATTTGGAAAAATATTGTTTTAAAAAAAATATTTTTTCACACAAACATCTCCGCGGCACGCAGCAGAACTCTCTTCAACGTCGATCTGAAAAAAAAATACCGAGTGTTTTCGTTAATAATATGATATTTTGAAGAGAAGTACATAGGGATTTGGAAAAATATTGTTTTTAAAAAAATAGGCACGCCTTTGCAATTAAAGTTAATTTCAAAGGCGTGCCTATTTTTTTTGAACCAATATTTTTTCACACAAACATCTCCGCGGCACGCAGCAGAACTCTCTTCAACGTCGATCTGAAAAAAAAATACCGAGTGTTTTCGTTAATAATATGATATTTTGAAGAGAAGTACATAGGGATTTGGAAAAATATTGTTTTTAAAAAAATAGGCACGCCTTTGCAATTAAAGTTAATTTCAAAGGCGTGCCTATTTTTTTTGAACCAATATTTTTTCACACAAACATCTCCGCGGCACGCAGCAGAACTCTCTTCAACGTCGATCTGAAAAAAAAATACCGAGTGTTTTCGTTAATAATATGATATTTTGAAGAGAAGTACATAGGGATTTGGAAAAATATTGTCTTAAAAAAAATAGGCACGCCTTTGAAATTAACTTTAATTTCAAAGGCGACTTTCAGATCGACGTTGAAGAGAGTTCTGCTGCGTGCCGCGGAGATGACAGCACCTGACGCGAGAGCTTCCCCAGCGCCACCATGCGGCGTGAAAAATGTGAAAAAAATGTTTTTTGATACATTAATAAACAAGGAACAAAACGCAAAAAATTTTTTCGAATATCTCTTTTTTTTCCCACAAAAAAAAATTCTTGAAAAATGTGAAAAAAAAACAGGGGGTCACAGTGGTGTTCACCCTTAAACTCCAAGTAATGTTGGATGAATCGGACTCACGGGTTAAACAACTTTATCGCAGAAAAAAAGGCCTAACTTTGACGATTTGTTTTGGGAGTATGAAAAAAGGAATTAGATTTCTTTTCAGAGGGATTAAACACATATTGAAATATGACAAAATTTTTTTTATTATCATTTTTATACAAAATGGCGGCAACAGAGCTCATCTTGAAAACGTTTTCTCGTAAAGTATAAGTCCCCGAACAAAAAACCAAGAAATGTTATAATCTATATACTATTGGCTATGGGACTACGTAGGGGTTTTTTTTAAATAAATTTTTGTAGAAATGGTGCATTTTTTAAAAAATTAATCGATTATTTGCCAAAAAAGCAGTAAACTGTCTACAAAAAAAAAAGTTTACATTAAATCACGGCTACGTACTCCGATAAAGAATATAATTGTGAAGCTACTATCAACATTTCAAACCGATCCGCGCAACGGTGTTCAAGTAATACGTCCTCCCAGTTTGAAAAAGACGATTTTCAAGATGGGCTTTTTCGCCGCCATATTGTAACAAAATGATAATAAAATTTTCTTTTTTAAGGGCTCACATACCACTGCGCGCGCTGAAAACCGAGTTAATTTGAAAAATTATTATAAAGCTTATATGGTGAAAAAAAAATTACATTGTTGATTTCACATTTTTTATTGACTTTTCAACTGAGAAAAAAAATTCTTTAATTTTTTTTTTTTTAATATTAACATTATTTTTTACGGGTATAAATGGACTACTGATGAAAATTATGACGCTTCTTTGTCGACATCATAACTTCACCAAAAATGATTAAATGTGCAAAAATTAAAATGAAAAAGAATCTAGTAAAATAATGTAGTAGTAATAGTCTGATGGAGGGAATTTTTATTTTTTTCTTAAAAAATAAAGAAATTACAGTATATCAAACTTTGGTATGCAATTAAAAAAAAATTGCGTTTAATAATTTATAAAAAATTGTCCAACAAAAAAAATTAAAAAACCTCTCGTCAGACTATAGAGAAAATAATTATCAACATTTAAAGAAAGCTAAAAAATATTGAAAATTGACTGAGTTATCGTGCTGACACTATGTAAAAATATAATTTCGAGAAAAACGCGTTTAAAGTTTCTGGTAGGTACAACGTGAACTTGCGGCTAGTCTCCTATTTCATATATAACTTTGTAACAGAGTGGAATTTTCTTAAAAATTTTCTTTTGAAACATTGTTAAAAGTATACAGAATAAAAATCTGTAAAAAGGATCGGTTTTCGAAAATTTTAGGGGTATTTGAGCCCTTTAAGCATCCTACTCGACAGTACGTATAGGTTGCTTAGTCGCATCTTGATTTACGAACCGAATACTATTTCGGTATGTCACGTACACCAATGAAATGTCAAGTTCATGAAAGTGCGAAGTTATAGACTGACTCCGATAGGGTTTTGAAAAAAAACTTTGTCCATCGGAGTGGTTTAAAAAAAATATGATTTTGAGATAACTTGCTGCCATTCTACAGTATCATTCTTTTTTACAAATATTAATAATTTTCGCGGGGACTATAGTCTGTGCGATCATTTCTAGTACGGCCTCATCGATGAAATTAGTCCTAGCCATTTTCCGCTAATTCTATGTTCAAGCATTTGACTGATCAGCGTGATACTTGTGTCTTCCATCAAAATAATAGGTTTAGCAAAATCAGAAATGATCAGCATGATATTTAGGGTATGTTTCCATCTTCACCAAACGCATATACCCCAATGTCATATTCACCAAAGTGCATATTCCCCAAAAGGCATATCCCCCAAATGCATCGTACCCAAAAGCATATTACCCAAAATGCATATCCCCCAAATGCATCGTACCCAAAAGCATATTACCCAAAAGCATATTACCCAAAAGCATCTTACTCAAAAGCATATTACCCAAAAGCATATCTCACAATGCGTATTCCGCAAAATGTATATGGGGCATCCATGCCAACTGGCACAACTTTGGGACCGATCTATTTTGATTTTCTCTGATTTTTTAAATTGTTTTTAATACTGAAAGACCATCTGTGATTTTGTTCACAATTTCTTTTCTTTCCGTTCTCATTTTATAAATTACTAGAATCGGTGTCCGCGCTTCTTTGTAAGTTAAGTTCGTCGTTTAGGGTCGTGCGATAAGAAGTTTGCACCGAACGCCGAGCATGACATCAATAGCCAATCATAATAACGAGTTACTTTCATGGAGTCAAATTTTGAATTAAACCTCGCAATTATTCGAGACCCCTAAAAAAATATATGTCGCGAAATATTGTGAGGCGTGATTTATTTCCGGAAGCCGGGTAACCCGGTATTATGGTTGGCTATCGGTGTCACGGTCGGAGTTCGGAACAAACTTCTGATTGCATGATCGTAGACGAGAACCGGACCTATAAAGCAGCGCAGAAAGAAAAAAAATCTGAACAAAATCACAAATGGCCTCTTCAGTATTAAAAACAGTACAAAAAAATTAGAGCAAAAATCAAAATAGATCGGTCCCAAAGTTGTGCCAGTTGGCATGGAATGCTCCATATCCATTTTGCGGAGTACACATTTGTGAGCTATGTATTTTGGGGATATGCTTTTGGGTTCGATGCATTTGGGGGATATGCTTTTGGGTAATATGCATTTTGGGGTATATGCGTTTGGTGAAGATGGAAGCTTACCACATTTAGAACTTTCTCATTGACGACAAACAATTTTATAAAATGCAAAATTCTAATTCTTAAAAAATTCACTATACGAGGGGGGACCCAAAAAAACGGGAATTTCGTCATAATTTCTTTATTTTTAAATATTTTTACACCAAATTTTGATCACCTTCAAAGTATTCTTCTTTGACCACAACGCACCTTTGCAAACGATCCTTCCAATGTTCGAAACATTTTTTTAATTCACTTATCGGGATGTTCTTTAGGCCTTCCAGCGATTTTTGTTTTACCTCCTCCACAGTGGCAAAACGCTTGATTGCTGGTTTGTTTCGGGGTCGTATCCATAGCACCACGATTCATCACCAGTAATCACCTTGGAAAAAAGTTCAGGGTCCTCTTCGAGCTGATATTGAAGTTCAAAACATGCCTGAAGTCAACGCTCCCTTTGCCCGTCTGTGAGAAGGCGAGGGACAAATTTGGCTGCAACTCTGCTCATGCGCAAATCTTTGGATAAAATCCTCTGAATTGAACTCCATGATATTCCAGACATCTCACAGAGTTGATCAATGGTTCGGCGACGGTCTTCGTGAATGAGAGCATTGATTTTGTCGACGTTTTCGTCACTTCTTGACGTTGAGGGGCGTCCTGAGCGGGGTTGGTCTTCAATTGACATTTCTCCATTTTAAAAACGTGAAAACCACTCGTAGACTCTGGTTTTACTTAGAGCAGCATCTCCATAAGCAGTCTTAAGCATTACAGTAGTTTCCGCGGCCGATTTCCCCAGCAGGAAACAAAATTTCACAGCCGCGCGTTGCTCTCGACAATCGGCCATCGCGTTTTCGCCGAAATGGAAAAAGTTGTTTCACTACAAAAATTCCCACGGGCGAACCGATGCACTCACGGCGACAGAACTTCGCACACTAACTCGGGAGACGTGTCCCCACGGACACCTGGTCGAGCAATGGGTTCCCCCACTCTCCCACCCCGCCGCAGGGCAATTCCCGTTTTTTTTGGGTCCCCCCTCGTACTGCTGTTCACCAAACATTCCTTTCCTTGACACGTGAACATACTCCCTGCGAAATATTATTTAACAGTGCTTCATTGATCTCAAATATCTTCACGTTCACCAAGTCAATTTAGAATTTGTTGACTATCTTGAAATTCAAAGAGAGATTAAAAATTATCGCACAGGGCTCAGCGAGAACTATTTTCCTACGAGAAAGAAAATGATACTCGAGAATGGCAATTACTTATCTCAGAATCATATTTATTTTAACCTTCCTATTTATACATGTTTGACAAACCAATTTTTTTTTTACTATTTCATTCGTAATTTTATAACAGCAAATCTACGATAAAAACTTCACGCTAATAACAAATGTGATGAAAAAGTCACGAGTTACGATTACACCAGTGGCATCTGGTTCGTATCCAATGTTTTTTTATCGTTTTCTACAAACCTTTTTACCAGGAGAGTCACATATATGAAGTTTATTGCGCAGGAATAAACGGCCCGACCAAATAAAGGAGAAGACTCTCATCTGGACAATGACCTCTAGTATTATTATTTTTGTAAAGAACAATCGATGATATAATTCATTGCACAGTACTTATAAAATTATTTATTGTAACTATTACCCCCTTGTCGAAAATATTTCTCAGCAACATCTAGAAAAACCTCAATTTTTGTTTGCTCATGATTCTTTTCGACAACGTATTATGAACATTTATTTTCTCATTATAATCACGTGTCAAAGAAGATAATCGAAGCGTCCTGAATGATAATAGAAGTGTTCTGCATGTCTGCACATGACACTCTATCTACAAGTCTTTTTGTAATTGCAGGATAATGAGAGGGACTGTTAAAAGAAAAAAAAGAGTAACAGCATCGTATAGAGGCACAGTCGGGTGCACAAAGAGTGATTACAATACTCTCGGAGGATAAAAATATTTTACAGTGCTGAAAATCAGCCCGACGTGATACAACCGTTATTTCCAAGTATATAATACCAATTGCCATGCTCTTCATACGGTGCTACGAGATCTGGTAGAGGCATCTAGTGTTGACGGAGATACTTATCGCGGGTTGAGTCTAATTTGAATGTACGGTCACGAAGCGCAATGTCCAATTACTTCTCTGACCGCTCTTTCATTTTTTCTCGCAATTTTCTCAAAAATCGTTTCAAGTCTTTTATTTTATAGGATGACGGAATTAAGAAGCTCGTAAGAATAATTTCGAACGCCAAACCTTAAGGTAGAACACCACTGTGACCCCCTGTTTTTTTTCACATTTTTCAAGAATTTTTTTTTGTGGGAAAAAAAAGAGATATTCGAAACATTTTTTGGCTTTTGTTCCTTGTTTATTAATGTATCAAAAAACATTTTTTCACATTTTTCACGCCGCATGGTGGCGCTGGGGAAGCTCTTGCGTCAGCTGCTGTCATTTCCGCGGCACGCAGCAGAACTCTCTTCAACGTCTATCTGAAAAAAAATACCGAGAGTTTTCGTTAATAATATGATATTTTAAAGAGAAGTACACAGGGATTTGGAAAAATATTGTTTTAAAAAAAATAGGTACGCCTTTGAAATTAAAGTTAATTTCAAAGGCGTGCCTATTTTTTTTAAAACAATATTTTTCCAAATCCCTGTGTACTTCTCTTCAAAATATCATATTATTAACGAAAACACTCGGTATTTTTTTTCTATATTTGGAAAAATATTGTTTAAAAAAAATAGGCACGCCTTTGAAATTAAAGTTAATTTCAAAGGCGTACCTTTTTTTTTTAAACAATATTTTTCCAAATCCCGTGTGTACTTCTCTTCAAAATATCATATTATTAACGAAAACACTCGGTATTTTTTTTCAGAGCGACGTTGAAGAGAGTTCTGCTGGGTGCCGCGGAAATGACAGCACCTGACGCGAGGGCTTCCCCAGCGCCACCATGCGGCGTGAAAAATGTGAAAAAAATGTTTTTTGATACATTAATAAACAAGGAACAAACCCAAAAAATTTTTTCGAATATCTCTTTTTTTTCCCACAAAAAAAAATTCTTGAAAAATGTGAAAAAAAACAGGGGGTCACAGTGGTGTTCTCCCTTAATTCTATCACTTACACCCGGTTCTATCGACATGGATTGAACGGGGTTCAATTTTTTTTTACAGTTTGGAGATGGAGACTAAATCAATGCAGTCCGATCTCTAGTGGGGAGCGTACGAAAAAAGCGACCTCAAAAAATCAGCCGATAACGGTTTCAGATTTCGCCAAAAGCGTCTCTTGCCGTATTCTAATGCCCGTATTCATAGTCGTTCCTTGAGGAATAAGGATCCCTTATTCCCTAGATATTCCATTTAAGAAGAACGGAATAAGGGATCCTTATTCCTCAAGGAACGACTATGAATACGGGCAATAGTCGTTCCTTGAGGAATAAGGATCCCTTTGTCGCTAATTTATAATGTGAAGCCAGCAAGAAGTAAACTGTACGTGGAACCTAGTTGAACCTAGACAACACAATATCGTTGTTGACATTATTATTTATTACACCCTTATCGTCTACTTTTATATTTATTATTCGACTAAAAATATGTTAGAAATAAATATTTATTTAATGAATAATATTAGGAATTATAGCAAATTAAGGTTAGTCGACATCCTTTATCGACATCAACGCCTCGCCGTGTCGGCTGGTGCAAGCCTTATTGTCTCAATTTTTTATCCTGCTTCAGAGTACGAAGGACGGACTCCTTTACTTTAGTCTCCATCACGGTCTTGTATACAGAGGGGCAATTCTGTACCAGACGCAACAGCATAGCGTCTGACGCAAAACCGAAATAGCGTCGGGAGCGCTATGAATTGCGTTCGGAGCGATTCTGAACCACCTCAAAGGAGCGCAATTTTTGCGTCGCTGACGGTATATAGCGTCAGAACATTGCGCAGCCTCCCGACCCCGTGCAATCATTATTGCGTCTTTGATTCCGATGTAAAGTGAGGCAAATGTGGCATTTGATGATCATTAAATTACTTGTGGAAAGAAATTTAAAGTGTGGTTAGGAGTCTGTACCTTCCGCTATACGCCTGTTGCGTATCTCCTTCAGCGACGCCCTATCGGTAAGATCTGGCAACACAAGGGTGAACCAGCTGACGAAACGTTCATTATGGCTTCGAATAGCAACGGAATTATTCGCTCAAATAGAAATTGCAGCTTTGTCGATTGCTTCAATACTGAAGCTAAAAATCCGAAGTTAAAGTTCTATTGTTTTCCATCAAAAACTTATGAAATAGAAAGAAAGAAACGATGGATTCAAGCCGTTAAGAGAAGGTAAGTTAATATATGATTATTTAATATATAAATACGGTACACAATTATTTCAATCAAATTTTTATTTGATTGATTTATTTGATATATATAAAAAAATATGTACGTATTTCGCAAATGAACACTCTACCAGCATAAGTTCTTCTTGTACGTGTTCAATTTCGTCTACCGAGGAGCATTTTTCCGAAACAGCTATTCTTTGTGAAACTAAACTGTCTATAGTGCGTCCTTTCTCGTATTTTGCAGATTGGAAGTTACTAGGCTTATTCCACATTAGCGGCTGGTCGGTTTTGGATGTAGTACATTCTTCATTGACATAAATGCACACAGCTGCGACGTGTTTACACCCTCGTTTAGATAGACCAGCCTTACAAGCGCAATTACTGTATGAAATCGAACGATCGTTTTGCAACTGAAAAATATTCATAAATTCTTTCATAGCTGACATCTAATTAGTTAATTGATTCATTATTAATTGACAAATTTAATTAATTAATTATATTATTTATATACCGTAGTTTTATTTAACTTACTGTTTGTTTTCAATATTTTTAACAAAATTACCTACAGAAAATGTCTATTAATTTACAAATTTAATAAACTTACTTCAATTGTGATTTCATATGGAGGATTATTTATTTTAGTTTCAGGTAAAACTTTCCCTTTTGTGATCCGCGAACCACCGTTGTCGTCTACAATCTCTCTGACTTCACTAACGTGATTACGTCGGAATAATTTTATTCCTAATATATTAAGGGAAATGGACATAGGAAAATGTTAAATAAACATTTTATTTAGCATTTTCCGTATGAAATATATTGCGTTTTATACGTTAGCAAAATTTATTTATCAACAACCTCGTTCTCATTCAACGCGTATATTCTTACAAATACAATACCTTTGGAGATAGATTTTGGACGAAACAAATTGGTCTTAACATTTTGAAAGCCACAATAAATTATAAGGGAGGTCATTTTGTTGAATAGGAATAATAAACGTTTCATTTTCTCTATACTTGTGTTTACATGACGTATTTTTGCGCCGGCTGACCACCTTCGTTATGCCTTCTGTGGACCGATAGACGGCGCGTCGATCGACCACGGGAGATACGCAACAGGCGTATACATGACATACATTAAAAACAATTTTTTTGACAACTGAAAATAGTGTTGAATAAAGATGAGCATCTTCAAGAATGTTTAGCATACCAAGCTTTACATCACTAAAAGTATATTTTACATTAGGTTAGAAGTTGTTTATTTTGCAATAATACTAGTAAGCTCAAGATCATTGAAATACTGTCTGCTTAATTTCTATCTATGTTAAGTTTTTGGAGACTCGATCAACCTTGTCGCAGTTTATTATCTGCTTTATTGAGTAACCAGGGTTATAATCATTCAAGTAAGATAAAAAAGAAGCAGCACTTGTAACAAATATATAATTTTGAGATGCCTATGGCAATGTTACTTATCGAGCTAGCAGCCCTTGAGGTAGAGGAAGAAGAAGTTTCACAGTTGCGTGTGACCCTCAAGAGGTTGCGAAATGTGTTCAATTTGTCTGAAATTCAATTCAGACATTTGTTCAGAATTTCTAAAGATTTAGCGAGGGACCTTGCGACAGAACTGAGACCACCTCTTCAACGTGAGCGTCCAACTGGTCTCTTTGTGGAAACGCAGGTAGGTTATAATCCACAAATATAGAAACTGATGTGTATGCATATATATTATTGAGTAAGCAGTATGTATAATTATTGCAAAACACTGTCCAAATTATTTTGGGAACATTGTTGAACTTATAGCAAAAGATTGTCACAAATCATCGTTTTCCTACAGGTTCTTTGCGCTATTCAGTTTTATGCAGTCGGTTCTTATCAAAGAGCAGTCGGACAGGATTTTGCATTGGCTTTAAGCCAGACTGCAGTCAGCCGGTGTGTCAGATCAGTCACCCTTGCTATCAATGACTATATGTTTCGCCGCTGGATCAAATTCCCTGCTAATCCGGAACAAAGAGAGGCAGCTAAAACAAAATTTGCCAATGCTCCACAACCTTTCCCTGGAGCGATTGGTGCAATTGACTGCACTCACATCGCAATCGTTGCTCCTTAACAGTATGAGGAATCTTTTGTGAATCACCATGGTTATCATTCTATGAATGTACAAATGGTTAGCTGAACTCGAACAACGAGTAAATATAATGCATGAGAGTATTAACGTTGGTGGTGATAAATAAATGGCTATGTTGAATTATCATAAGTTTTGGGGTGCTCCATAAATAAATATACGAAGTACACTTCATTGTCGATAATGAACATAGCATTAATCTTCAAAAATGCATGATCCTCGAAACCTTAGTTTATTTCATTTGATTTGGTTTTTTCAGATTTCTGATCCGGGTCTACGCATTTTAAATGTGAATGCCCGGTTTCCAGGATCTCGTCACGATGCTGGTATTTGGGCGCAGTCACCTGAGCGCAACCTTATGGAGCTATGTTACAGGGAAGGAGAGCGACAAACATGGTTGCTGGGTTTGTTATTACCGAACGTAAATCTTTTTATATTAATAATGTTATAGTTGCATACCACTTCCTCGGGGATTGAATCAGGCAATGTACACCCTTCTGTTACAGCCGATCTTACTAATCCAAGGATCTTCAAATCTTCTTCCAAGAGAGGGGTTTTATTGATGGGAAAATTTCCAGTTTTCAATCGGGCATTTTTCATCTCTACGGCTTTGCGCTTCACCCTCGCCTTTAAATCCTTCCAAACCTACAAAATGCCGTCAAAATTGTCCTTCAAATTGTACTCAATAAATGATGTAAGATTTTATTGCACTCGCTTTTTGCCACTGTATTTTATTCTTCATGCACCCTCGACAGTTTAGTTCTATTGTGAGCTCATTCCATAGATGTTCTCCGTTCTCTCTTCCTCGAACACCGACAAGCCATCCTGCTGCGAACTCTTGATGATTGTGCATATAATCAATCAAATGCTTCCTTTGTTCGTTATTATGTTTATTAGCACGTTTTGGCCCAATCTTATGATATTACGCACTATAACGAAAATTCAAACACTACCTCGGAGCAACGATTTCTCAAATATAAATTTTTATAATATGCATACACTACATAACAATTTGACAACAGTTTTTAATTAGTAAGATATTTGTACTTTAACTTTAAAGTTTTTGGTTTCATCTTAAGTACATTCCCATATATTATATTCCATTATACTTACTTCATCTCTGATCCTAGCTTCCGATGGGATTCATCAAGTTAAATAGGTATAACTTCGACGCACTCTTCGTAAGACTTTTAGGTTTGGTAAATTTCAAAAGTACTACTTTATGTTACTTTGTACAACGCTATGACTTCTAAAGACGGTGTCAAATTGCTGCGCGCGGTAAGACTAGGTTCGCGGCCTCTTCATAGGTGGGGGGGTTCCGTCCACGGTTCGGACGCAATAATTGCGTCGGCGAAAACGCTCCGTTGTAACGCCTGGTGCAAAATAGCGAGCGCTACAGATTCGCATTTTTGAATAGCGTTCCTACTCGCAAGCGTCACTCGGCGTTGCGTCGCTTGATTGCGTCAAGTACAGAATCGCCGCTGCTCCGCTGAAAGTGACTTCGTTAACGAAGTCAAGTTTAATTGCTGTAGCAACCACTAGAGGCGTTCCGATCTTAGTTGCGAACTTATAATGCCAACAGGCATAACCTGAAAACCCCTCGATATTGCTATCCTTGCATATTACGTTTATTTCGTTTATATCACGACTATTAGTGATAATTATATTGAAAATGAAATATCAGTGTGTGGTCCCAAATTGCAAAACCGGCAGCCAAAGAAAGAAGAAATGTTCTACGATTCACGTGCGAAAAGACATTGATATGCGGAAAAAGTGGAAAGAGTCTATTCCAGGCATTGTGAAATTATAAAAGACGGATCGTGTATGTGAACAGCATTTTAATCATGACGACATAGTTCGCGAATGGGTCAAGCTCGCAAGCTCGACGCAAATGGCCAAGTAATTGCGCGGGTAAGTTTAATGAAAAGATTTTAAACATAGTTTGAGAAGATAGTTACTCATACCAAATATTTTTCAATATGTAAGGTCACGTACAAAAGAATGCGACCCAACGAGTTTGCTGTGCCAACAAGGTTCAATGACGTCTTAATAGAAAAGGAAAATTGTGTGCCAGAGCATGGTTATACGAAACAAGTTTCGAATTTTGAAATAAATTATTCAAGCTCTGTTCCGTCCTTTAGAGTCACGAAACCGTCAATTCAAGGAATCAGTACTTGTATCGGTGAGTTTCCTTAACAGAAAGTACCTATTGCATTGTTAGTATATAAAAGCGATGAAATAAAAGTAATTTAAATATACATAAATTTCTTCTATTGATATTTGAGATATCCCTGAAGTTCCATAAAAAATATGAATCCTGTCCAGTGTGTCAAGAAGCTGTGAGATTGAAAACTAGCTGCGGATCTTCAGAGTCGCAACTGCTGCAAATGAAATCATGTGGTGGCTTGATTCACGCAAATCCTCATTTCTTTCATCTGATCCGTCATATCGAAGCGTCATTTACAAAATATTCCTCTCGAATTGATGTCTTCGATATGACTCTAGATGAAGTACTTGATTCTTACACCTTCGCTTATCCCTGTATAGAGCATGGATCTGAAATCCTTTCATATGCGATAATTTACTATGTAAGATTAAGAATGAGGCAATATTGCCATCAGGAAAATTCAAAACTGAAAAAGAAATTTGTTGTTAAAAAAAAATTGTCTAAATTAACTAATGAATAAATTGTATGTTAAGTTTTTGTAAGTGTCAACATCAAGGAAGTATGAATAAAAATAAATGCTTTAATTTTTCTCTTTATTTGAGTTTTGTCAATATTCCGAAATAGACTATTTAGCAGCATGTCAAAAAATAGTAGATTAAGGTAAGTCAAAATCAGCTCTTTCCATTTTTTTACACTTCATTTTTTCTCCTTATTCGTGTACCTGTAATTTTCACGAAAATATAATGAAAAAGGATCAAATTCAATATATAAAACGGTTCAATATATTTCTATTTTTGAAAATGGAACTTTTGTTTATTTTATAGGATTTAATAAAAAAATCTAACGGAGATTGATCCATCAAGAGGTAGACAACTATTTCGCCTAATATATGTTCATATGAGATAGATATTTACAAATAGTTTATATTTATCATGCTCGATTAACAGTTAGAATCTTTAAAACTCGATTCAAATTAAGAGCATATTTATTCAGTATATTCATTGAAGTTGACGGGATTAATAACGCTTTCATAATTACATATAATGAATATGTGTAATGCGGCACAAGTCGTTAGTGGGACAGAGACAGACAACCGCGAGAGCTATCGTGGGCTTCTCAGGTTATGTCTGTTGGCATTATAAGTTCGCAACTAAGATCGGAACGCCTCTAGTGGTTGCTACAGAAAGTAAAACGAACTTCGTTAAGACGGTCACCCCCCACCGCCGAAATTTGAGGGAGTTTCCAGACCTGTATACAAGACCGTGGTCTCCATCACGGTCTTATATACAAGTCTGGAAACTCCATCAAATTTCGGCGGTGGGAAGTAGAGTCATATCGAAGACATCAATTCGAGAGGAATATTTTGTAAATGATGCTTCAATATGACGGATCAGATGAAAGAAATGAGGATTTGCGTGAATCAGGCCACCGCGTGATTTCATTTGCACCAGTTGCGACTCTGAAGATCCGCAGCTGTTTTTCAATCTCACAGCTTCTTGACACACTGGACAGGATTTATATTTTTGATGGAACTTCAGGGATATCTGAAATACCAATAGAGGAAATTTATGTATGTTTAAATTACTTTTATTTCATCGCTTTTATATACTAACAATGCAATAGGTACTTCTGTTAAGAAAACTCACAGATACAAGTACTGATTCCTTGAATTGACGGTTTCATGACTCTAAAGGACGGAACAGGGCTTGGATAATTTATTTCAAAATTCGAAACTTGTTTCGCATAACCATGCTCTGGCACACAATTTTCTTTTTATATTGAGACGTCATTGAACCTTGTTGGCACAGCAAACTCGTTGAGTTGCATTCTTTCGTACGTGATCTTACAATTGGAAAATACTTGATACGAGTAATTATCTTCTCAAACTATGTGTAAAATCTTTTCATTAAACTTACCCGTGCAATTACTTGGCCATTTGCGTCGAGCTTGCGAGCTTGACCCATTCGGCGAACTATGTCGTCATGATTAAAATGCTGTTCACATACACAATCCGTTTTTTGTAATTTTACAACATTTTACAATGCCTGGAATAGACTCTTTCCACTTTTTCCGCATATCAATGTCTTTTGGCACGTGAAATGTAGAATAATTCTTCTTTCTTTTGCTGCCGGTTTTGCAATTTGGGACCACACACTGATATCTCATTTTAAATATAATTATCACTAATAGTCGTGATATAAACGAAATGAACGTAATATGCAAGGATATCAATATCGAGGGGTTTTCAGGTTATGCCTGCAGGCATTGTAAGGTCGCAACTAAGATCGGAACGCCTCTAGTGGTTGCTACAGCAATTAAACTTGACTTCGTTAAGAAGGTCACTTTTAGTGGAGGAGTTTCCAGACCTGTATATAAGACCGTGGTCTCCATGCTCGTAGTTCTGAAAGTACGAACATGAAGACTAGTGTCTTCGTACTCTGAAGCGGGATACAAAATTCAGACAATAACGGCTTGTGCCAGCCGGCACGGCGAGGCGTTGGTGTCGCTAAGTAACGAGTGGTTGGGGAGACTCGATATAACGAACTGAAGTGTAGTAGATGATGGATTGTCGGCTAACCTTAACTTGCTATAACTCCTAATATTATGCATTGCTTCTTTTCACTTATAAAACAAATATTTATTTGTAACATATTTTGGGTCGAATAATAAACATAAAAAATACCGACGACGAGCGTGTAATAAATAATGATATCAACGATATTGTGTCATTCTCTTATTGTGATGATATAAACATTTTTATGTACTAAGAAAAGTTTATAACTCCCTGGTTTTCTAACGCTTCGCATCGTCGTTGGCATTATAAGCTTTTATATTACCTCACAGATGTCTATACAATACTAGATAGCTACATTTGGGCTTTGACGTGCACAAGAGCTGTGTCAGCCGGATCTCCGGTTTCGGTCATGACACCTCACAACAAAATGGCCGTTCCCGCCTCTTATCAAATTCAGCCTAAAATATATTAGAATATTTTTATCGTTTCATTTATTTTTTTAACGGAATTGACATTAAACTTTTCAATTTAATATTTAAAGGACACTCACAATGCTCTTAAGATAATAAAACATCATTAACTTTGGCTGAGGACGCAAAAAGTTGCAAACTGTTTTGGCCTAATATTAGTAACGTCATGCTGATTAACCACCGTCCAACTGTTGGTGAAGTGTTTAATTACCTATTGCGCTAACATTATAACAATTGTTAAGTGATGCAGGCAGTCAATTTTGTGATTTTTGTGAAAATGTAAGCGTGAAAAAGTAGTGTAGGAAGTGCATAAATAGATGGATATTATGTTACTTTTATAAAGATTTCTATTATTAATAATTAAAGGATAATAATAAAAAATAACGTTTTTATTAATAAATACATTTTATTACAAAATTTGCAAACACACACAGATAGAGAAAAAAACAGAGAGAAATGTTAACATACATATATTACTGGTAGAAAAGAAATAAAGTCTATGTATTACTGAAAAATATTATTTATCATAATTTTTGCCGATTACTGACGGGATTTACAATGTCCTTGGTTAATGTACGACACTATGAATGCATTTGAATCGTTTAATATTCCCGGCAGATAATATTTATTAACTGGAGGCGATGCGGTGTACCCGAATCCTTCGTAACAATCGTTATTAGTAGAAAATAAATCAGTATCTAATGCATATCTGCGTGTTACCCGGTAAATTGTTTGAGAATATGCATTTCTATTTACTAGTTTATTGTTACATTTTGCTAATAACTGACGGAATTCTATTTCCGTAGCATATATCATTCTTTGTACATGGTTCGATGCATACACTAAAACCCCCTTGTTTCTTACATCAATTAAAATCGCTTTTTTCGTAAATTCCCATTGGAGATCGGACTCCTTTACTCTGTCCATGAACACGCAGTTCTCATTTCAGGTATTATAGTATATAGTTCAGGGACGGTACCAACAAAAGAATATAATCACTACAAAATCATATTACCAAAATAGGAATAAATTGGTATATGGAAATTATATATATTATATATATAATTGTCGTCGTCGTGATAGTCGAATTTACTATCAGGGGGGAAAAAACTATCTCACGATATAAAAATCTTCGAACAAAGCTAAACCGTCTGGTGATTCAAGCAAATTGTAACTCTCGCTTAGGAGAGCGAACACTACAACTGTCCCTTGTCTCATTGCTAGATTTCATAAGTATATAATATGCAAACGCGCGTTGCATGACAACGTCAAGGTTGATCCTATCATTGGTGTGATCGTCAAAACGGTATCCAGCGACTTATTTTTATCAATATGATCAATCGTGCCTTTCTCGATTCCTGAAGGGAGCCGACATCCCTAAATCCATTGCCGTCCACAATGATCTAGGCGGCTATCACATAAATAAATTGAGAACTTGAACTGATAAATGGGTTTATTATGAAAATCCCAGACGAAAATAGCATGGGTACTGCCAGGGGAACCCGGTTCATCAACGCCAAAACGCAATATGCATGATCAAAAAGTAATGCTGTGTGTTTGGTGGAATCAAGAAGTAACGTTGTACCACGAGTTGCTGTAACCGGGTGAAACGATTACAGCTGTTCGCTATAAACACCAAGTAATGAAACTAAACCAGGAATTGAAAGAAAAGTTGCCTGAGTACGTCAAACGTTATCACAAACTGATTTTGCTCCATGACAATGCTGGGCCACATGTAGCAGAAATCGTAAAAAGGTGTATAAAGGACATGAATCTGGGAAGTCTTATTTCACCCGCCGTATTCACCGGACATAGCACCGTTTGATTATCATTTGTTTCGAGCGATTCGGAATAATTTGTCATCACAGCATTTCAAGTCTTTTGATGGTATCAAAAAAATGGATCGATGAATGGATCGCCTCAAAAAGCAACGATTTCTATTGGCGTCCATTTGTTGCATGAAAGATGGCAAAAGGTCGTAGCTTCTGAAGAACAGTACTTCGAATAAACTAGAATGTACCGTAAACTATAAATAATTTGTTATTTTTTACTGAAAATCAGCGGGAAGTTTTAAATCCAATAATAACGAGTTAGCCGGCTGCAGAAATAAATCGCATTTCGAGATATTTCGTGACATGTCTTGTTTCTAGGGGGGATTGTGTTCAAAGTGTTCCAAAACATTGATAAATCACATTTGGAAAAGAATGTTCGGGTAGAGATGTTAGTACGCTTCTGCGTGTGAGATAGAGGGGCACAATTGAAACGCTATAAGTTATAATTGGTTTGGGTTTTCAGGCTAAAATTTAACAAACAAGTAAATCAATCCTTTGTTTACTACGATTTTTGTGACAATTGACGGATTTTTTTGGATTCTTGTAAGATCTTGAAAGTATTTCAAAAATATGTCCTAAGAGCATGAACTCATTCAATTATCGAGCTATCGGGCTTAAACTTTCTTCAGAAATAGACCATCGTGAATACAATTCTCTATTAAATTTGTTAATTGTTAGAATTTCGAATTTTTTGGAAGATCGATATAGTTGGTTAAAGCTTCGGGTAATTTTTGGGCTATCGATCCAAAATTTTGTACATCGATTGGGTTATATTCAAGGATATTTCATATTAAAATTGTAGAAAATCGAACCAGCCATTCAAGATTTATGAAATTTTATATTTAAAAAAATGGATATATGTAGGTATTAAATAAATCGAGTATTTATCATACATATCAGTGACTATATATAATAATTTTTTTGAAGCAATTAATCTCAAAATGGCGGCTGTGTAGCGTTTTTGCGATGACGTCTCCGTTTTTCCAGGGTCCACGGCCGGACAAACAGCTCCTGTAATTTTTTAATTATCATGAGCCAATGAATTTTTTTCGATTATATATTACAACAGCTATAGAAATACGTAGGATTTTTTTGATATATTGTTTTTTGGCCAAATGGCGCACTTCTAAAATGAAAAGTGAAAAATTGGCTTAAAAAATCGTCAGAAAATTGTTAATAACAAATGAACTATGCAATATAAAACAAAATTCTACGTACTTCCATAGACAATGTATTGTTAAAGATACATTCAAAATTGCAAGTCAATCGGTTGAAAATTGTCTGAGTTATATTTGCCGACCAACTTGAAAAATGCAGTTTTGAGATAGACGCGTTTGAAGTTTTGAGTAGCAGTAGTTGCGGACCAGGCGGCCTTGTACTAAAATTCGAAAACCGAGTACTTAAAGATTTTTCCCGGCCATAATCTTTGGGGACATCATTTTTGAGGTCCTAATTTTTGAGGGACCATTTAAAAAAATGTTGTAAATCGTTTTTTCGAAAATTCTAAAGTGGTCTAAACCTGTGAGACTCTAGATCGTTCTATTTTTTTGGTTAATACGTGAAAATTCCCTACATCTATTGGGTACCATCGAAGGGTGTCCGGTATTCATTTTGGAGACTTTCGAACAAAGTTTTTAAAAATTAAGGGCTAACATATCCCTGCGCGCGCTGAGAACCGAGTAAATTTGAAAAATTATTATAAAGGTTTAGGGTGAAAAAAATTAATTAAATTGCTGATGTCACATTTTTATTAATTTTTCAACTATAAGAAAAAGAATTAAAAAATTTTATTTTTTATTATTGACATTATTTAAACGTGTTTCTCTCGAAACTATGTTTTTAGACAGTGTCAGCAGGATAACGGAGTCAGTTTTTAATATTTAAAATAATTTTTTTTAAAATCCTCATAATTATTTTCTCTATTTTGTCTGACGAGAAGTTTTTTTAATTTTTCGTTGGACAATTTTAAAAAAATTATTAAGCACTAATTTTTTTTTTTAAATTGCATACTAAAGTACATTATTTCACTAGATTCTTTTTGATTTTTGTAGATTGGATCATTTTGGTGAAACTATGATGTTGACAACGAGGAGTCATGGTTTTCTTCAGTACTCCATTTATACCCGTAAAAAATAATGTTAATATTGAAAAACAAAAAAAAAATGTTATAATTTTTTTGTTCACAGTTGAAAAGGTAATAGAAAATGGGAAATCAATAATTACATTTTTTTTTACCACGTAAGCTTTATATCAATTTTTCAAATTTACTCGGTTTTCAGCGCGCGCAGGGTTATGTGGGCCCTTAATGGAATTTTTTATTTTTCAAAAAAATTATATGCGTGTTTATTAAAACCCGAGCTCATGCAGTTTGTGTCGAACTTTGCAGATTTTGGAGTAAAATTATGTATATAGTATGAATATCGTTGAAGGGTGATCACGGTCGACTTTCGCGAGAATCGATTAAACTGTTGCGACTTATGAAATTTCAACATTTTCCATAAATTTGGGAGTCATTATACATGGCGGGAAGAAAGCTGCTTCCTCGACCTTTCACACACGCTCAAAGCTTCCTCTATGAGGAAGTCTACATTGAGAAAGATATAATCTATATGTGTAAATGAATGTTTGTTTGTTTATCCCGTATGCCTTCCTATACCCCTCATCCGATTGCGATGAAACTTTGAGTGGGCGCACACGACCGCGAAGGTTTCTGAATTAGTTCAATCATTTTACAATAGATGGCGCGCGAGTCGTGTCAACAAATGAGTGTATTTCATATAGTTTAGCGGCAGTTATAATATTGTGTATCCAAAAGCACTTCAGTAAACAGAATTAAAACTCAAACACTTTCTTCGAGTGGCATTGCAACGTATGCTGAGTTCTAGTACTAAATATATTATCGTATTCAATTAATGATCACGCGAATAAAGTCGCGGGCAATAGCTAGTTCATTATAAAGGAAGCTTTGAGCATTGTGTGAAATTTTGGGGAAGCAACTTCTACATCTGTAGTAGCATCGCCATCCAATAGTACCATATTGACATTCAAGTCGTCACCGAAATCATCGTCAATATAAATATTCGCTATCGAAATATTTGCTGGATAAAAATTGCACAGTACGAAGGGGGCCATCCAATGATACCAAAGTACTCACCCCCACCCCCACCCCTGGGCTGGGGGTGGGGCAACTTTGAAATCTCACATGGGAACCCCCATTTTTTATTGTAGATTCGGATTCCCCATAAAAAAATACGTAAGTTTTGTTAAAAAAATTTTTTTCGATTCGTGATGGATGGCGCTGTAATCACAAAAAATTCCCGAAAGTACGGAAAAGCGATAATACTTACAGTTTCGGTAGTAAATAAAATTACTACGTTTATAGTAAGTGTTCGAAATGACGACCATCAGTATCAATGCAATATTGGATTCTTTTTTCGATTTATTGACTTGCAAGTTTTACAGCGTCAGAACTTATTGATGCACAGGCTGTAATAATTCTTCGCATTCGTTCCCATGCAATTATTGGTGAAGACTAACATGGTACGGGTGAAATTTGTGACGGTGCAAAATGCGATGTACGCTAGTCCTGCCAATGCCAGATTCATTTTGAATTTGTCGCATGTTACAATATTACAAATGTTATAATGTTTGTTACATTTCTTCGACAGAAAGGTACCGAAAGTACAGAAAGGCGATAATACTTACGGTTTACTTCACTGAAAATAAACACTGTTTCAAGGACACTTTAATAAATTTGCAGGATAAGATAAACATGATACGATTAGTATCGATAAATCAGTCAATCGAGTGCAATGTATCCGTTTGAAGAGCAAGTCGATATGCTTCTCATTTATGGCGAATGCCAACAAAATTCTGTGAGGGCAAAAACCTTGTATGGTGAACGATATCCACATCGGTCTCAGCCTTCGCGTCAAGGATTTAAAAATGTGTGTGATAAACTTAGGCAAACCGGTAGTTTAAGTGTCCGTAGTAGTGTAATTTTATTAACTACGGAAACTGTAAGTATTATCGCCTTTCTGTAATTTCGAGGATTTTTTGGGATTACAGCGCCATCTATCACGAATCAAAGAAAAAATTTGAACAAAAGTTACGTATTTTTTATGGGGAATCCGATTCTACAATAAAAAATGGGCGTTCCCATTTAAGATTTCAAAGTTGCCCCACCCCCAACCCAGGGGGTGGGGGTGGAGGTGGGGCAACTTTGGTATCATTCGATGGCCCCCTTCGTACTGTGCAATTTTAATTCAGCAAATATTTCTATGAACCTTATAGTTTCGAAGATATCTAAGGTGCTAATAGTTATTGGGACACCCTGTATATATCCTCCACGGTATTATCCGGTAAATCTTATAACGGTAAAAAAATACTCAAATTACATCGAATTTTCGATTATTCGCTAAAAAAAAATAAGCTACTATCGAAATTTCCTCCCAGTTTGAAAAAGACGATTTTTAAGATGGGCTTGGTCGCCGCCATTTTGTATCAAAATGATAATGAAAACATTTTTTTTACATACCTCAATATGTGTTAAATAAACCCTCTGAAAGGAAATCCTATTCCTTTTTTCATACTCCTAAAATAGCTTGTCAAAGTTAGGCCTTTTTTTGCCGCCAGTGTGGTGTTATCCCTTAAATTTTAAAAGACTGAACATTTTTTTTGTAAATGTAATTTACGAACGTTTCCACACATTCTGAACATATTGGCATTGAAAACTCGAAAATAAATTTTTTTTACGAAAACAAAGCGTCGTCTATGAGAAAGAAAAAAATCAATGACTATTATAATTTTGGATATTTTTATTTTGTATCAAGTAGTCACTATTACGCAAAATAAATCCTCACAGTTTTTAAATATTTTCAATATTGGTAAATAAAACGATATTACTCGGCATTCGTATTTTTCAAGGCGGTATCTAGCCAACGAATCATAATAAGCAGCGATCGGCCATGTCTTATAAACATCAAATCTATATATATAAAAATGAATCCTTATTTCCCTTGGTCACGCCATAACTTGAAAACGACTTTACCGATTTCATCCTTTCTTTTTAACGGCGGGGTAGGGTTTTAAAGGCGAATAAAAAGCATATTTTTATGATTTTTTTGCGGCGACATGAGTAATATAATTTTATTAAATAGAATTACATATTATTGTACAACTATTGAAGTATCTCAGAAAAAATTTTCAATGAAAAATATTGATAAATAAGCCGGTGACGTTGAATCTCCAGAGGCGCCTTGAAAAAAGTGGTTTTGCGGTGAACATTATAACTCGTTACCGGATCATCTCAAACAAAAAAATTGATATGCATTTTAAAGGTGATGTATTTCTCGAGGTAATCAGGAAGAGTTTTTTTTTTTTTTTTTTTCTATTTTTTGCAGCACTTGGAAGTGAAAAACGCAATTTTAGCTAAAAAAATCGCGCTTAATTTGTTATTAAACAATTAAAAGAAAAAAACCCCTCCTGATTACCTGTTGATTTATGTGAAGAAGTAATGTTTAAATTTTCAAAAGGATCGGTTCAGTAGATTTTGAGTTGTAATGTTCACAAACTTCAAAAATGACGTTTTCGGGAAAATCGATTCAAAGTTTTTTATACGTGAAAATCAGGTATCACGGCCGGTCGTTTGAAACGCTGTAACTCCGTTAGTTTTACTCCGATTGACTTAAAATTTATACACAATATTCTCGACATATTGTTCATTCAGAAAAAAAAATAATAATAATAATAATTTTAAAACCCTACCCCCCTCCTTAAGTTTTCTAATACTTTGTAGTAGGTTCTTACGGAAAGAAAAATTACGAAAATTGCGCAGAAAATTGGAAAATTTCCGAAACTTAACGACCATTTAACCTTCGCGCGTTTCACAGTTCACGCGAAGCAAATGTGATTTAATAGATACATCGGTTGGCATGCGATGCATCGATCAAAGTATTAGAAAACTTAAAAAAAAAGATTCTAGTTCGAATTGAATATTCGTAGCTCAGACAGAACAACGTATGGCGGGTTAGCTAGTAATAAATAAACGTAAGTAAAAAAAATATTGAACTATTTCTGAAATTTGTAAACAAAAATAAGCGAACGTGCGTGCGATCTTATTCACTGGTTAGCGCTTATTACAACCATTATGTATGCTCCAGTAAGAATTCTAATTTATACGGTAGAATGAATAATCATACCGTAATCTTCGTGAGGCGATGCGAAGGGCACGTGATCAGAAAAAAAAAGTAAAGCACAATTTATGCTCCGCGTGGAACAAAGCCGAATGAGAAAGAAACAGAGGAGAGGACGACAAGTGGCCTTTGAAAATTGCTCGCTGTGTGAAACGGACGCGAGAAATCCGAGCGTTTCGATAATTGGTCGGTTATGTTGGCGGTGCAGTCGCGGCAGCAGTTCCTCACTTTCCCACTACCGGCGACGATTCCTCGGCTGGCCGGTAGACGGCGAACGATTTGTGACATTGCCCGTGTGCATGGTAGAGTTCACGAGCGGATTGCGCCGACCTTGACCCTGAAGGCTGTTCGCCGCCGGCAGAGATTACGCGAACGAGTTTCTCTTTTCCTGTTCGCTGCGTTTCCTGTTTCCCCCCCTCCCAAGCGCCCCTCATTCCCTCTCCGTGGTCTCGTCCCTTCGTACAGCTTGAACATTGCCGAGAGATCACGTGGCCTGAACGTCACTTCGATAGTTTTACAGCTGGCGATACGTGACGGAAGATTCAATTTCATCATTTTATTCGTCATCACTTTATCATTTTTTTTCTTCGTATTATCATTTCAACTTTTTTTTTATCATCGCGTATCGCTCAATTTCTATTGTATTGATGGGGGATGGGGAATAATTGTTATTTTTCGAGATCACTAGTTCCGGAGATGCGGATTTTGTAAATCTAGTAAATTTTATTTTTCAACATTCTCGTTTCCAAACCCAGTGACCATACGAGATGACGTTGCATCGGAATCGTTTTTACGCAAAATCTAATAGTTTTGAGAAAAAACTACTGAGTTGCAAAAAAAAGAACCAAAAAACAGTCGATACTTAAAAGTGCCATCCTTCGTACAATTTTTAGTATTATTTGTTGAAATTTCGATTAAATAACCAGATTGATCTAATAAATAAATAAAAATTATTGACTGACGGGAAAAAAATGGTTATCGCCGATAGCAACGTCTACGTAGTTTCTGGACCTGAAGCTTTTTTTACGACGATCCTTTTCCTTCTATTTCTCACGTTTTCGATGAGAATGCATCGTTAATTAAAAAAAAAATCTGATCAAATTTGAACCATCCTATTTTGCAATCTGTTCAATAAAAAAGCAACCGTCGTCATTTGGTAAATAGTCATCGCAAGGCCATTTGTGGTTGCTCGTTTGAATTATTGTTTCGTGCTCTTTTGTGCAATATATAGTTTGCCACAATATTATGTTGTTGATATCATTGAATTCGCTATCTTCACGATGAGTGCAAAATTCCTGAAGTGATACAACGCGATGTTTTTAGTAAATCATGCGGTATGATCGAAACTGACGTATAAAGCGATTGCAAAATATATGCAGAAGCATTCGTTGAGACGTGAATAAAGCGATACTTGAAGGTTGGAAATTTCGACAATCTGCCGGAAAGGGTCCACGTGATAACAACGAGGGAGGATTAAACGATCTTACGTCTTTTTCAAGACAAGCTACAGTGGGTCAAAAAAGTATTCGTACACCTCGTTTTTTTTGCGGAAACTTTATAGACATAAAAGATTCGCAAGGAAAACCAATGTTATCTAATAGTACATGAGGTACAGAGATAAACTGCAAATGGAAATTTTTTTCCCAGGAATAATAGAAGAATTATGCAAAAAAAAAGAAAATGTTCGGGCAAAAAAAGGATTGTATAGCGTAATTGTGAACTATTGGACGATTACGATACCGACGGATTGGAACCCTAACTAACGACTGCTAACGACCATTCATTTGTCGCTGTCTCTGCCAAATTAACGTAATATCATTTGGCTGAAAACTACACAGTAATCGTGGAAGAGTGTTTTAGTTTGTTTATATTCCATTGGCGCTACTTGCAGACCCTAACGCGAGATTTTCCTCACTGAACTTTCAATTCACGGAGCAGTTTCGAGAATTTTTGGGATCCTACCTGGCCAATTAGAGGTTAAAATATCAAATGCATAGGAAATTGCTTCTGGCACTGTTAAATTGCGTATTTTGGTACATGTACCTTGAATTTCACCCAGATTTCAAAGGTCCCCAATATACCGACGCTGTTTAAGTTTCTCATCGCCTTTCACATGCTCTTAAGACGTTATATCTTTGAAAAAATGTGGGTACTTTAAGATTAGTTTGTATTTTACGTTCCTGAAACACTGCGGGGTAAAACAGTTTTTAGCTAAAAAACGCCATTTTCCACAAAGATTTCCTTCGCGCTATGAACGTCATGTTAATTGATTGAACTTTGATCTCGTATATCTCGGCATACACTTTGGTGACTTTGGCAATACTTGCAATTTGAATACTGGTAAATGGCCTAGACAACAATTACCTCCGATCAGAAACTAGTATGCAAATTATTGACGTTTATACATCAATTTCTCATAATTTTTCCACTTTCATTAAGCATTCCTATGTGATGTTGAAGTTTGTATCGTTAGAGTACAATGAACATTTTTTTTATAAAACGTTTTTTTATACCATTCATCTCCCCTAAGGTTGAACTTTCAAAGACAAAAATCCCTAATACGTTTTTTCGGGGTCACTTTTAAGGGGCTGAGATAGGTTTAGGACTACTTTTTTTCGTAATTTTCATGAATTTTTTTGGCAAGAAAGGAATGTACGTAATTTATTGAAACTTTGAGAACATTTTATACATCTATTCAATTAAATAACGTAATTTTTTTGAAGTATTTTCTTGGAACATAAGGGCTGCCACCCATCGGAGATCACCATCAGACGTAGCTGTTTGTGTACATTCTGGAGGCGATAGTTTTCATCTGAAATCAATAGGGTTGCAAATTTACTTTAAGGACATGTCTTTCTTCTATATGAACTTAATTTCCCCCCCAAAAAATTGAAAATTGCATTTTTTCGAGATGTGAAACACCTCTGCGAGTTTCAATTTTTTCCTCCCAACTAAGCATAAGAGTTTAAGGCCTTACATACGTCGAGAATTTTCAAAAAATCGATTTTTTTTTGTTTACAGATTATTATTCCTTATAGTCTTAGGCGTATTTCTGTGTAAGCTGATTGTAAAAATTCCCCATAGTTCAAAAGTTATTGTAGATAATGTGACTGCCCGACGAAAGGACAAAGGTCTGACGCGCGCCTAGCTGAAGCCAGAACAATTCGTCGATTAGAAAAAAATAAACAACAACAATTTTTTACTGACAAGGAAGGCGTACAATATGAAGCTGGAATGGGAGATTAGACGTAAGTTAACTAAATAAATTTAAAAAATTCATAAAGTTCTTGCTCCAGCCGCGCGCGACTTCGAACGAAACGAGCTTGAAACTTTAAACGCGTTTTTCTCAAAACTACTTTTTCTGACACGGTCGGCATGATAACTCGTACGGTTTTTAATATTTTTTGATGATTTTTTTTTTTAATATTCGGAATTGTTTTTTCTATAGTCTGTCGAGCCGGATTTTTAAAATTATAATTAGAAAATTTTATAAAAACAATTAAACTGTGACTTTTTTGACACAAACTTAACATTTTTTTTTAAATTACCGTAAATTGTTTAATTTTTCGAATTTCAAAAATCCGGCTCGACAGACTATAACTACTACCTTATTTTACAAGAATTTCTTTACATTTTGCAGATCCGTCAACATTTGAGGAAGAAATACTGCAGACCGTGGAGCAACTTTTTTTTTACAGTGCTTCAAAAAATGTGATTTTTCATGTTGTAATTTTTGAAAAAAAAAATTGAAATAAATTTTTTTACAAACTTAACACAGTAATAAACAATGTGTAAGAATTTTTTTATCAATTTCTATTTCTATCCATTTCTATTAATTGTAAAAATTATGCTTTTTTGTTTAAACACCTCTAAAAGATGGAATTTTCAATTTTTTTGAGGGAAGTTAGATTGATGTAGAAGAAAAACATGTCCTCAAAGTAAATTTGCAACCCTATTGATTTCAGATGAAAACTGTAGCCTCCAGAATGTACAAAAACAGCTTCGTCTGGTGGTGACCTTCGATGGGTGGCAGCCTATATTTTCCGAGAATATACTTCAGAAGAATTGCGATATTTATTTGAATATTTGTATGTAAAAAATGTCCTCAAAGTTTCAATAAATTATATATATTCCTCTCTTGCCAAAAAAATTCATGAAAATCACTAAAAAAACGTAGTCCTAAACCTATCTCCTCCCTTAAGGACCTGGGCCTAAATGCGCAAGACCAATACTGAAAATGAAAATGTAAAAAGCCTATTTACGTTGCGTTCCAACGATGCAAACTTCAACATCATTTCTCTCTGTATATAAGGAAGACAAAATTCAAAACCGAATTGCTCATGGATGGCGCTGTATAATTTATTAACTTTTGGCAAAATATATTATGTTTGGAATAACAACGAGTTTTGTCATAATAATCTTCTTATTTCAGTGTCGTTCAATCGACGAATCGTAATGACGCGAACAATGGGAAATTAACTGCGCTTTATATTTTTGAAAAATATGATTTGCGTATTGATTTTTTAAATATTTTTCTTCACGAGTGATTTATTGACTCGGAAATATTGTTAAGTCTTGGCAGACGAAGATACGGAACAGAGTTATCGGTTAATTATAAAAGCCGGTGACCATGCGTACGGGACTAATAAATTATCGGTGCAACAGTACGCGTCGATAGAATGTATTATTTATGTTTCAGTGTTATTGGAATTTGTGATGTTATCGGTTCGCGGATCGATTCGCGTTTAAATAAAATACATGAACGGCCGACATCCTCGTCATTGCAGGATAATGATTCTTGTGAACGTTCAATATATAAGCAATTTCTTGTAAGTTAAATGTTTTTATTTGAGCACAAAAATACAACGGGATTGAGGAAACAAAGAATGATTGACATAATACGAGACGTTAATGTCGTTTAAGAAGCATAATATTGACACGAGTCTTCGTTCAACAATCCCTCCAATTCTGCATCTTCGAACGTTTCTGGGATTCCTTCGCGTTTCTTATCCTCCGTGTGAAAATCACCACTTTTGAACCGTCTAAGCCGGATCTCGCAAGTTGAAATTGATGGAACATGGTCTCCACAAGCCTTACACAACAATCGATGACCTTCAGCTGCTTTTTTCTTCAAATGGAAGCAGAAAAGTAAAGCTTCCCGCGAATTGCGTTTCGTTGGCACAAAAGTCGACATATTTAGGGTTCGAAAAAACTATGTTCTTTACATTGACAAAATAACACATACTGAAAATTAAGGAGGGGGTAGGGTTTTAAAGGCGAAAAAAGCATATTTTTGTGATTTTTTTGCGGCGACATGAGTAATATAATTTTATTAAATAGAATTACATATTATTGTACACCTATTGAAGTATCTCAGAAAAAATTTTCAATGAAAAATATTGATAAATAAGCCGGTGACGTTGAATCTCCTGAGGCGCCTTGAAAAAAGTGATTTTGCGGTGAACATTATAACTCGTTACCGGATCATCTGAAACAAAAAAATTGATATGCATTTTAAAGGTGATGTATTTCTCGAGGTAATCAGGAAGAGTTTTTTTTTTTTTTTTCCTATTTTTTGCAGCACTTGGAAGTCAAAAACGCAATTTTAGCTCAAAAAAACGCGCTTAATTTGTTATTGAAAAATTGAAAAAATTGAAAAAAAAAAAAATCTCCTCCTAATTACCTGTAGATTTATGTGAAGAAGTAATGTTTAAATTTTCAAAAGGATCGGTTCAGTAGATTTTGAGTTCTAATGTTCACAAACTTCAAAAATGACGTTTTCGGGAAAATCGATTTAAAGTTTTTTATACATACCGAGTGGCTACCGAGCAGGTATAAAAATCAGGTATCACGGCCGGTCGTTTGAAACGCTGTAACTCCGTTAGTTTTACTCCGATTGACTTAAAATTTATACACAATATTCTCGAGATATTGTTCATTCAGAAAAAAAATTAAAAAAAAATGCAAAAAAAATAATTTAAAAACCCTACCCCCCCCCCCCCCCCCCCCCTTAAGCCTACTAATGACGCTTTAACATGAAGGTGGTTAGCTTATTGTCTGATGCGATTTAATACTAGTAAGCCCCTCCTTGTAAAGCCTTTAAAATTTTTATGATTAGAAATTCTCGGTATAGTTGATTGCCGGAATGGCAGACACAGAGGGCCACATTAAGAGTACCCACTCTTAGGAGGCGCCCGTAAGAACACACACAAGTTTTTTTGGAGTTTTGAAATAATGTGGCGCTGACGTTCCACGGGGTCCTTATCCTTGTGGCGTACAAACACACGCACACACGCACCTAAGTTAAATCGAAATTATGGGCTACGACTTTTTTTCAAAGTAGGGGATGACAAAGAGAGAGCATGCAATACTGATAAAGGTTCCAGCTTTGCGACGCTAATTGGCGTGAATCAGGTACCCCAGTCAAATAGGACCAAATGCACGGAAAAGTGTAGAGGCTTACCTTTAAAATATTTTTGTATCGAGCTCGATGCGATAATTATTCGCAGAGTTTATCCAAATTCAATTAAGGAGAGGGTATGGTCTTGAAATTTTTTTTCCATTTTTTTATATCTTATTTTATGAATGCACAACATCTCAAGAATGTTGTATCAAATTTGTAGAGCAATTGGAGGAAAACTAACGGAGATATGGAATTTTAACCATCCGAGGCTCTGAGTCGCTCCGCTCCGATTTTGTTTGGTTTTGTTTGCGAATTTCAGAATGCTGCAGCGGCAAATAATTTGCAGTCATTCAAACACAGTTCTACTGCGCTTCCTAGTGATGTTTTCAGTGCTATAAAACCTATTTACGAGGATTTGACTGATTCTGCGTAAGTATATAGTGAAAAAAAGAAAGAAATTCGGATTTTTTTATGTAAAAAACTTTAAAGCGATTTTCCCACACTTCACGTTTTCAAAGTCGGTAGTTTAAAATCTATTGCATCGATCCTTATCAAACTTGGTAGACTCTCTGTATAAGGTTCTCTGTATAATTCGTGAGGTAACGCTGTCGAGTTTTTTTTAAATTTGTTGTTATTTTTTATTTTACAATAACAAATTTGCCGATTTTTTGGACGAAAATCGCGTTTCTGACTTTCCAGTGTTACCAAAAATTGAAAAATCAATAAACAAAAACTCGACAGCTTACCTGGGGAAACTCACAAACTAATAAAATCAATTGGATTTTTGGATTTCAGATGATCGAGCGATGAGTTACAACCGTCACCGCAAAATAATTTTTTTTGGAGACGTCTCCGGAGAGAGGTAAACCTCTACGCATTTTATCTCATTGGGCTGCGATACACGATTTACCCCACGCACCATCGTAAGCTTGGCCCTTTTATAATCACTCTTACATGCTCTCACTTTGTCATTCGTCATTTAAAAAGAATAACCGTGTATAATTGCTATTAAAATATTCTTCAAGTAGACATTACAAGCTTTACTTTCCTTTTTTACAGATATTTTTATCTTTATTATTTTCGGTGGGGTCAGCTTCACCAAGCGGGTTAGCAGTCGCCCCGTACGGTGAAACTGACCGTTTCCCCTTTACCATAAAGGGCAAACGGTCAGCTTCACCAAATGGCCAAGGTGATTTCCGTACGGTGAAACTGTCCTCCTTAATTCGTGTACTTGGCGGTGGCGGTGGCGATATGTTTATATAATATAGAGAGTTGAGGAAAATATTTCTCTAGGGATTAATGGTGTTTTCGATTCGCTACACCGTGCTAGAGATATATATCTCTATATTAATAAATATATCGCCGCCGCCGCCGTGTACAAGCGTTGAGAGGTCAGCTTCACCGTACGGGGCGACCTTTAACCCGTTTGGTGAAGCTGGGCCTGAACACTTTTGGTGAAGCTGTCCCCGCTGAAAACGAAATTCGGGAAAGGGATCGTTTGGGTTTGAGAGGGAGGGGGTCACGGAGAGTTGGCGCGCAGGGGGGCAAAGCCTCCCCTAGCATCTCTCTATATTTATATATCGCCGCCGCTGTGTACAAGAGTTGAGGAGGTAAGGGGTGTTCATAATTCAGGTCAGGGTGTCCAAAATCGAGGTCAGGGGCGTCCAAAATTGAGATCAGGGGCGTTCAAAATTCATCTCAGGATGTACAAAAGTTACGGCCTGGAGTGTACAAAAGGGTGGGCGGCCAGGTGAACGCACTCTCTGGGGGGTTGACGCGCGAAGCGCACAGAGGGGTGTACCCCCCCTAGTATCTCTCTATATTATATAAATATATCGCCGCAGCCGCCGCCGCCGCCGTGTACAAGAGTTCAGGACCGAAAATGACCGAAATGGCCGAAAATGACCGCAAATGCAGGGGGTGCATTAGCGGTCATTTTCGGACGGGGGGTTCGAAGCGCGCAGGGGGGCGAAGCCCCCCTAGTATATGTATATATTTAAAACAATACAACAATTTTCCTTTTAAAATTATCTTCGGTTAAACCAGACGGTAGTTTTCTTTACAAACTATGTATTAATAACTATCACATTTTGTAACAGCAAAATCTTTAAAAAAACACACAAGTGTCTTTTAACGGCGGGGTAGGGTTTTAAAGGCGAAAAAAAAAGCATATTTTTATGATTTTATTGCGGCGACATGAGTAATATAATTTTATTAAATAGAATTACATATTATTGTACAAGTATTGAAGTATCTCAGAAAAAAATTTCAATGAAAAATATTGATAAATAAGCCGGTGACGTTGAATCTCCAGAGGCGCCTTGAAAAAAAGTGGTTTTGCGGTGAACATTATAACTCGTTACCGGATCATCTCAAACAAAAAAATTGATATGCATTTTAAAGGTGATGTATTTCTCGAGGTAATCAGGACGAGTTTTTTTTTTTTTTTTTTTTCTATTTTTTGCAGCACTTTGAAGTGAAAAACGCAATTTTGGCTCAAAAAATCGCGCTTAATTTGTTATTAAAAAATTGAAAAAAATTGAAAAAAAAAAAAAACTCCTCCTGATTACCTGTTGATTTATGTGAAGAAGTAATGTTTAAATTTTCAAAAGGATCGGTTCAGTAGATTTTGAGTTCTAATGTTCACAAACTTCAAAAATGACGTTTTCGGGAAAATCGATTTAAAGTTTTTTATACGTGAAAATCAGGTATCACGGCCGGTCGTTTGAAACGCTGTAACTCCGTTAGTTTTACTCCGATTGACTTAAAATTTATACACAATATTCTCGACATATTGCATGCTTCCATGTAACGTCGTTTATTTGTCTTAAACTTGCCTACCTCTTCAATATCTTTCTTTTCCTTGCATAGAACTTCTTTATACTAGGGGGCAGAAATAGAGAATGTATCGCCAAACTTGGACCGGTAACCCATTACCAGGCTCATTCTTCTAGTCTTGTTAGTGATTGGTTAACAATGGCGGTCCTTTATCTCTTTTTGCTCGGGGATCGGACTCCAAGTATATTCGGAGCTGGAGCCAACCTATCGGATTTGATCGTTAAGCTCATTACGCAATGAAAAACACTGGATATAAGGGCGACGTCACTGGGCAGATCATGCATTAATACACAACAGTGTCGAGTTATGTATCGTGCTTTACCTAGCCCCGTCGTCCTTATTTCTATCCCTTATTTACTACTTTTAGTCAGCACACTTCGCTCTATTTCAGCTCGGCTAATTTCGCCTAACTTAAAACCTTGGTGGCTTAAAATCGTGTGAAATGTGTATTTTGATATTAGTATTAAATATCTACAAAAGCAGGATGATAAGGGGGAAAACCCGAGAGAATAAAAAATTCCCAGTTGATCGACGAAATTCCATGATATTTCGACGATTTTTCGAGGTTCAACCAGTATCCATGATATTTCCAGGTTTTCCAGGACTTCCAGAACGCTATAAACTATGTAAAACTCAGTGAGTTAATAGAAAACGATGTGTATCGAGATGATCAGTTGCAGGTTTATTTTCGTAAAAATATTGCTTGTCGCGATTTCTTTTTCGTTTGGACCGCCGACGTTTCCCCTCAAAAAAAAAAAACATAAAAATGAAGACTGCTATGGCATATCAAGAATTACGTCATTGCAAACGAGGATTTTTTTCTGAAATGACTAACCTTGTTTGCGGCTATAATTTCACCGGTCAACATTTGAAAACTCAATTATATAGATGCTGTGACTGATAAAGATTTGCATGAAATTCGTCATATTTCGATGATAGCCCATTTTACCCAATGTTATCCGCCGGCGGGGGGGGGGGGGGGCCTATCATCGAATTATTGAATTGCAGTGAATTACAGTTCTCCGCGTTCGGACAATTTATCCCAGGCATTTGAATCGATTTACCTATATATACACGTATACACGCGGACAATTCTGTATCATTACATGATCATTTATGTTGGGATTACGTAAACGATTTCCCTCTGCCTGACGACTCTTCGTTTGTTCGCGATAATACGGTATTCATTCGGATAGTAATTTGTGATTTTTTTTGAGATCAAACAATTTATGACAAAAAATAATATGTTAATTTTCATTATTCTTCATTAATATATGATAATAATATTTATTTGTTGATACTCAGTACTTAATAAATCTTCGTGATCAATCACTTCGTACTCGTCCCTTTCACTAATAGCCTTGTTATATAAGATGTGGAAGAAAAAAATTATTACATAAAGGAATACACATTCCTTTCCGAGATCATAAAAAGTCGAGCTGAATTGTAAATTCTAACAGTTAATAGTGTGAATTGATAAGTTTTTTACCACTGTAGATATTTGTCAACAATTAATATTATTATTATTGTGAATAATAATATCAATAACAATAATAATCATAATAATAATAATAACAACAAAAACGCGTAACCGAGGTTATACGGACGAACGAGTATCACATTTGCCTTCAAAGCCGATTGTGGATAGTGCCTTTCACTGTCATTATAACAAACGTCATTAATCAATTGCCCTAAAAGAGGTCGGGGTAATCGACACTTGGCAAAATAAACATGTACAGTATGTTCAAGAAGAAAAAGACCGTCATAATCTGGAAAAAATTAAAATGTAGATTAATTTTTTCATTTTTATCAACGTACATATCTTAAGCCATTGCGCAATAACCTAATATCTCGTCCAAACACCACTATTACTGATTATAGCTTGACACCTTTTTCCTGTGCCTTGGACGAGATTTTATCTCGGTTTATAAAAGTTTGACTCAAGCATGCACTTTTACATGGCATTTTATTGTGCACTGAACAATCCTATTACTTTTCGTTAACCACGCTTTTGATAAGGAAAAAAAGACTCGTCCGTGGAGATAACATTGTCTCAATCTCGGTCCAAATATTCCTTTGCCCACCGCCAGTCGTTTTTCCATATGCTTTTCTGACAATAAAGTCAGGCGAGTCCGAATCATATTTAGAAACGTGAATTCGTTTATTGCAGAGTTTCATTCGGACACAGCGCAGCGAAAAGCCTGGCCTGCTTGAAAAAGACGTAAGATCGTTTACCCCCGCCGCCGTTGTTGTCACACGGGCTAGTCACCTTTCCAGCAGAACGTCTACATTTCTAACCTCCAAATATCACTTTACCCGCGTCTTAACGAATGCTTTTGACCACCGTTTATATTTTTGCAACCGCTTTGTACTTCAGTTACGGTCCTTTCGCATGATTCAATAAAAACATCGCCTCGAGCGCTTCAGGAATTTTGCACTCATTGTGAAGATAAATTCATTGATACCAACAACATAATATGCCGGCGAACTATATTGCGCAAGAGAGCACAAAATAAAGATTCAAACGAATAGGGACAGATGGCGCTGGGATGGTTCGTTACGAAGTGACGACGGTTGCTTTCTTGTTGAACAGACTGTGCATACATAGTAGGGTAGCAGTATTTTGATCGACATTTTGCAATTCCGAGTAGAATCGACCAGCAGTGGATGCGCGGTCAATACTGGGATGGGTAACTGCTTAGCCGTCCACAGCTTGTACGGCGACGAATACTAACGGTGAGGTAATTTTTCTGAGTTTCCGATGGTAATACAACGTAGCGCCACGCATCGTGCAGGTTTTCCGCAGTTTTCCTGTTGCCCTCGAGGAGAGGCGATGCAAAAGTGAATTAGGAAAGACGCCGTTCGGGTTTCAACAAATGGAAATGAGAACATAGGGGAAGAAACGTGAAAACGTGAAAAAAGTATACGATGAAAAAATAATAATAATTCCGAGTTTCACATGAAAAATATATTTCACTTTGTAACAAAGAAAATCCTCGCAAAGATTCGAGGTGAAAAAAAAATTTAGAGGTCGCTCTAAGAACTCAAAGATTGAGGTAATTTTTTTTTAAACTAAAAAAAATATCAATATCGAATGGTCATTCGGTGATCAAGACAACTTTTCCAATTGCCACCCGACTACTTTCTTAACCACCCTGATGACACCCGGATAACATTTGTTTCATCACATGCATTATCACCACTCTGGAACATAAAAGCCTTTCGTTAAGGCTCGCAAAATATTCAAGGCGTGTTTAGTTATTTGCCCGCGTTCATGAATTTTCCGTGCAATATACGAGTAGGTAGCGAGATGGAGCAGCGAAAAGACGAAGACTTTTTAATCGATTTTCAGCAAACGCGTCAATCTTTGAAGCCTTGGAGCAACATCTAAATATTTTTTCTCCGGTCCGATCCTTTACTAAGATATTTGTCTTAAAAAGTGAAATACATTTTTGAGTTGAGGCTCGTAATTTAAAAAAATATGTCAAAATATTCTCCATTCCATATATTTGTATAGAATAATTTTAATAACAATATATTCTATTATCTTAGCAGGAAATCGAAAATAATATATAACAAAATGGGGATTAGCCGGTTGTAACAACAATTGTGTAAAAATATTTCCCGGTGCTCGGGCTAACGGTTAAATTATTTATTAATGCAGCAATGACGGTATGCATTCGTGCCTTTCTAAATGGCAACAAGGCACTCATATTCTGTACATACATATATGAATATATATACTAGGGGAGCTTCGCCCCTCTGCGCGCGTCGCGCGCCACCCTCCCCCCTCAACTCTTGTACACAGCGGCGGCGGCGGCGAAATATTTATATAATATAGAGAGATATATAACATGATCGGAATATAAATAATAAATATAACCATAATAATTTCTCGAAATCCTTAGCGATCGTGCAATTGGCGACTCAACAAGCGTCTCGATCTTCTAACTACACTTGTTATGCTTGCCAACCATTCTATGTATAGTTTGCTTTTTTTCCCTCGATCGGGTTTTACTTTCATCTTGAGCGTTGCACTAATGTGCTCTAGGACATGCACTGTGCCGTTTGAGCCAGGGTAATCTGGTCAACCGTATCGTACTTGAGAAAATTCGTCACGACGTTCAACATGAAACGTGTTTCAATCTAGGGCCCCAGGCAGAGAGTTGTTTTGACAGGGTTACCCTTAACGGAGAACACCACTGTGACCCCCTGTTTTTTTTTCACATTTTTCAAGAATTTTTTTTTGTGGAAAAAAAAGAGATATTCGAAAATTTTTGTTGGGTCTTGTTCCTTGTTTATTAATGTATCAAAAAACATTTTTTTCACATTTTTCACGCCGCATGGTGGCGCTGGGGAAACTCTCGCGTCAGGTGCTGTCATTTCTGCGGCACGCAGCAGAACTCTCTTCCACGTCGATCTGAAAAAAATACCGAGTGTTTTCATTAATAATATGATATTTTGAAGAGAAGTACACAGGGATTTGGAAAAATATTGTTTTAAAAAAAATAGGCACGCCTTTGAAATTAAAGTTAATTTCAAAGGCGTGCCTATTTTTTTCAAAACAATATTTTTCCAAATCCCTGTGTACTTCTCTTCAAAATATCATATTATTAACGAAAACACTCGGTATTTTTTTTCAGATCGAAGTTGAAGAGAGTTCTGCTGCGTGCCGCGGAAATGACAGCATCTAACGCGAGAGCTTCCCCAGCGCCACCATGCGGCGTGAAAAATGTGAAGAAAATGTTTTTTGATACATTAATAAACAAGGAACAAAACCCAACAAAATTTTTCGAATATCTCTTTTTTTTCCCACAAAAAAAAATTCTTGAAAAATGTGAAAAAAAACAGGGGGTCACAGTGGTGTTCTCCCTTGAAGTCACACGTAGCAGCATGTGCAACTGGCTACACTGGTGCAACCCTGCATGTACAATTACGTCCCGTATTATCAACATCTTTTACTAATAGCGTTTCCAACCGGTTTCACTAGTGCACATCTGTTTTTCTCGCAGAAAAATTAAGGGTTACTACCACTCTAGCGGCTGAAAGAAGGTGTCGATTTATTTTGGAAGTATGAAAAAAAAATGTATTATCATTTCGATACAAAATGGCGGCGACATAACCCATCTTGAAAGTCGTCTTTATTTAAAACACCTTCACGGGCGAAGGATTTTCTTGTGAAGTATAAGACCTGGAACGAAAAACCAACAAATTTTATAATCTACGAGGTGTGTAAATTAAGCAATGAGACTGGCAACGTAGCGTTCGATCTGGCAACACTTGCGGCACTGGGCTTGGAGGGGCGGCAGGGGAACATGTGATACGCCTTCAGTACGGGTTTGAACTCGCTCGAGTCATTTGGTTGTCCGTAGCGATTTTTTTTGTCAGTTTTTTCGATGGGAAGGTTTCAATCGCCTGAAGTACGATTGCCATGTGTATCAGTTCCCGTGTACGATCCCCATGTGTACAATGGGTACCCATTGTACACATGGGGATCGTACACGGGAACTGATACACATGGCAATCGTACTTCAGGCGATTGAAACCCTCCCTTTTTCGATTGTGTTCTAAAAATGAGTGACATCAATTTCGAGCAACGGTGTACTATTAGGTTTTGCTTCAGACTTGGGCACAGTGGAACGGAAACTCTTGCTAAACTTCAGCGGGCCTACGGAGACAGTGTTTTGTCAAGAGCCCAGGTTTTTCGGTGGTTTAAGGCATTTTCAGGAGTCGATTGAAGATGAACCACGAAGCGGAAGGCCTTCATCTTTAAGAACCGATGAAAATGTCGACAGAATCCAGGATCTTGTGCGGGTCCACAAGGAAGATACTTTGAGGGTGACAATATAAAATTGTAATTCTATTTGGATAAAATTTTTTTTTTAATCAGTCTCATTACTTAATTTACACACCTCGTATATGCTATTGGGTATGGGACTACGTAGGGGTTTGTTTTGAGGAGTTATACGCAGACAGGAGACCGAAAAAGGCGAATTTTCAAGAATTTTTCCTGGAAACACATTTTTATTTATTAACGTAAAAATTTATATACGTATTCTGGTAACTTTTTACTTTATTTTCATATCTTTCATTTGTAAAAATAATGATTTTTAAAGCTGATATAGCCGATCTTCGGGAACTCCTTTAAAAAAGTTGTCTGGCGGTGAGCACGATATTTCCGGTTTGGATTGTCCAAAATAAAAAAACCAAAAAGATTCTATTAGTGGATAGATAAATCTAGGTATTGATCGAAGGAATAGTCGAAATGTTGATTTTTGAGAAAATGGCGGCGCCAAAAAGAGAAAATTCCAATTTTTGACCAAAATTTTTTCGTTCAATTGCTTAAAAAAAATATGAATAATTATCGTAAATCTTATTCCTTCGATCAATACCTGAAGATTATATCAGAGAAGGTTGTGTTAAAATTGCAGACCGATTGATTGAGCCGTTTTCGAGAAATCGTGCTCACCGACTCTGAAAACGCTGTTTTGAGAAAAACGCGTTAAAAGTTTAGGCCGCCTACTTTGTAACGCTTCGAGCGTCCTTAGAAATATGCATGTACGAGTATCTCCAAGAATATTTGTCGGATCGATTTGAAATTTTCAAAGAATATACTCAAATATATGTACATTCCGAAAATGCAATTAAAAAAAATCGATTTTTTGAAATTTCCAACTGTGTATGACCCCTTAAATCAATTTTATAGAAAGGGTGCACTTTTGTGTTGTGCAAAATTGTTTATGAAAAAACGTTTACATTAAATAAAAAAGCGGCTATGTACTCCGATAGAGAACGTAATTGTGAAGCTATTGTCAAAATTTCAAATCGATCTATGCAACGGTGTTCAAGTAATACGTTCTCCCAGTTTGAAAAAAATTATTTTTAAGATGGGCTCTGTCGCCGCCATTCTGTATGAAAATGATAATTACAAAAAATGTTATTATTACTTCATTATTTGTTAAATAAACCCTCTAAAAATAAATCCTATTCCTTTTTTCATACTCCCAAAATAAATTTCCAAAGTTAAACCTTTTTTTCTGCCGCTAGAGTGGTGTGAGCCCTTAAAGATGGAGACGTACTTGATGCACAAGTAGTGCGCATTATCTGCAGCCAGTTGAAAACGTTATAAGTTTCTCTTAAGAGGGAGGCGCACATGTACCACGTGACACGTGAGTGCGAGAGAGATAGCTGAAAATTCTTATCGGTACTTTCTCCAAAACGGTACAACCGATCGCGATGAAAAAAGCTTAGCCACTTTTGCCACTATACTCCAGTGGCTAAGCTTATTTCATCCAAATCGGTTGTGTCATTTCCAAGAAAGTACATTTCGCGTTTTCGAAGTGATAGCCGCGTATGATACATCCCCTTAAGGCTACAATGCTAAAGAACCGGAGGTGATGCTCCGAGTGCGGTCAAGTATCCCCCCATAAAAAAGCCATGTCACGTAATATTTCGAAATGCGATTTATTTCTACCAGGGGTGTTAGTTGAAATTTGCCGGTTTTTTCGATAAAGAAAACACTTAATTTTCAGAGGAATCTCAAAATTTTTTTATTCAAAGTATTGACCATTGGTTTATACACATTTCGCCCATCTCTCAGGCAAATTATGGATACCATCCCAAAAAAACTTTTTCTCTTTCGAGGTAAACCATTCGACGAGCCATTTTTCGACTTCTTCAAAATTAGCGAAGCACTGCTCTGCAAGGGAGTGTCCCATCGATGCGAAAAGATGATAGTCGGACGGGGCGAGGTCTGGAGAGTACGGCGGGTGTGATAATATTTCCCAATTAAGTGTTTTTAATGTGTCTTTCACCAGTTTAGCGGTATGAGACGGCGCGTTATCATGTTGCAAGATAACTTTGCCATGTCTTCGGGCCCATTCCGGCCGTTTTTCGATCAACGCATAATTCAAATTGATCATTTGTTGTCGGTAGCGATCCTTGTTCATCGTTTTACCAGGTTTTAACAACTCGTAGTACACCACACCACAGTGGTCCCACCAAACACAGAGCATTGTCTTACGGCCAAAGCGATTTGGCCTTGCAGTCGATGGGCCGGCTTCACCAGGTGAAAGCCATGATTTTTTTCGCTTCGGGTTCTCAAAATATATCCACTTTTTGTCCCCCGTGACAATTCGATGCAGAAAAGATTTCCTTTCGAATCGTTGAAGCAGCATTTCGCAAACGGTTTTTCGATTTTCCATTTGTCTATCGTTCAGCTGGTGTGGCACCCATTTTCCATACTTTTGGATCTTTCCCATGGCTTTTAAACGTTGGCAAATTGCTCCTCGAGTCACATTTAGTGTTTCTGCCAATTTTTGTTGCGATTGGGTGGGGATCAACATCCAATAACGCCTGCAATTCCTCATCTTCGAACTTTTTCGCTGCACCAGGATGTTCATTGTCTGTCAAATCGAAATCTCCACTTTTAAGGCCTTACATACGTCGAGAATTTTCAAAAAATCGATTTTTTTTTGTTTACAGATTATTATTCCTTATAGTCTTAGGCGTATTTCTGTGTAAGCTGATTGTAAAAATTCCCCATAGTTCAAAAGTTATTGTAGATAATGTGACTGCCCGACGAAAGGACAAAGAATCAACGCTACCAAAGCAACAAAAGAGGCCAGAACAATTCGTGGATTAGAAAAAAATAAACAACAACAATTTTTTACTGACAAGGAAGGCGTACAATATGAAGCTGGAATGGGAGATTAGACGTAAGTTAACTAAATAAATTTAAAAAATTCATAAAGTTCTTGCTCCAGCCGCGCGCGACTTCGAGCGAAACGCGCTTGAAACTTTAAACGCGTTTTTCTCAAAACTACTTTTTCTGACACGGTCGGCATGATAACTCGTACGGTTTTTAATATTTTTTGATGATTTTTTTTTTTTAAATATTCGGAATTGTTTGTTCTGTAGTCTGTCGAGCCGGATTTTTTAAACTATAATTAGAAAATTTTATAAAAACAATTAAAGTGTGACTTTTTTGACACAAACTTAACATTTTTTTTTAAATTACCGTAAATTGTTTAATTTTTCGAATTTCAAAAATCCGGCTCGACAGACTATAACTACTACCTTATTTTACAAGAATTTCTTTACATTTTGCAGATCCGTCAACATTTGAGGAAGAAATACTGCCGACCGTGGAGCAACTTTTTTTTTACAGTGCTTCAAAAAATGTGATTTTTCATGTTGTAATTTTTGAAAAAAAAAATTGAAATAAATTTTTTTACAAACTTAACACAGTAATAAACAATGTGTAAGAATTTTTTTATCAATTTCTATTTCTATCCCTCCTAAAAACAGTTTTTCTTTTGGTACGTTTTCGGTACCGCTGGACGTATGTAAGTCCTTAAATTGACGAAATCATGTCTCACATGTTCTAATCACTGGAGCATGTTCACCATAAGTTTCTACCAGCAACCGGTGAGCTTCAGCTGCTTTTTTCTTTTGATGAAATAAGAAAAGCAACGAATGCCGGAAATGCGATTTACTTGGAACGAAACTCGACATATTCACTGAGGTAAACAAATATGACGCTATTATTTTGGCGGAATGTGACTTGCGTATTTTTGTAGGTTAATATCAATAGAAAAAAAATGACATACATGACAAATCATAGAAATGTATACATATTGCTAGCGACATCTACTGGTAAAACCGGCAAACTTCAACTAACACCCCTGGTAAAGCCAACTAACTCGTGATTATGATTGGCTGTCGATGTCTTGCTCAGAGTTCACTCATGTGCATACTTCAGATCGCACGATGAACCTAACCTACAAAAGCGCTAAGCGCTTACACTGATTCTAGTCCACTCCTGAAACCCAATTCCTCCCAACCTTAATCGAAGTTTAAACTCAGTTCAGCCTATCTCCAAACTATCGCATACAAAAAAAAATTGAACCCCGTTTAAACCGAGTCGGAGGAAACTGGGCCTAAACATTTGTGTCACAATTTATCGAAATGCGACCAGATTCAAGTTCATACTGAAGACGTTTTATTCGTGCTGCGATTGGTCGGTCGGTGAGTGAGGGAGAGGAGAGAGAGAGAGAGATGGCGGGAGCGCTGCAGCGCCATCAGCAAACCAGTGGCACGCGGCAACGCGCGTGGTGTTGCTTAACCCCCTATAAAAAAGACACGGCACGAAATATCTCGAAATGTGATTTATTTCTAAAACCGGCTAACTCGCTATTATGATTGGCTACTCATGTCGACCTCAGAGTTGGTCATCTACATACTTCAGATGGCACCATCGTAGAAGACAAATCTAACCTACAACGCAGCGCGCGAAGCACAGACACCGATTCTAGTAGAGTTATATCGACGTAAATAGCATACACCCTAAAATATATCTGAGTTTCCGTTAGAAAATCGAGAATCCCGAGAAAAACCCGGATTCCAAACACACCCTACGAATACTCCACCTACGAGTACTTCCTGATTTTTTAAGGAATTTTTGTGCCTGTGAAGCCTGAAGGATTTTTGTTTTAACGTCTGCTATTATTTCACTTTGAGCGGCATAATTCGAGATACGATCCTGTTTATTAAGCATTATTGATGTTTTAACCTAACTCCAACGCGTTAATATCTACGCGAATATAATACGCTCGTCCTTCTGCTCGGACCATAATTTAAGGCCATAAATGTACATTTCGCCTTACCGATAGACGTTGTTTGGTTCAAAAGTCGATAACCACCTAGAACGACAATTTAAAAGTCAAAACGTAGTCAGAAATCATCACGAGGTTGTAGTGTTTATGAACTATTTCGATTGGTGAATTTTCCGGTTCAGGACTCTCCGCGCAGCAATTTGCTGGGTTATTTTCGCTTCCTGCCAAACCCCATTCGGGATTCGTTAGAGATTCCCTATCACGAGGTACCTCTGCGGATTTCAAGTAGATCCGGAGTTGTATTCCGATTAGCGCTGATCGGCAAAACTTCAAACGTATAAATCGAAGTTTCTGATTTCAATAAACAGACTTGTTATGATTTTCCCGTAAATATCCATCGATAATTTTTGGGATTTCAACAATGAAGTTCAGCTAGTATAAAGAAGTGTCCGAATCTGCGTTAGGTGGCAAGTGTCGGGAGGTTTTCGCGTCTGCGATCGAGGACTTGCGGGCCATAAGAATCGAGAGACTCGCTCCCGATTGATATCGATTAACCCCGTACTGACTTCGAGAATTAATTGATGTACACAGCCACAGAAGCTGAATAAATGTTTATTTTTATTTATATTTACCGAATCTCGAATTCCATTTTTTAAATATTTAATTTTGCATGCTGACTAACGTTCTGGAAATCCTGGAAAACCGGGAAATATCATGGATTTTTGTTGAACCTGGAAAATCCTTGGAAATATCATGGAATTCTATCCATCAGTTTGGAAATTTCTTTCCCTTATCATCCTGATTTTACACATATGTAATATTAGTGTCAACATACACGTTTCGCGCGATGTTAAGCCACTAAGTTTTTATGTGAGGCTATATTAGCTGAACCGAAATAGAGCGAAGTGTCCTGACTAAAGACGGTAAATAAGAGATAGAAATAAGGACGAGGGCACTAAGTAAAGCACGATACATAACTTGACACTGTTGTGGATCAATGCATGATTTGCCCAGCGACGTAGCCCTTATTTCCAGTGTTTTTCATTGCGTAATGGGCTTAACGATAGAATCCGATAGGTCGGCTCTGGCCGCGAATACACTCGGAATCCTATCCCTGAGCAGAAAGACATAAAGGTATGACATTGGTAACTAATCACTAACAAGACTAGAAGAATGAGCCTCCTAATGGGTTAGCGGTCCAAGTTTGCTGATAGATTCTCTATTTCTCCTTCCTGGTATAAAGAAGTTTTATCTAGAGAAAAAAAAGATATTTAAGAGGCAGAGAAGTTATAGAAAAGTAAATCACATTACATAGAAACATGCAGAGTCAGAGGCAAAAAAAGATAAAGATAATGAACGAAGATTTGCAAAAAAACCAGGCATATTGAGGGAGAGATAGAACGTTTGCCATGTTCCTAATGGTTGTTTTCTTTTTTTCAAGATTTCGTTACGAAATGTGATAATTATTAACACATAATTTGTAAACAAAACTACCGTCCGATTTAACCGAAGATAATTTTAAAAGAAAAATTGTCGAATTGGTTAAATATCTCTCTATATTATATAAATATATCGCCGTCGACAACCCTCATCCTCCCCTCCTTCGCTTCGCGCCCCTCCCCCACCCGATCAACTCTAGTACACGGCGGCGGCGATATATTTATATAATATAGAGAGATATATAATTAATTTTTTAAATTATTGTGTGTCCCAACGTATACCCTTGCGGGTCTTTACGTATAACCCTTCCCAATTTCCCCCCTATTACTTCCTACCCGCACTATGTTATGCTAACCTAACTTCCGTAGTATCCGCAGCTGCTTTTTAGCTACACTGTATCGCATTCGTTGTGGGCACGGGGAAACTTCGAAAAACCCGTCCCGTTACAGACGACTTTTATTGTTTTACTGAGTTTCAGTTGTGTTACCATCACACAGCTAAACGGACCCATCCCAGTACTGACCGCGTTCAATACTGCAAAACATGGAAGATCGGCGAAGCCCCACACCGACCACCCGTCCACTGCTGTCAGTTATAATATACTAGCAACAACGCGCTCGCTTCGCTCGCGCTTGAATGTTTCATATTTCGAACTTGTCATTTAGATTAAGAATCAACTGCAAATTCTTATAGATACTTTTTCCCAAACGGCACAACGGATTTTATCACCATACCGCAATCGCTAAGATTATTTCGTCCCGATCGGTTGTCATTTCATTAAATAGTACATAATTTATTATAAGGTTTTTAAATTATGAGAATTGCTTTGGGCGAGAGTCAATAATCGTGTTTGAATTACGCGGGCTTTACGACAACCAAACAGATTAACGATAAACGGGCTTCATAATTCGATATATTTATCTCGCATTTCTTTATTATATAAGGTTTTTAAATTTTGAGAATTGCATTGGGCGAGAGTCAATGATCTATTGAATCTTTAATCTTATTTAACCTTTGTATACCATAGATGTTGTTTCGTAGTAAACTAAATCGTATTTGAATTACGCGCGCTTTACGACAACCAATCAGATTAACGAAAAACTGGCTTCAAAATTCGATATATTTATCTCGCATTTCGAGAGTTTCGAGAATCGAGTGCCATGGCTTTTTCAAGAAAGGATAATATACGAGGTCTGTTCAAAAAGTATCGCGAATTTTTAATTTCCGCGGGCTACGTATATTCGATTTTCGATTTTTTTGTGGCGTTAGGTTGGTACAAAATGTTCTCAGAGGGCCGAGAAAATGCGAACGAAATGCGTTCCGGACGCCCGAGCACATCAACAACAGACGAAAACATTGATGAAGTGAAGAAAATAATATTGCCCGATCGTCGAATCACCGTTAGAGAAGTTGCTGAGGAACTAAACATATCGTTTGGCTCGTGCTATTCGATGTTTACCAATAATTTGGGCATGAGACGGGTCACCGCGAAATTCGTACCAAAATTGATCAATTTCGAAGAAAAACAGTGTCGCGTTAACATTGCTAAGGAGCCGTTGGACTCGGTCCGCGACGACCCAAATTTAATCCAGAGGGTCATAACTGGTGACGAATCATGGGTTTATGGTTATGACGTGGAAACCAAAGCTCAATCATCGCAATGGAAGCTGCTTTTTTGGAATAGGCAAAAATCGAAGACAAGCCAAAACACGTCTAACCAAAACAGCTGTCAACAATTAACTAAACATTCAAAATGGCCGATTTTTTCAGCATAAGTGAGGAACATGAGTACCAATCTAACGCCACAAAAAATTCGAAAATCGAATATACGTAGCCCGCGGAAATTCAAAACTCGCGATACTTTTTTAACAGACCTCGTATATATATGTGAGTAAACAAATAATAGCTTCATGTTATATTTATTGGTTTGTCATTTTGTTATTTTAAGCTACTTGTTTGAGAATATTCACCAACAAAATATCACGGAAACTTTGTGATTTTCACTTGGAATACCTGGAAATATGGAATTTCATGGTCACAATCTGTTGGACAGCATGTTTTGTCACCGCAATTTTTTCCATGTACCACATTATTATTACAGACCATGGAGCTAGGAACAAATGGGAATAGGTGTAGAAATATGAAAAGATATACTACAGAAGCACTAATGTTGCAGATCAAACAATCATGGTCAATTTCATAGCCCTGTAAAATCATGTAAGGATCCCGTCAGATTCCGTACAATCCTTTAAGAATCCTGTAGAATCCGAATTGGATACAGGAATCAGGAATCCAGTCGGAAGTCCCCATGGAGATCCAATTTACAAGCGTGACGTTTCCGTGTTGGAATCCGATCCGATATCTAATCGGATCCTTAAAAGAGAGTAGGGATAATCACAGGAATTCAGCTGGATTCCTACCACAATTTCTGCGCGAGTTTCCACACTTCCAGTGATGCAACGCGAAAGAGTTCTGGAATTCATACATGCTTGCCATAATCTTTCGTTTTCAGTCGCGAACGTTCGGTCAACGTTCATAAAAAAATGTTCAGCTAATCGCCAACATTCCTCGTATCCATTCTATAATGCCCTGGATTATTTATTGCATCCACACAACGGAATGTGGCTAATCTGTTTTCGTTGTTTTTTTTGCATAATTCGCGACGTGCGGCGCTCTCGCTGTGCGCATTTCGCAAACCTTGAATTAAACTTTTTCGCACGCAGTCATAATCGGATTCTTGGAAATCCGTCCCTATAATTGCTATAGGATAATTTCAATTACTATTAGAACAATTCATTTAAGGGGTAACATCACTCCAGTGGCAGAAAAAAAGCCTAACTTTGACAATTTATTTCGGGAGTATATGAAAGAAGGAATAACATTTCTTTTCAGAGGATTATTTAATACATGAAGTATGAACAAAACAAAAATTTTATCATTTTGATACATAATGGCGGCGACAGAGCCCATCTTGGAAATTGTCTTTTTTTTAAACACCTTCACCGGAGGACGGTTTTCTCGTAAAGTATAAGATCTGGAACAAAAAAAATATTTATAATCTATATGCTATTGACTATGAGACTACGTAAAATTTTTGTTTAATTAAATTATGTAGACATGGTGCACATTTGAAAAAACGAATGGATTTATTGTTAAAAATGAATATTTTATTTTAAAAATTACATTAAGGCGGTAGTATGGTCTAGAAGTTTGAAAAAATCGATTTTTTTTTTTTTCATTTTCTTATTCCTTAGACCTTTCTTCATACGCTCCTGAAAACCGTTTATTGATATTTCCAAAAATTAGCCGAAAAATAAAAATTCTAAGCAAGCCGCGCGCTCAGGTAGCGCGGTCGGTGTCAAAACTTTGAACGCGTTTATCTCAGAACTATGTTTTTCAAGTCGGCGCCCACGATATCTCGATAACTAATGGACCGATCGAGCTCAATTTTTGCACGTACCTTAGGTAGCCTGTTTCCGAGGACTGGTAGCAGAATTGAGTCGAACAATAATTTTGCCGACATTTTATAACTCGTCGAATACCCGAAAATGTATGAAATATCATTAATGAAAGTTCAACACGCCGCCATTTTGTCAAAAAATTTTTTTAAGCACCAATTCTGCTACCAGTGCTCAGAATACTCATACAGATTGAGAATATATATATTTTTTTTTTTTCAGATGCATACAACATCGTCCAGAGTGGCGCCGATTGAGGCGCACCATGTTGCAACAAGGCAAAAAAACTACGTGAAAATATTTAAAATAATTTTTTTTTTTATGTACAAGTATTCTCTAAGGATCAGTAAATGCACGTGTAAATTTTCATCAAGACAACTTCAACGGTTTAAACGTTATTGCACATTAGAAATGACGTCAAAAATCTCGCTCTAGACCAGACTACCGCGTTAAATAACAAAACGGCTACGTTCTCCGGCAGAGAATTATGAAGCTACTTTCAAAATTTCAAATCAATCTATGCAACGGTGGTCAAGTAATGCGTCCTCCCAGTTTCAAAAAGACGATTTTCAAGATGGGCTCTGTCATCGCAATTTTCCATCAAAATGATAACAAAATAATTTTGTTTCATACCTCAATATGCGTTAAATAAACCCTCTGAAAAGTAATCCTATTCTTCATTTTTCATAGTCCCAAAATAAATCGTCAAAGTCAGGCCTTTTTTTCTGTCGCTAGAGTGGTGTTATCCCTTAACCGGTTGATCGACGCTGTTTATTTTTTGTACTTCAATGTAATGCTATACATTTTTTCGGCGATTTCGTTCTTTCTACTTGACGAATCTGCGATTACATTATCGTCGGTAACCTTAGTAACCCAAAGCGAGAGTCAAACTAACTCGCAGGATGATTAAGGCATATTCTTAACCTCTCAACAACGCACTCACAGAGAGAGACAGTAAAAAATATTAATTACCGCATGAAAAAAAAAAAAAACACAAATTATCACTTCTGTCACTCTCAAGGACAACCAAACGAACCAAACTTTATTTGTACTAATTTCCCATGCTTTATCTGCTAAACGTGCTCATTCAGCGCATACCTCTCCAATTCCAAGCCTGTGTAAGCCAATGTTTCTCTCGTTCCACTCGTGTGATTAGATAATGCGAATAAGATATTCGTTAAACCTAGCGTTCACATCGTCAGACATTGAGTCGGGGGATGATAATAAATTTGTACGAAGATAAAAGAAAATACATTCGTAAATATTGAATTGTCTATATCCATATCCGACTGGACGATACACAAACGAGAGACGAGTGACTAGGTCTTATCGCGCGAAAGTTGCATTCCACGCGTCTCTTTCACAGCTCTTATCAACTCTGTCCTCTTTTATTACATTTTTTTTTAATCATCTCGCTCATTGTCGATAAACTCGTTGCGACATATGAACCCGTTTAGCATAGAATCCCGCGATAACATCTTGGCTTTGCCACTCCGACGACTTTAATTGTTTCGAGATTGTATAAAATATAAATTTGTTTTGTTTTATTCTTCGGTGTTTAAATGATTAAAAACCAACGAATGATACCGGGCGTGTATCTTCGCGTTTTTCTCCTTCAATCACTCTTTCGTAAATCATGCACGCGTAATAAAATTGAAACTCGTTTTATTTAATCGTTCATCAAAGTCACGTTCAGCATCGTCCCAGATGGTCACGTGCGGTGAGAATTTCAAATTGGTATTTTATCTTTACACCGACAATTAACGAGGCCGCCAGAGCTATAGCGCTAGTTGTGACGGTCATTTGGGATTCAGGCGCGGACATGTTTTTTTCCGATCAAGAGACGCGGTTACGTCCTGACGACATTACCGTAAAGACCACCCCTAGGACCTTTGCCCGTGACCTCTCCCGCCGGTATGCATGGTAATAACAGTAAGTGAAGTGGTAAGTGCAGTGATAAAGGTGGAAGTAATAGTATAATGATACATTTTTTATTATAGACCAACGAAGTTTTCGTTGTACCGATTAAACATTCATTTGCAAGCCCCATGTTCGTCCGATTCAGGTAATTTAAGGGAGAACACCACTGTGACTCCCTGTTTTTTTTCACATTTTTCAAGAATTTTTTTTTGTGGGAAAAAACAGAGATATTTGAAACATTTTTTTGGGTTTTGTTCCTTGTTTATTAATGTATCAAAAAACATTTTTTTCACATTTTTCACGCCGCATGGTGGCGCTGGGGAAGCTCTCGCGTCAGGTGCTGTCATCTCCGCGGCACGCAGCAGAACTCTCTTTAACGTCGATATGAAAGAAAATACCGAGTGTTTTCGTTAATAATATGATATTTTGAAGCGAAGTACATAGGGATTTGGAAAAATATTGTTTTAAAAAAAATAGGCACGCCTTTGAAATTAAATGAGCAAAATTTCTCGTCGAAAATACGCTATAACTTTTATAATTATTGAGATATCGAAAAAATCCTATGTACTTCTCTTCAAAATATCATATTATTAACGAAAACACTCGGTATTTTTTTTCAGATCGACGTTGAAGAGAGTTCTGCTGCGTGCCGCGGAGATGACAGCACCTGACGCGAGAGCTTCCCCAACGCCACCATGCGGCGTGAAAAATGTGAAAAAATGTTTTTTCATACATTAATGGACAAGGAACAAAACCCAACAAAATTTTTCAAATATCTCTTTTTTTTCCCACAAAAAAAAATTCTTGAAAAATGTGAAAAAAAACAGGGGGTCACAGTGGTGTTATCCCTTAATTACACTTCCTTTTCTCCATGTAGTGTATACCATACGTATTCGTACAAAGAGAGATCCAAACGGTTTACTGATTTTTATTATACACGGACATTTCACGACAGATTGACAATATATAATCCTTAGGACTCGATTTCGTTAATGATTTTTTTTCAGCAATTGTTATTGTATTTCATAGGATATGAAGAGAGTGACAGTAATAGTACAATGATACATTTATAATTGTAGAGCAACGAAGTTTTTGTTGTACGAATTAACCATTTATTTGCAAGTCCCATGTTCGCCTGATTCAGTTAATTGATTTATACTTCCTTTTCTTCATGTATAATAGTGTATTCGTACAAAGAGAGATACAAACGTTTTACTGATTTTCATTATACATGAACATTCCACGACAGATTGTGAAATATAATTCTTAGGACTCGATTTCGTTAGTGACTTTTTTTCAAATTTCGTATTCTGTTTCTCGATTTTGTGAATTCATTTCAGCATTTTTTATTGTATTCCATAGGATGGAACGAGTGTTAAAAATTTTTGTTCAGAACATCATGTCAAACGATTTTCAAGATATCTATGCTCAATATGAACGGCCTTTCTCTAGTGAGCATACTGCCAATTGGCTATTACTTTTTAATGTCAATACCGACGATAAAAGTTGATCTTATCAAAGTTGTTCATCTTGAATTGCACTACTTGACAAAAAAAATTATTAAGAAATTCTTGACCCCCTTTCAGCAATTGAATTCTCCGCCTCGACTGAGAAACTTGAATTTTCGCCAAAGTTTTCCCGTTTAATTTTGTATACAGAAAATCGTCTGTCATTTCGCTACGCAAATGCAATTCCGTTTTAAAACGTGTCCCGGTTTAAAGCGGGTTTAGTAAATGAAACGAGTTTTCACTCGTTTCATTTATTTTCTGTAAATCGAATATCCAAGTTTCAAAATGTTTTCATCTTCAAAATTATGCGATGTACGAAAAAAGGTTAAGCACCAAACAGTTTCAATTTTAAATAAATTATTGATAGGAAATATTTCAAATAAAATGTTAGTATAAACAATCCTAGTTTCTTGTAACATATTATTTTCGCAAGTATGCCAATTTCGATGAAGCCCAATATTTTATATTATTTTCTTTTATCAATGCAGAACCACGAATGAAATTAGCATCATGGGTCGTCTTAACGTTTATGAAATATCAATTTTTGTCGCAGTGAGAACAATCACGATATATTAATTATTTAAAAAATTGCATTACATTCAAATAATGGAAAAAAAAAAGTTGTTCAACATTTCATGATCTACCATACCGATTTATTTCGCAATTTAAAAAAAACGTACCTACTGTGCTCCTCCCTTAAGGGATAACACCACTGTGACCCCCTGTTTTTTTCACATTTTTCAAGAATTTTTTTTTGTGGGAAAAAAAAGAGATATTCGAAAAATTTTGTTGGGTTTTGTTCCTTGTTTATTAATGTATCAAAAAACATTTTTTTCACATTTTTTACGCCGCATGGTGGCGCTGGGGAAGCTCTCGCGTCAGGTGCTGTCATCTCCGCAGTGATTCGCGGCACGCAGCAGAACTCTCTTCAACGTCGATCTGAAAAAGAATACCAAGTGTTTTCGTTAATAATATGATATTTTGAAGAGAAGTACATAGGATTTTTTCGATATCTCAATAATTATAAAAGTTATAGCCTATTTTCGACGAGAAATTTTGCTCAAAAATCATTCTTTAATTTCAAAGGCGTGCCAATTTTTTTTAAAACAATATTTTTCCAAATCCCTATGTACTTCTCTTCAAAATATCATATTATTAACGAAAACACTCGATATTTTTTTTCAGATCGACGTTGAAGAGAGTTCTGCTGCGTGCCGCGAACCACTGCGGAGATAACAGCACCTGACGCGAGAGCTTCCCCAGCGCCACCATGCGGTGTGAAAAATGTGAAAAGAATGTTTTTTGATACATTAATAAACAAGGAACAAAACCCAACAAAATTTTTCGAATATCTCTTTTTTTTCCCACAAAAAAAAATTCTTGAAAAATGTGAAAAAAAACAGGGGGTCACAGTGGTGTTATCCCTTAATCAAATTAGTGCTCTTTGACTTTATATAATTACCTCTATATACTGGCCATATAAAATACCAGATATCATGTTCAGAGTAGACATTTACTGCCCAAAACTTACGGCTCACCAGGATACAACAATATCTAATAGCAATTTTGAGCTCCTACCAAATCTTTGTGCTAAATTACTGTAATGTTGCACTAGCACCTCGCTTTTATTATTGTCCCCATTCCGTCATCTCTGCTCCTTTCCCCCCTTATCGCGAACTCTGACCATCGGATGGCCTCTTCCGAGCGGCATCGGCTCTTGGTCACGTAATTTTTTCAACCTTTAAAATTATTTGTTTATACGTGCAAAAAATCTCGGTAATATTTTGTATAAAAAGATAAATCGGTACATAGCTTGCGAAAACTCACCGACATTCACAGCAGTCGCAACCGCTAATAGTCATTTACATCCTCACTCACAGACAATCGCATTGACACTGGCAGCCGTTGACAGCCACTCACATGCTCACTCACAACCACGCATAGTACTCACAATGCCACACGCAAACGCTCACAACACTTGCAACTCCCGACCGTCGCCCACACAACCAAATCTATCGTAATATGGGGACAAAAAATCGGTTAACGAAACAAAATCAAGATGATAAAATCGCCCCTAGAAAAAAAAAACATGTCACGAAATTTCTCCAAATGCGATTTGATTCTGAAGCCGGCTGATTCGTCATTATGATTGGCTGGCGATGTCGTGCTTGGGCTTCGGTCATGTGCATACTTCAGATCGCGCGATGAACGTAACCTCAAAAAGCAGGGCGCGCAGCGCGCACGCCGATTCTAGGGAATATGAAAATATAACTTTCGCGCAACCGATAACAATGGACGCGCGATCGGTGCGCAGCTCTGACGATCATCCAAGCTAAGCAGCTTTGACCGCGGTTACTACTTGAATGGGTGACCGCTTAGCCGTGCAATGGCTGGTGCGCCGACCATTGAACGGGAGGCAGTTTCATTGGGTTTCTGATGTAGTAAATACAATTGAAACTCATTGTCAGTGAAAACCCAAACAAAACTGTCTGTATCGACACAGGTTTTTCGCAGATTTCCTGTGTCCATGTCAAATACGATACGGCGTAGCTAAGACGTCTGCGGACGCAATGGAAGTTAGGTAAGCTTAACTAAGTGCGGGTAGGGGGTGATAGGGGGAAAAATGCAACAAATGAAATTGGGAAGGATCGTACGTAAATCCCCGAAAGGGTATACAATTTTTTTAAAACGACAAAGAGACAAAGAAAACAAAGAAAACAAATATATATATACTAGGGGGGCTCTGCCCACTCCGCCTCGCGATCCCCTCACTCAGCCTACTCGATCCCGCTCGCTCTCCTCAACTCTTGTACACGGCGGCGGCGATATATTTATATAATATAGAGAGATATTATACCGTGCCATTTTTGGGCAATTTTTTTTTCTTTCCGAACAGATTGTATACTCTCAAAAAGGGAAAAAAAAAGTCTGTCAAAATGTTAACCCTTAATATTAATATTCAGAGGTTGCCCATCAATTTTGCAGATGTAAAAAGAAATTTCCCATGAAAAAAAAAGTTGTCCAGTCTTATATGTATATAATATATACATATAAGTACACATACACATGACTGTGTCATGTTTGGGCAACTTTTTTTTTCTTTCCTAACAGATTGTATACTCTTGAAAAGGGAAAAAATGTTAGCTCTTAATATTAATATTCAGACGCTGCTCATCACTTTGCAGATATAAAGAAAAAGTTCCCATGTTATTTAGATGGGAAATACGAAATCGTGATGAGCAGCCTTTAAATATTAATATTAAGGGCAATCTGTTCGGAAAGAAAAAAAAACTTGCCAACAAATGGCACGGTCTAATATATATTCAAAATCTTCCACGATTGATTCTTCGGAATAGCAAACTGAATGCGCAATTGGAGTGTCGGCCAAAAAATATTTATAATCGAAATCCTTAGTCAATTTTTTAATGCAAACTTTTGTATAATTTGGGTTTTATTGTGGATAGCAATATTTTTACCTTAATTTCGCGTACAAAAGAACATATAATGCCACAGTAGGCATTTCCAAAGGTATGATCTGTCAAGTTTCCATTCATACGAGGGGGGACCCAAAAAACACGGGAATTTCGTCATAATTTCTTTATTTTTTAATATTTTTACACCAAATTTTGATCACCTTCAAAGTATTCTCCTTTGACCATAACGCACCTCTGCAAACGATCCTTCCAATGTTCAAAACATTTTTTGAATTCACTTATCGGGATGTTCTTTAGGCCTTCCAGCGATTTTTGTTTTACCTCCTCCACGGTGGCAAAACGCTTTCCTCCCATGTCCCTTTTGAGTCTGGGGAACATAAAAAAATCACAGGGGGCTCGATCCGGTGAGTAGGGGGGGAGGGGGTGGTGGTGGACAATTGGTGTCATGCAGTTTTTGGGCAAAAACTGCTTTACAGAGAGAGAGGCGTGGGCCGGCGCGTTGTCATGATGGAGGAACCAGTCACTTGTGCGCCAAAGATCTGCCCTTTTCTTCCGGATAATCTCCCTCAATCTTTTCAAAACCTCCAAGTAGAACTTCTGGTTGACAGTTTGACCCGGGGTAACGAACTCCGCGTGCACAACACCTCTGCAATCGAAGAAACAAATGAGCATTGTCTTGATGTTTGACTTCACTCGGCGAGCTTTTTTCGGACGAGGAGAGCGAGGTGTCTTCCACTGGCTTGATTGTTGCTTTGTTCCGGGGTCGTATCCATAGCACCACGATTCATCACCGGTAATCACCTTGGAAAAAAGTTCAGGGTCCTCTTCGAGCTGATTTTGAAGTTCAAAACATGCCTGAAGTCGACGCTCCCTTTGCTCGTCTGTGAGAAGGCGAGGGACAAATTTGGCTGCAACTCTGCTCATGTGCAAATCTTTGGATAAAATCCTCTGAATTGAACTCCATGATATCCCAGACATCTCACAGAGTTGATCAATGGTTCGGCGACGGTCTTCATGAATGACAGCATTGGTTTTGTCGACGTTTTCGTCACTTCTTGACGTTGAGGGGCGTCCTGAACGGGGTTGGTCTTCAATTGACATTTCTCCATTTTTAAAACGTGAAAACCACTCGTAGACTCTGGTTTTACTTAGAGCAGCATCTCCATAAGCAGTCTCAAGCATTACAGTAGTTTCCGCGGCCGATTTCCCCAACAGGAAACAAAACTTCACAGCCGCGCGTTGCTCTCGACAATCGGCCATCACGTTTTCGCCGGAATGGAAAAAGTTGTTTCACTACAAAAATTCCCACGGGCGAACCGATGCACTCACGGCGACAGAACTTCGCACACTAACTCAGGAGACGTGTCCCCAACGGACACCTGGTCGAGCAATGGGTTCCCTCACTCTCCCTCCCCGCCGCAGCGCAATTCCCGTTTTTTTTGGGTCCCCCCCTCGTATCTCATCATTTATAGTCGTAATTCATATCTCATATCTTATTATTTATTTTTTATACGTATCACTGTTTTAACACATTTCTACATGCGATCGGCTATCGCTGCGAAAGAGTTAATTAATCTTCCACAAAATAATAACACAAAAAATAGTTGCTCACGATAGCTCTTCATCAAACAATATTAGTTACATCATTCTTCGATATACGAGTAATTTTGCTTCCTCCTCGAGGACGCTTTATTTTCATAAAATAATAACAAATCATTCTTTAATGTCATTGTGTTTAAAGTGTTCCACAACATTGATAAGTCACATTTCGAAAAAAAATGTCCAGATTGAGGTGCATTAGTGCGTTTGGCTGTGTGAGGTGCAAAATTTAAACTGCTGCAAGATACAATTGGTTCGAGCTTTCAGGCTGAAATTTGACAAACAAGTAAATCAATACAGATCCTTTGTTCACTATGATTTTTGTGACAATTGACGGATTATTTTCGATTTCAAAAAAGTGTGTTAAGGGCATAACTCATTCAATTTTCGAGCTATCGGGCTAAAATTTTCCCCAGAAATAGACCATTATTAAATACAGTTAGCTAATGAATATGTACCAGGGGTGTTAGTTGAAATTTGCCGGTTTTTTCGATAAAGAAAACACTTAATTTTCAGAGGAATCTCAAAATTTTTTTATTCAAAGTATTGACCATTGGTTTCTACACATTTCGCCCATCTCTCAGGCAAATTATGGATACCATCCCAAAAAAACTTTTTCTCTTTCGAGGTAAACCATTCGACGAGCCATTTTTCGACTTCTTCAAAATTAACGAACCACTGCTCTGCAAGGGAGTGTCCCATCGATGCGAAAAGGTGATGGTCGGACGGGGCGAGGTCTGGAGAGTACGGCGGGTGTGATAATATTTCCCAATTAAGTGTTTTTATGTGTCTTTCACCAGTTTAGCGGTATGAGACGGCGCGTTGTCATGTTGCAAGATAACTTTGCCATGTCTTCGGGCCCATTCCGGCCGTTTTTCGATCAACGCATAATTCAAATTGATCATTTGTTGTCGGTAGCGATCATTGTTCACCGTTTCACCAGGTTTTAACAACTCGGAGTACACCACACCACACTGGTCCCACCAAACACAGAGCATTGTCTTACGGCCAAAGCGATTTGGCCTTGCAGTCGATGGGCCGGCTTCACCAGGTGAAAGCCATGATTTTTTTCGCTTCGGGTTCTCAAAATAAATCCACTTTTCGTCCCCCGTGACAATTCGATGCAGAAACGATTTCCTTTCGAATCGTTGAAGCAGCATTTCACAAACGGTTTTTCGATTTTCCATTTGTCTATCGTTCAGTTGGTGTGGCACCCATTTTCCATACTTTTGGATCTTTCCCATTGCTTTTAAACGTTGGCAAATTGCTCCTCGAGTCACATTTAGTGTTTCTGCCAATTTTTGTTGCGATTGGGTTGGATCAACATCCAATAAAGCTTGCAATTCCTTGGCTTCGAACTTTTTCGCTGCACCAGGATGTTCATTGTCTGTCAAATTGAAATCTCCACTTTTAAATTGACGAAACCATGTCTCACATGTTCTAATCACTGGAGCATGTTCACCATAAGTTTCTACCAGCAACCGGTGAGCTTCAGCTGCTTTTTTCTTTTCATGAAATAAGAAAAGCAACGAATGCCGCAAATGCGATTTACTTGGAACGAAACTCGACATATTCACTGAGGTAAACAAATATGACGCTATTATTTTGGCGGAATGTGACTTGCGTATTTTTGTAGGTTAATGTCAATAGAAAAAAATGACATTCATGCCAAATCATGGAAACGTATACATATTGCTAGCGACATCTACTGGTAAAACCGGCAAACTTCAACTGACACCCCTGGTAGATTTTTAGAATTTCGAATTTGTCGGACGTATATCCTTTCGAACCTGAAAGGTTATACGTTGGAATAAAGAAATGAAAACTTTAGTGCATTACGAGCATGTGGGGAACGATGAGAAACTTCAGCAGCGTCGATAAAGTTGGAACCTTCGAAATCTGATTGAGATTCAAGGAACATCTACGAAATACGCAAATTAACCGTGCCGGAAGTGATTTACTTACATATTTTAGTAATGTAACCTCTAATTTGTCAGACACAGGACGCCAAAACCTCTCGAAGATTGTCTGTGAATTAAGAATTGAGCAAAGAAAATCTGGCTTTCGGGTCTGCAAATAGCGCCAGTGCGCAGTGGAAAATAAACGAACTAGTTCAATTCACTTTTCTACAAAAAAACTGTGTATTTTTCGGCCAAATGCCATTTCGTTAATTTGCCAGATACAGCAACAAATAAATGCTCGTTAGTTAACGTTTTTTACGGTCTATATCGTGAAGGTGAATTTTTTCGGAATTACGCTATACAATAATAATTATATGCATTTTTGTTTTCGACCTCTCCGTTTTTAGCTGAAAATGTACCTTTCTATTTTGAATTTCAACATTTTGTGGTGGTCCTTGCGATGTAAATAGAGTTGAACAGAATAACTTGACCAAATTTCAAATCAAATTGCGTTTGGCCAAAAATTTCGAAACATTCCGTCGATAATACAGAGTCGGTAAAATAGATCTTGCGCACACTTTTGAATAGGAAATATGTCGATTTTTCGAGAAATTGATAAATACAATTAATCGTGAAATTATGAATACAAATTAACATGCTACGGATATTGGTAAACTCGTGAGTCAACTCACGAGTTTCCACCACATCGCACATGAGCGGGTGTGTGTTGAAAATTGTATTGTCAGGTATACGCTTGGCCATTGCCAGCTCTCGATCGCTGGTAGGAATGAGCGATTGGCAATGCGCATTGGTAGAGAGGGAAATGAGAAAAGTGCTCGGTGTGCCGCTTGGTGTTCCCCGTCGAGCAAGGAAAAGCGGTGGGGGACGATTTGAAATGACAACCAAAGAACCAGACGAGAGTCAGACTCTCGAAATGTCAGTTCCACGCGATACTTACTGGCACTCAGGCGCTTACAGGACGATCTGGCATTTTATTCAGTAATAAAAATGTATACAAAAAAAATAAATCAAACACTTTGATATCCGGAAGAATATTTTTTTCAATCAAAATTGTGAAGCTGAAAAAAAAGATCTCTTTAGGTCTTATCTTCTGTGCACGATATCATAAAAAAAAACAAGCTTAAAATCGCTGATACATACAGTGTTTAAAAATAATTTTAATATTAAAGACACTTTATCGAATTGAATTCTTATCGCGAGTGCTCATTAATATGCGAAGGCTCGGAGGATCTCTCGATCCTCGTCCCTGATAATCAATTGACTCCCATTCAATAACGCAACTTCATCGGTAAGTCTCACGGCAATTTTATTTTGTACTTTGTTTCATTTTTTTTCATCCATTTATCCACTACACGTGATAACATTTCTGCAAACAACACAATCAATGAGGAGTATACTCGTACTGTTAAAAATTTTCGATTGAAAATTAATATAAAGTCTTGAAAAGTCTCTACGAAATTTCATAGAGAAATATGCAACAATGTTACATTACTGGTTTATTAAAAACTATAATATATATTAGATTTGTATTTCATCGCTCAATTTTAAAACAAGATTACGTAACAAGAATCAAAAAAATAATATCTATGAATTATGTATCTTATTCTATTTGTCAATATTTGAAAACTAATTTTTATCAGTTTTGTTGCTTTTAGTAATCGGCTCGTACAAAATGACGGTACAATATAGCAATTCGAAACATTTTTAACAGCGTTTACAGGGATGCCCGTAAGTTTCAAATATAGCCCTAACGCTCATTTCAGTTTTATTAAATTAGCAAAAAACAATCTCAAAATGCATTTACCCTCACAAATAACATTACAGATATTATATTTTTTTTAAATACTTCATTTTCTTTGTGCCGGCTGCAACTGAACCTATCGCGCTGAATTGAACCCTCAACTATCGAGCTATCGCGCTTTCCCATCGTCGTTCACATGCTCTCTCTGAATAATCGCAAATAAAGTGGGAACGAAAATAGGTCTACACCGTATAATCGTTCAAAATTATAGCTCATTGACGTACAATACTTATGAGTTTTTTACGTTACATACGCACTCTGGGCCCAGAATGCGTATGTTAACGTGTAAAAAAAACCACACGTGTCCTACGATAACAGAATTAATAATCCTAAAAAAATAACAATGAAAGTTCGTAAATTGCTCGAAGGTCTGCGAACAGACCTTTAAAAATAAATCAAAATTGCCTAAAAACCGAACGAGTTTATCAATTATCTCGTAAATTATAATATACTTCACAAACGAGGCCGGGCACAGCTACTTGCGCGCCAAATTTCGACTCGATCGGTTAAACCCATTTGGAAGCATAGCTCTTAACAAAATTTGCCATTCATTGCACATTAAGAAATGTTATGGAATTTCCATTGCTTCAGACGCAATGGCTATTGGAAGCAGTTTTGCCAAGGGTAAGAACTCCATTCAAAATTCCATTGGTATTGCCATTGCTTGTGCCTGTGGGAAATAAATGGTAAAAACTTCATTAAAAATCGCATTGGTATTGCCGTTACTAGTTCCTATGGGAGATGAGTGCTAAATTTCCGATTCATACATTTCAATGGTAAATTTACCATTCGAATTCCCATAGGCACCAGCAATGGCAATACCAATGTGATTTTTAATGGGGTTTCTATCCTTGGCGAAAGTGCCTTCAATTGTCGTTGCCTCTGAGGCAATGGAAATTCAATGGCAGTCCTTAATGGCAATGAATGGAAAATTTTGTCAATAAATCACCAAAAATGCACACAAACTACGATCAAGTAAAAACTGGAAAATAATAGGAACGATCTGAGAAGTTTGCGAAAAAAATGACGACTATATAAGCTTATGAAGAATGCCTCATATATATATATATATTATGTCCTTTTAGTCTTTAAAGCAATTTTTTTCAATCTATGAAGAGAAATATCAATATTATGAGAATAGATAAGCATATTATAAGTCCATAATATTGGTAGCATATATATCTGAGTTTGATACATATATTATTTTATAAAAAAAGAAGGAAATACCATACGAATTTACCATTGGATATGACACTGAAAGATAATATCAGCATTCAGTTTCTATGGAAAGAAATTGCCCTACGAGTTTGTTATTGACTTTCTATTCAGCTTGCCGCCGTTAAAAATGTTCCCTTGACTTTGCCGTACAATTCGCACTGGAAGTGTATGGTATCAGCCTTTGACTGTCGATGGCAAGTTTTGCTAAGGGAGTACACATATACATCTGGATATTTTGTGAAATATGTTTTTCGGATGTTTTGACGTTGAACATGAAAACTGAAAAATATTTTTTTCACGAATACAAAGCCATGAATTCCGTGCCATGGCTATGGAAGCCATTTTGGCGTCCATGGGGAAGCCAAAATTGAAAAATTCTTGCTCATAGAAGAAAATTTGTACATTCCCAAAAATGATGAGGAAGTCATATGCAAGTTTGAATTTGCACTATTTTTCGTATACTCGACCGAGGTCATTGAGAATTGGAGATGACAACCTAGAATCTTGTTCTATATCTATGTTCTCAATTTGTAATAAACAATATTTTTTATTTTTATAAGTAACCTTTCATTCGTAATTTTCATTTTCCCGACAATATTTCATTTAAGTCATAACACCACTGTGACCCCCTGTTTTTTTTCACATTTTTCAAGAATTTTTTTTTGTGGGAAAAAAAAGAGATAATCGAAAAATGTTGTTGGGTTTTGTTCCTTGTTTATCAATGTATCAAAAAACATTTTTTTCACATTTTTCACGCCGCATGGTGGCGCTGGGGAAGCTCTCGCGTCAGGTGCTGTCATCTCCGCGGCACGCGGCAGAAGTCTCTTCAACGTCGATCTGAAAAAAAATACCGAGTGTTTTCGTTAATAATATGATATTTTGAAGAGAAGTACATAGGATTTTTTCGATATCTCAATAATTATAAAAGTTATAGCCTATTTTCGACGAGAAATTTTGCTCATTTAATTTCAAGGCGTGCCTATCTTTTTTAAAAACAATATTTTTCCAAATCCCTATGTACTTCTCTTCAAAATATCATATTATTGACGAAAACACTCGGTATTTTTTTTCAGATCGACGTTGAAGAGAGTTCTGCTGCGTGCTGCGGAGATGACAGCACCTGACGCGAGACCTTCCCCAGCGCCACCGTGCGGTGTGAAAAATGTGAAAAAAATGTTTTTTGATACATTAATGAACAAGGAACAAAACCCAAAAAAGTTTTTCGAATATCTCTTTTTTTTCCCACAAAAAAAAATTCTTGAAAAATGTGAAAAAAAACAGGGGGCCACAGTGGTGTTATCCCTTAAAAAGAATTTGTGTTTAGTAAAGAGACGTGGCAGCGTCTTGGAGCCATGTAATTTAAAAAAAGGCGTCTTTAAGAAATGCCTGCCACAGTGTCAACACACTAAAAGTTGGTACACTAATCGTAACATTTTCACTTTTAATCGATCTCACGCGGCAACACGTCGATTAATAACAAAAATTCGGCGACACTGTTCAAATGTAATGTTATTTTACGCAACTAGAATCGGTGGACGCGTTTCGCGCGCTACTTTTGTAGGTTAGGTTCATCATGCGATCTGAAATATGCGCATGAACGAACTCTGAGCACGACATCGACGGCCACTCATAATGACGAGTTAGTCGGCTCCAGAAATAAATCGTATTTCGAGATATTTCGTGACACGTTCTTTTTTATAGAGTATGGAGTATACCGGACCTCATACGGCGACCGGTGCGATCGTCGGTTGATAAAATTACGCAACTTTTGATCGCATCGTATAGGTCGTTACGGTAGTTAAACCGAGTGCAGTTACGGACTCTGATGGCTAATATGCGTTGGAGAAGCAGAATCACGATGGAAACGCACGTAACATGTGTACCGTACGTGCAATTTTCGCTACCATCGCGCTTGGAGTTCGTGCAGAACTACTGTAGGTGACAATTATACTTGCGCTACAAACCACGGAGACGGAGGGGAATAGCCGCCTTTAAAGTACGACCGTGCCGTGATTACGCCACGGAGGTCTGTGACACGCATTCCCCCGATTTGTCTCACTGGATTTCATCCTTGAAGTGTTCTGGAAAGTAAAGGAAAAAAACAGAAAATGAATTCTCATTTAGACATCGATAGCCGTTTAGTTTTTCGCTCTCGCGCTGTTAAAACTATTACAAGCTAATCAGACGGCGTTTATAATCGCGCGAGGCGTATATTTCGTTGATCGAACGATTTATGAGATGAAACAAAAAATTTGTTATATGCAATAGGGTGTGCCATTTGGGGGCAACTTTTTTCAACAGGTTGTATACTTCCAGGAAGATGAAAAAAGAAGCCTGCTCAAATTTGAGCTCTTGATATTAATATTTAGAGGTGACTCATCGCGAATTTCTATTTCTCATTTAAATAACATGGGAAAAGAAATGTTTCATATTTGGAATTTTATGCTTCGGCAAGGGCATATTGTTCGATAACATGCACGACATATTTTATAGAGAATTTAACGCTCTACAAAAAAGATATCGTCCAGTTTTTCGATAAACGTAACCATTCCGATGATATCCGACTTCAAAGTTCAAAATGAACAAAAATTCATCGTTTTTTCAAACACTACAGCGAAACTATTGACTCTATTGAGAAATTTCAAATGACTTTTTTGTAGATTATTAAATTTGCCATGAAAATTGTCTCATTTATGATTAATTAATATTCATCGTTAATTGTTCAATGCTGTGAAAAGTTATTTTCTGTCAGAAAACTGGTTCTAATGGGCTAGCATTTAACACAATAGTTACAAAAAGGTGGACAAAATACTCACGAGTAAAACATCTTACTTTATTCCCAATAAGAGTGAAAATAAATGGTTCATTAAATTTTTCTAAATAAATTTATTAATGAAAAATTATAAATATCCAATAATTTATTACAGGGTGAACATTTTTACTTTTTGTTTCAATTATTTTAAGTCTTGTTATACCGAATATAACAAATTCGCCAATGCATTAATAATTATTCAAGTATTTTTTTATGGCAATGTGAATATTTTCGACGATGCTCTTTCACTATTCGTAACAAATACTGAAACTGCTCTTCATTTTTGGTTAAGCATGCGTTATATTCTTCCAATAATGCCACTCCACGTTCTGCAGCGTCATTGACAACTTTTAATTTTTTTTTAAACTCAAAATTTTCCTTATAGCTCTCATTATTCGGCCATAGTAGTATATCTTCATCGAGAAAATCATGCGGCAAGTCAAATTTTTCAAATAGCTTTAATGAAGCCTCCGAGACAAACTCACTAATATCTTCATTTAATATCATTTCTAGCTTATTTTTATCTACTATGTGCCGTTTTCTAACAACTAGAGTATTCTCATGACTATTCATCGCTTCAATCATTTTTTTTAAATGTCTACTGAAATGCTATTATCAAACAAAAAAAGAGTTGCCAATTCTCCATTTAAATACCATAAATGATGAACCAGTTTACCAGTAGCAGCTCGTGAGACAAAACGATTTCATTTCTGATGAAGAATCAATTTTTGCATCAATTCTAAATCTTTTTTTGGCGCTAGAGTAACAGAAGTTGAGGCGAACCAAGTTTTGATATAGAATGAAATAATAAAAATACAAACTTCACTTAGATTTCTTTTTTCACGTTTTGTCAATTTAACTTCATTTCTAAATATGAATATTTTCAAACTGTAAATGGCTTTCGCCATCCATCTCGCATGGTGCATAGCACCAGGACGTTGAAAACGAACCGTATGTTTTGGGGAACTGTCAAAAGACACAAATGATAAATCCAGAAGTTCCTTATAATCATCCCGTTGACCGAACTCCGTGATCGTGAGCCGAACATTGCCGAATCCTGTTCAGCCAAATTCCGAACGAATATAATCCAAAATATCGCGATAATATAGTTAACAAATCAGGTTAAATGAAGTTTTCATAAAAACAAAGAAGTAACATTAAATATATAATATTGACTTATGTCTTCTCGATCTCGAAATCAATTATAATACATTTGAACAATTTATAATACCATTCACCTATAAATTTCAATGAAGATTTGACAATTTCCACGCTGTAATAAATTATTAAATATTTATAATTTTTCATTAATAAATTTGTTCAGAAAAATTTCATGAATCATTTCTTTTCACTGTTATTGGGAATAAAGAAAGATGTTTTACTCGTGATTATTTTGTCCATCTCTTTGTAACTATTGGGTTAAATACTAGCCCATTAGAACCAGTTTTCTGACAGAAAATAACTTTCTACAGCATTGAACAATTAATGATCAATATCAATTAATCATAAATGAGACAATTTTCATGGCAAATTTAATAATCTACAAAAAAGTCATTTGATATTTTCCAATATAGTTAATAGTTTCGCTGTAATATTTGAAAAAAGATGAATTTTTCTTCATTTTCAACTTTGAACTCGGATATCATCGGAATGGCTACATTTATCGAAAAACTGCAGGACATCTTTTTTGCAGAGCGTTCAAATCTCTATGAAATATGTAATGCGTGTCATCGAACAATATGCCATTGTCGAAGAATAAAATTCCAAATATGAAACAATTTTCCCACGTTATTTAAGTGGGAAATAAAAATTCGCGATGAGTCACCTCTAAATATTAATATTAAGAGCTCAAATTTGAACAGGCTTCTTTTTTCACCTTCCTGAAAGTATACCACCTGTTGAACAGTTGAATAAAAAAAGTTGCCCCTAAATGGCACACCCAAATGCACAATCAATCTTGCGTCATCGATCAATTAACTTTGGAATATTCTGTAAATTACCATGCACTTCAATTATTTAACAAAATTTGCTTACAAGTATAATAATGAAGGTAAAGTTATAATTCGTGCAGCGATTATCTCATGAAAATACTTTGTGGTCTGTAAACGAATTAATTCGTCACGCAAAATCGAAACGCACGATAAAGAATGTACTCGTACATTATTGCCTCCAACCTTGAATGAATGTAAATACAGGGAAAAAATGTTTACAATATGTATATTTGTCGCGAAGAAAAGAATTCGCTTTATCTCACGAATTGAATAACCAGTTTAAAAGAATGTAAATCACTGATAAGTCTCGTCAAAATTGCGATGCAACAACCAAACCTTGTACAGAGATAACGTAACAAAAAGTTTCTCGGCGAAAATAAAAAGACTTTTATTTAACGCGAGGTGATAAGTTCTTCGCCTGAAATCTTGGTTCCAAAAGTTTTTCGGGTAAAAGCAAAATCCTACGAAACGTACATCGTAATGGTGAACGCGGTTCGTAAGATTTCTTCAAATTAATTTATGAAGACTAGAGTAAAGGAGTCCGATCATCCTACTTCTGAAGCGGGATCAGAAATCCGGAAAATAAGGTGCGTGCCAGACGACACGGCGAGGCGCTCATGTCGCAAAAAATGTTACAAGTGGTGGGGAGAGAGTCGACACCAGCGATCTGAAGTGTGGTAGATGATGGATTGTCGACTAACCTTAATTTTCTATAATTCCTAATGTTATGCATTGTTTCATTTAACTTTTAAAATAAATCTTTATTTGTAACATATTTTGAGTCGAATTAGAAAATATAGAGTTCAGACGATGAGTATGTAATAAGCAATGCGCAATCTCCTAACCTATTGCACGTAAAATTTCGTTAATGTGTTACAAATATAAATCACATTGTTTTTTTGTAACCTTTACGAAACTATTCCATTTCTTTTTCTTACTACATTATAAAATCGATATAATGCTAGTTATATCCTTACCTTTACAGATTGTCAGTAATTTATGGTTTGACATAACTTTTATCTTAAGGGATAACACCACTGTGACCCCCTGTTTTTTTCACATTTTTCAAGAATTTTTTTTTGTGGGAAAAAAAAGAGATACTCGAACATTTTTTTTGGGTTTTGTTCCTTGTTTATTAGTGTATCAAAAAACATTTTTTTCACATTTTTCACGCCGCATGGTGGCGCTGGGGAAGCTCTCGCGTCAGGTGCTGTCATCTCCGCGGCACGCAGCAGAACTCTCTTCAATGTCGATCAGAAAAAATACCGAGTGTTTTCGTTAATAATATGACATTTTGAAGAGAAGTACATAGGATTTTTTCGATATCTCAATAATTATAAAAGTTATAGCCTATTTTCGACGAGACATTTTGTTCAAAAATCATACTTTAATTTCAAAGGCGTGCCTATTTTTTTTAAAACAATATTTTTCCAAATCCCTATGTACCTCTCTTCAAAATATCATATTATTAACGAAAACACTCGGTATTTTTTTTCAGATCGACGTTGAAGAGAGTTCTGCTGCGTGCCGCGAACCACTGCGGAGATGATAGCCCCTGACGCGAGAGCTTCCCCAGCGCCACCATGCGGCGTGAAAAATGTGAAAAAAATGTTTTTTGATACATTAATAAACAAGGAACAAAACCCAAACAAAATTTTCGAATATCTCTTTTTTTCCCACAAAAAAAAATTCTTGAAAAATGTAAAAAAAAAAACAGGGGGTCACAGTGGTGTTATCCCTTAATAATTACGTGTGATTACACCGAAGAGTCACGTGTATATTTACTGTAGGTGGTTCAGCTAGGTTCCACGTGCAGTTTACTTATTACTGACTTCACTTGGTAACTTTGCAACGACAGAGACGCTATTGCCGAAATCTGAAAGCATTACACGACGGATTTCTAGGAACGAATTTCTCGTACGCTCCTCACTAAAGGTCGGACTCCTTTATTCTAGGATCTATGGTCTGCGGGTTAAACCGAATGAATATCAGAAGTGTCGGACTTTAATGGAAAATGTATCGAAGTAAACGACCGATAACAGTAAACGCTCGGTCGGTTGGCGACTCTGGCGATCACCCAAGTTAAGAAGCCTTAGCCACAGTCACTACTTCGATCGGTGACCGCGTAATAGTGCACTGGTTGGCCCGCCGACTGTTGACCAAAAGGCAGTTTCATTGAGTTTAAAATGTAAATACAACTGAAACTCAGTCGAAACAAAGCCGCCTGTATCGCCACAGATTTTCCGCGGTTTCCCTGTTTCCATAGCAATTGCGATCCAGTGTAACTAAGACGTCTGCGGGCGCAATGGCAGTTAGCCCTTAGCAAAATTTGCCATTCAATGCCAATTCATGCTACTGAATTGCCTGTGCCTATGGGAAATGAATGGCAAATTTACTATTCATTTCCCATAGGCACAATGCAAAAATCGCAATGGCAATGCCAATGCGATTGTCAATAGAGTTTTTGTCCTTTTTTTAATTTATGCAAAGAAATAACAATATTATGAAAAGAGATAATAATATTATAAGTTCATAATATTAGTAGTATACCAGGGATGTTAGTTGAAGTTTGCCGGTTTTACTAGTAGATGTCGCTAGCAATATGTATACATTTCTATGATTTGACATGTATGTCATTTTTTTCTATTGACATTAACCTACAAAAATACGCAAGTCACATTCCGCCAAAATAATAGCGTCATATTTGTTTACCTCAGTGAATATGTCGAGTTTCATTCCAAGTAAATCGCATTTGCGGCATTCGTTGCTTTTCTTATTTCATCAAAAGAAAAAAGCAGCTGAAGCTCACCGGTTGCTGGTAGAAACTTATGGTGAACATGCTCCAGTGATTAGAACATGTGAGACATGGTTTCGTCAATTTAAAAGTGGAGATTTCGATTTGACAGACAATGAACATCCTGGTGCAGCGATAAAGTTCGAAGACGAGGAATTGCAGGCGTTATTGGATGTTGATCCAACCCAATCGCAACAAAAATTGGCAGAAACACTAAATGTCACTCGAGGAGTAATTTGCCAACGTTTAAAAGCCATGGGAAAGATCCAAAAGTATGGAAAATGGGTGCCACACCAGCTAAACGATAGACAAATGGAAAATCGAAAAACCGTTTGTGAAATGCTGCTTCAACGATTCGAAAGGAAATCTTTTCTGCATCGAATTGTCACGGGGGACGAAAAGTGGATTTATTTTGAGAACCCGAAGCGAAAAAAATCATGGCTTTCACCCGGTGAAGCCGGCCCATCGACTGCAAGGCCAAATCGCTTTGGCCGTAAGACAATGCTCTGTGTTTGGTGGGACCAGTGTGGTGTGGTGTACTACGAGTTGTTAAAACCTGGTGAAACGGTGAACAAGGATCGCTACCGACAACAAATGATCAATTTGAATTATGCGTTGATCGAAAAACGACCGGAATGGGCCCGAAGACATGGCAAAGTTATCTTGCAACATGACAACGCGCCGTCTCATACCGCTAAACTGGTGAAAGACACATTAAAAACACTTAATTGGGAAATATTATCACCCCCGCCGTACTCTCCAGACTTCGCCCCGTCCGACTATCACCTTTTCGCATCGATGGGACACTCCCTTGTAGAGCAGTGCTTCGCTAATTTTGAAGAAGTCGAAAAATGGCTCGTCGAATGGTTTACCTCGAAAGAGAAAAATTTTTTTTGGGATGGTATCCATAATTTGCCTGAGAGATGGGCGAAATGTGTAGAAACCAATGGTCAATACTTTGAATAAAAAAATGTTGAGGTTCCTCTGAAAATTAAGTGTTTTCTTTATCGAAAAAACCGGCAAATTTCAACTAACACCCCTGGTATGTATCGGAGTTTGATACATACATTATTAAAAAAAAAGAAGAAAGGCCATACGAATTTACCTTTCAAAATGAAACTGAAAGGTAATATTGCCACTAAGTTTCTACGGAAAAAAAAAACTGCCATTGGAGTTTGCCATTGCCTTACCATTCAGTTTCTATGAAAAGAAATTACCATTCGAGTTTGTCATTGACTTTCCATTCACCTCGCTGCCATTAAATATTTTCCCTTGACTTTGCCATACAATTCGCATTAGAAGTGTATGATAATCAGCCTTTGCCATTCGCTGCCAATGGCAAATTTTGCTAGAGAGGTGCGCTTAGCGAGTGATAGGGGGAAAAGTGGAAAAAATGATTTCGGGAAGGGTCATACGTAAAAACCCGAAAGGATATCCTTTCGGTTTTTTTTTTGAGGATATGTTGGAACAAAGGAAAAAAGTAGGGGGGGTCATACGTAAAAACCCGAAAGGATATCCTTTCGGTTTGAGGATATGTTGGAACAAAGAAAAAAAGAATATCGACGTGACCGAATTATCTTGCGGAAAAAACGAGCGTGTGTGAGCTTCTGAATAAGAAATACTCGGAATAATAAAGTCAAAATAATTATCGAAAAGTGTGAAGCAGATAATGAAAGTACATTCGATCCATTATGTTAAATGTAAGTTTGTGTCTATTGAGATCGAATCGAAACTGTACTTCTCTTTGCCGCCAAATACCTTGGATATTCGGTGCATCCATTGAAGCAAACTATTAATTTATTGAATTCCTCTCTCCGTGTGTGTGTTCGTGCTTGCGCGCGCTAGCATGTATGCATGTACGTTCTTCAATATTCCACACAAGCAGAGGAGCAGATTACTGCAGTTTTCGTAAATATTACTCAACGGCTTCTGCTTTAAACGAATTTTGAGTTTTTTGAAAAATTCCTGCAATCGCTGAACGGATCGTAAAGATTTAGGTAACGAGCCTACCCAAATTGACATTTCATAGGCGTTTATGCCCTTTTGCCCGTAATTTTTCGTTCCTAACTAAACCTTCATTCCACTATCATGTATCCGCACGATTTAACGGTGGGGTAGGGTTTTAAAGGCGAAAGCAAAGCATATTTTTATGATTTTTTTGCGGCGACATGAGTAATATAATTTTATTAAATAGAATTACATATTATTGTACAACTATTGAAGTATCTCAGAAAAAATTTTCAATGAAAAATATTGATAAATAAGCCGGTGACGTTGAATCTCCAGAGGCGCCTTGAAAAAAGTGGTTTTGCGGTGAACATTATAACTCGTTACTGGATCATCTCAAACAAAAAAATTGATATGCATTTTAAAGGTGATGTATTTCTCGAGGTAATCAGGAAGAGTTTTTTTTTTTCTATTTTTTGCAGCACTTGGAAGTCAAAAACGCAATTTTAGCTCAAAAAATCGCGCTTAATTTGTTATTAAAAAATTGAAAAAATTGAAAAAAAAAAAAACTCCTCCTGATTACCTGTTGATTAATGTGAAGAAGTAATGTTTAAATTTTCAAAAGGATCGGTTCAGTAGATTTTGAGTTCTAATGTTCGCAAACTTCAAAAATGACGTTTTCGGGAAAATCGACTTAAAGTTTTTTATACGTGAAAATTCAGGTATCACGACCGGTCGTTTGAAACGCTGTAACTCCGTTAGTTTTACTCCGATTGACTTAAAATTTATACACAATATTCTCGACAGAAAAAATTTTTTTTTTTAAATGCAAAAAAAATCATTTAACCCCCCCCCCCCCCCCCCCACGAGTTATACGCAGTCAGGAGATCGAAAAAAGGAATTTTTCAAGAATTCCTCCTGGAAAGCCATTTTAATTTATTAACGTAATAATTTATATACATATTGTGGTAATATTTAGCTTTATTTTCATATTTTTTATTTGTAAAAATAATGATTTTTAAAGCCGCTATAGCCGATCTCCTGGAACTCCTCTAAAAAAGGCGTCTTGCGGTAGGCACGTTATCTCTGGATTGGATCATCTAAAATGAATAGACAAAAAAGAGCACGTTAATATCAGGTATTATCTAGTGTTTAAGGCGTTACATACGTCCAGCGGTACCGAAAACGTACCAAAAGAAAAACTGTTTTTAGGAGGGATAGAAATAGAAATTGATAAAAAAATTCTTACACATTGTTTATTACTGTGTTAAGTTTGTAAAAAAATTTATTTCAATTTTTTTTTTTTTAAATTACAACATGAAAAATCACATTTTTTGAAGCACAGTAAAAAAAAAATTGCTCCACGGTCGGCAGTATTTCTTCCTCAAATGTTGACGGATCTGCAAAATGTAAAGAAATTCTTGTAAAATAAGGTAGTAGTTATAGTCTGTCGAGCCGGATTTTTGAAATTCGAAAAATTAAACAATTTACGGTAATTTAAAAAAAAATGTTAAGTTTGTGTCAAAAAAGTCACACTTTAATTGTTTTTATAAAATTTTCTAATTATAATTTTAAAAATCCGGCTCGACAACTATAGAAAAAGCAATTCCGAATATTAAAAAAAAAAAATCATCAAAAAATATTAAAAACCGTACGAGTTATCATGCCGACCGTGTCAGAAAGTAGTTTTGAGAAAAGAGCGTTTAAAGTTTCAAGCGCATTTCACTCGAAGTCGCGCGCGGCTGGGGCAAGAACTTTATGAATTTTTTAAATTTATTTAGTTAACTTACGTCTAATCTCCCATTCCAGCTTCATATTGTACGCCTTCCTTGTCAGTAAAAAATTGTTGTTGTTTATTTTTTTCTAATCGACGAATTGTTCAACTTAGGTAGGCGCGCGTCAGACCTTTGTCCTTTCGTCGGGCAGTCACATTATCTACAATAACTTTTGAACTATGGGGAATTTTTACAATCAGCTTACACAGAAATACGCCTAAGACTATAAGGAATAATAATCTGTAAACAAAAAAAAATCGATTTTTTGAAAATTCTCGACGTATTTGAGGCCTTAATCGAAGGAGTAAGCTAAATATGAATTTATAACGAAATGGCGGCGTCTCAAAAAAAAAATGTTGACTTTTGATAAAAATGTTCGCCTTATATTGTTTATAAAATGGAAAATATGTAACGATAAGAAAAAATCTTCGATTAATCACTAAAAAATATATTTATAAAGCTTGTGTAAAAATTTGAAACTGATCGTTCTAGCCGTTTCCGAGGAATCTTGCTCACCGACTTTAGAAACGCAGTTTTGAGAAAAACGCATTCGAGCTTCCTTACCCACTTTCAAACGCTCCGAGACGTCTTTACAAATATGCGTGTAACTTTGAAAATATTTCTCGGATTGACATAAAATTTTCTGTGTGTATACTTAAATATATGTACATTATGAAAATGAAAGACATTTTTTTTTTTTAATCCCGACTGCATATAATCCTTTAATGAACGCGACGTACAGTTAATTAAATACATACTAAATACAAATCGTCGGCATTACGTAGCAAATTTTGCAGCAAGTATTGCGGAAGTAGTTTGCAATAGATCGAGATTGCATGTTGCTTGAATATGTTATCGGAAATATGACCGCGAATTCGGACTCACCGCCGTATCGTAAAATTTGCGAGAACAATTGTGGTAATCGTGCGTGTTGAATAATGGCGCTGATGCATAGTACGTTCACCAACATAATACTGTTGAGGAATGCCTGAGGTAATGGGACATTGAGATTTTATGCGGCCGAAAAGTTTGTGATAAAAATTACGAGAGTTAGCGTCGTTTGAATTGGTTCGGCCAAAAGTGAATTAGCGTTTACGAAGCACATCCCCCCGCCCCTCCCCCCACCCCGCGCGGTTTCGGATAAACGAAAAGCTAGCTGGTAGTCACGGCTTAGACCGTATTCCGTGTTGCGTGAGAGCAAGCCGCTACACATCCCACACACACACACACACACACACACATATACAGAGGCAAGATTGGAGCCTTTGCATAAATTTGTGAGGCCGTACACATAAAGATTTACCTGGAAATACATACAGACACCAACTCAATGTGTGTGTGTGTGTGTTTTTTTTTGTTCCACGCGACGTGCTCGTGAACGCTACAATTATCACTCGTAAGGCATTCACGCTCGAGCAAAACGCGACAAAAGATAGTCGGGAATAATCATCAAATGCATTTTCTTGCAGCAATTTCTCTCATCATTTTCAAGACCGGTATTAACGCACCAGTTGTAAGTGGCCCGTAGTAATAACGTGGAAACATACGTTAAATACAAAGTAGTTCGAAAATTATAAATAGAGCATCGTTTTTGTAATGGGCTCCCAATGAGTCACAATAATACGCCAAGGTAGTTTTCAGTGCTAACACCGTATTCCGAAATTGTTAAGCACGATTATTGTCAATGGGCATATTAAATTGCCCCTCCAATAGTAAAAAAGAGACACAACGAAACTGCATTGAGAAGAAGAAGAAGTAGAATCTGATATATATATTTTGTTTTTTCTCTTTATTTTCAACTATAATCTATTAATAGTAATAACAATAAATAGTTTTGGGTGAATCTGATATACAGGGTGAGGCACTAACTGTTGCCACGTAGAATAACTCCGAAGGTCAACTTCAAGGTCAACTTTGTTTTTTTTAGATAGAATGGTATGTTTTGGTACTTATTTTCTGATATGGGCTATCGAGACGAATCCAATGATATTAAACAAAATTCTTTTTGATTTTTTTTTATTTATTTATATTTTTTTTGAGGCAAAAAAGTGAGTTGAACTTTACATTGCACAATGTAATACATTGTACGATACAATGTAATGTAAATGTGCGTTAATAGTAAATATTTACTAAATACGGCGTTTTCATCAAACCTACAATGTACCGTGTAAATACACGGTCAAATTTTGCACGATACGCGAGAGAGAAACAAATTTTTTTAAACAAAAAAAAAATAAAATAAAAACATCATTGAATTTGTCTCGATAACCGCTACCAGAAAATAAGTACCAAAACATAGCATTCTATCTAAAAAAAACAATGTTGACCTTGAAATCTCCGATGCGACTCCACCTAGCAACAAAAAACTAACGCCATATCATAGCCCCCGTTGTCCCATGCAACTTTTGTTTCAAAAAATTTTCTACTACTATCGTACTTTCGGAGTTATTCTACGTGGCAACAGTTAGTGGCTCACCCTGTATATGGACGATGATTTTTCAATGTTACTAGAATCGGTGTGCGCTACTATTCGGGTTAAATCTTGGCAAAATTTACCATTTATTGCCATTAAGGAATGCCATTGAATTTCTATTGCTTCAAACGCAATGACGATTGAAGGCAGTTTTGCCAATGGTAAAAGCTCCATTCAAAATCAGATTGGTATTTCCGTTGCTTTTGTCTATGGGAAATGATAGGTAAATACTCCATTCAAAATGTCATTGGTATTGTCGTTGCTGGTGTTTAGGAGAAATGAATGGTAAATTTACCATTCATTTCCCATAGGCACAACCAATAGGCAATGCCATTGGGGATTTGAATGGAATTTTTGTCATTGGGAAAAATGCCAAGACAGTTTTGCCAATGACAAAATGTTACCATTCAATTTTCCATAGGCACCAATGGCAATACCAATGAGATTTTGAATGGAGTTTTCATCCTTGGCAAAAGTGCCTTCAATTGCCATTGCGTCCGAATCAATGGAAATTCAACCGCAATGAATGGCAAATTTTGCTAATACCAGGGGTGTTAGTTGAAGTTTGCCGGTTTTACCAGTAGATGTCGCTAGCAATATGTATACATTTCTATGATTTGGCATGTATGTAATTTTTTTCTATTAACATTAACCTACAAAAATACGCAAGTCACATTCCGCCAAAATAATAGCGTCATATTTGTTTACCTCAGTGAATATGTCGAGTTTCGTTCCAAGTAAATCGCATTTGCGGCATTCGTTGCTCTTCTTATTTCATCAAAAGAAAAAAGCAGCTGAAGCTCACCGGTTGCTGGTAGAAACTTATGGTGAACATGCTCCAGTGATTAGAACATGTGAGACATGGTTTCGTCAATTTAAAAGTGGAGATTTCGATTTGGCAGACAATGAACATCCTGGTGCAGCGAAAAAGTTCGAAGACGAGGAATTGCAGGCGTTATTGGATGTTGATCCAACCCAATCGCAACAAAAATTGGCAGAAACACTAAATGTGACTCGAGGAGCAATTTGCCAACGTTTAAAAGCCATGGGAAAGATCCAAAAGTATGGAAAATGGGTGCCACACCAGCTGAACGATAGACAAATGGAAAATCGAAAAACCGTTTGTGAAATGCTGCTTCAACGATTCGAAAAGAAATCTTTTCTGCATCGAATTGTCACGGGGGACGAAAAGTGGATTTATTTTGAGAACCCGAAGCGAAAAAAATCATGGCTTTCACCTGGTGAATCCGGCCCATCGACTGCAAGGCCAAATCGCTTTGGCCGTAAGACAATGCTCTGTGTTTGGTGGGACCAGTGTGGTGTGGTGTACTACGAGTTGTTAAAACCTGGTGAAACAGTGAACAAGGATCGCTACCGACAATAAATGATCAATTTGAATTATGCGTTGATCGGAAAACGGCCGGAATGGACCCGAAGACATGGCAAACTTATCTTGCAACATGACAACGCGCCGTCTCATACCGCTAAACTGGTGAAAGACACATTAAAAACACTTAATTGGGAAATATTATCACACCCGCCGTACTCTCCAGACCTCGCCCAGTCCGACTATCACCTTTTCGGATCGATGGGACACTCCCTTGCAAAGCAGTGCTTCGCTAATTTTGAAGAAGTCGAAAAATGGCTCGTCGAATGGTTTACCTCGAAAGAGAAAAAGTTTTTTTGGGATGGTATCCATAATTTGCCTGAGAGATGGGCGAAATGTGTAGAAACCAATGGTCAATACTTTGAATAAAAAAATTTTGAGATTCCTCTGAAAGATAAGTGTTTTCTTTATCGAAAAAACCGGCAAATTTCAACCAACACCCCTGGTAAGTCACAAAAAATACACACAAACTATGATCAAGTAAAAACAGAAAAAATAATAAGAACTATCTGAGAAGTTTGCGAAAAAAATGACGACTATATAAGTTTATGAAGAATGCCTCATATATTTATTATGTCCTTTCAGTTTTTATAGCAATTTTAATAATAATATTTTAAGTTCATAATATTGGTAGTATATATATATATCTGAGTTTGATACATACATTATTTTATAAAAAAAAAAGGAAGAAATGCCATACGAATGTACCATTCAGTTTCTATAGAAAAAAAAACTGCCATTGGAGTTTGCCGTTGGCTTTCTATTCAGATTCTATGGAAACAAATTGCCATTTGAGTTTGTCGTTGGTTTTCCATTCGGCTTGCTGCCATTAAAAATTTTCCTTCGACTTTGCCATACAATTCGCATTGGAAGTGTATGGTAGTCAGACTTTGCCATTGACTGACAATGGCAAATTTTGCTAAGGGAAGTTCGTCCTCTACGATCGTGCGATCTGAAGCATTCACATGAACGAATCCCAACCACGACATGGACAGCCAATCATAATGACGAGTTAACCGGGCTTCAGAAATAAATCGCATTTCGAGATATTTCGCCACGTCTTTTTTCAAGGGGCGTTATTATTTCCAAACACAAATGTCGATGCTAATTCATTGCAAAGCACATCTAAAGTGATTTGTTGTAATTGTCTCTTCGTTTTAAAAAATTCTTAACAACATTTGGAAAAATGACAATTTTCGTTGGTCTGTATGTAGTTATTTTGGACAGATTATGCAGCATACGTCGTAAGGTATTCACGCTCGAGCAAAGCGCTATAAAGATATTCGGGAATAATCATTAAATGCATTTTCTTGACAATTTCTCTTACCATTTTCAAGACCGGTATTAAAATACTAAGTCGCCCGTAGTAATGACAACGAAACGATATATGTCAAATAGTAAATAGTTCGGAAATCATAAATAGAGCATACTTATTGTAGTACTTTTAATGAACTCCCAATGAGCCGCAAGAAGGTGCCACACTAGCTTCAGTGCGAGCACCGTAGTCTTGAATTATTAAGCACGATTATTTTCAATGGTCATATTAAGGTAGTAGTCTGATAACTTAAGGGAGAACACCACTGTGACCCCCTGTTTTTTTTTCACATTATTCAAGAATTTTTTTTGTGGGAAAAAAAAGAGATATTCGAAAAATTTGTTTGGGTTTTGTTCTTTGTTTATTAATGTAACAAAAAACATTTTTTTCACATTTTTCACGTTGCATGGCGGCGCTGGGGAAGCTGTCGCGTCATTTCCGCGGCACGCAGCAGAACTCTCTTCAACGTCGATCTGAAAAAAAATACCGAGTGTTTTCGTTAATAATATGATATTTTGAAGAGAAGTACACAGGGATTTGGAAAAATATTGTTTTTAAAAAAGATAGGCACGCCTTTGAAATTAAATGAGCAAAATTTCTCGTCGAAAATAGGCTATAACTTTTATAATTATTGAGATATCGAAAAAATCCTATGTACTTCTCTTTAAAATATCATATTATTAACGAAAACACTCGGTATTTTTTTTCAGATCGACGTTGAAGAGAGTTCTGCTGCGTGCCGCGGAAATGACAGCACCTGACGCGAGAGCTTCCCCAGCGCCACCATGCGGCGTGAAAAATGTGAAAAAAATGTTTTTTGATACATTAATAAACAAGGAACAAAACCCAAAAAAATTTTTCGAATATCTCTTTTTTTTCCCACAAAAAAAAATTCTTGAAAAATGTGAAAAAAAACAGGGGGTCACAGTGGTGTTCTCCCTTAAGCCGATTTTCATGTCTTTTTTGGAGGGCGTTTTTTTGTAGGAAAATAAAAATGAATCGTTTTGGGTATTTAGGATGTTTTTATTTACATATTAAAGATACAAAAAAAAATTAGTTTGAAAATTTTTTATAGTTTATTATTATTATTATTATTATTGATCGAAGTTGGCACGTCGAAAAAAAAGCGCGTGGGTGGCTCCGGTGATTTTGGCTCTTGATGTTATCTGAAATCAAAAATTCTTGATAATTCTTAATCTATAGACATGTCATTCTGGTCGGAACTACTGAAGTTAAATTTCATGGATAAATAACAAAATGGCGGACTTTGGAAAAAAAAGTCCTTTTTCCAAAGTCCGCCATTTTGTTATTTATCCATGAAATTTAACTTCAGTAGTTCCGACCAGAATGACATGTCTATAGATTAAGTATAATCAAGAATTTTTTATTTCAGATAACATCAAGAGCCAAATTCACCGGAGCCATCCACGCGCTTTTTTTTCGAGGTGCCAACTTCGATCAATAATAATAATAATAATAATAATAAACTATTACATTTAAAAAAAAATTTTTTTTTTTTAATCTTCAATATGTAAATAAAAACATCCTAAATATCCAAAACGATTCATTTTTATTTACCTAGAAAAAAGCGCCCTCCAAAAAAGACATGAAAATCGGCTTAAGTTGCCAGACTACTACCTTAAAGTGCTCCTCCAATGGTAAAACGAGAGGACCAAAGTAAAAGGTGCATCGCTGGTAGCTCGCTGCGCTCGCTACCATGAGCGGGTTCGTTGTAAGGGATGGCTTGAAGTGGGTGTGACCGTTAGCGGGTCGAGCCAATAAATTCCCGATCATCCCTCGTATTTTATGCTATTTTGATCTTGAAAGTTAGGCCACCATGAGGGGCATGAAAAACGTATGAAAATTCGATCATTTATTTTCAATTGCCCCTATTTGTTTTTTTTTTTTTTTTTTTTTTTTTTTTTTTTCATGAATATATAAATTATCTATTGGTGAAAAAATGGTCAAAAAAATCAAAATACATAGTTGTTTCACGAAAAACGAGTTGGATTTGGGGAAAAATGTTTATTGGCGTTTTCACAAGTTTTATTGCAATAACTCAGCAACCGCTGAGACAATTGCGCCAATAGTTCACTCAAATCTGAGTTCCATGGAGACGCATCGATTGCAAAAGAAACATTTTAATCCCACCGTTTCCCAAGGAGAAATCGTCGATTTTATGTAAAAGTCAATTTTGTTTTTGATAGTTTTAGCTGAATATCTACGAAACCTCTGAGGCGATCAATGTTACACTCCTTTCCGCTCTGTTTGGTCAAGAGCCTTCTTTGAAGAAAAAAAAATCGAATCGCTCCATTCATTCGTGAGATAACGTTCGACAAATGTTTACTCACACACTCACACACACACACACACGCATACACACGCGCGCGCGCGCGCGCAGACGCACACGCACACGCACACGCACACGCACACGCACACGCACACGCACACGCACACGCACACGCACACGCACACGCACACGCACACGCACGCACGCACGCACGCACGCACGCACGCACGCACGCACGCACGCACGCACGCACGCACGCACGCACACACACACACACACACACACACACACACACACAGAAAGACATGTTTTAAAAAACGTGTTAGAATGCTTCTAGGGGTCATGAAATGTGGAGATATCTTGAAATTTCCACTTCGATTTTCGGGGTCATTACAATAACTTCCCTCTAGGATCGGGAAGTTAAAAAGGCCCAACAAAATTGTATTGCGAAGAAGAAGAATAGAATCTGACATCGTGGACAATGATGTTTAATGTTATTATCATTTCTAAACACAAAAGTCGATGCTAATTCATTACAAACTACGTTTAAAATGATTTGTGCTCCTTCGTTGGAAAAAATTCACAACAGCATTTAGAAGAATCCCAATTTTCGTTGGTCTATATATAATTCTTTCGGACAATGTATTATTAAGCATTTATTTTGTCATTACCGCTACTTCTCGAAGAAGAAGCATTTATTCATCATTATCGATATTTAATAAGGGAGAGGAAGGAGTTTAATGATTAAGAATCGGAGAAAAAATCTGTGAAGCGAAAAAAAATTGTTTCGAAAATCCCGAACGAGACATTTTTCGAAACGATTGGCCGGTCATATAACAAAAATATTCAGTTCGGTGTTGTTTTGATAATTGTTTTATTTCGAAAAACGCCACCTCCTACAATTTTTAAGATTCGAATTTGAATATTTTGTTTATATGATCGTAGACAAATTTCCAGCAATCATCGCGCGATTGAAATTTTATGAACACAAATTTTCTCTGTTAGTTGAAAAGGACAGCGAGGGGTTTACGGGATATACGAAAAACGTATAAAGTCGCCCTTCAGTGCGAGAGAAGTAGCTAAATTTTCATGTCGTTGAATTTACGAACGTTCTGACAAGAAAAAAATTAAATGTGCCTAACTAGAGAAAACTGACTCCTCAATTGTACAGGAGTATATATTCGTACAAAAACCCTGTGATTTAGCTTGTTAATAGACTTAAGAGGCGATAAAATGAAGTTCCACACTGTTTTGTTGAAAAAATATTATTTCTCGCATTCCAAGCTCGTGTCCTTTTATTCGATTATTCGAGGAGACTGACAGGACTGTCTATATAAAAATATATAAACCATAATATTTAAGAAAGGAAGCTTGATCAAGACCGGTCGGAGCGACCATATTCTGTTCGGGCGTTCATCAAGGTTCCTTTTCGAAATATTTTTGTTTATATTTTTTTGACACAACAGTGAGTCCTATCAGTGTTCTCGAAAAATCAAAAAAAAAAAAAAACAGGAAACGAGCTTGGAATCCGAGAAACAATTTTTTTTCAACGACATTGAGCCAGACCTTCGTTTTATCGCCTTTTAAGCCTATTAATAGACTAAATCATGAGATTTTTGTACGAATATATGCTCCCGTTCATTTAAGGAATAACTTTTCTCTAATTAACCACATTCATTTTTTTCGCCAGAACGTTCATTAACCACATAAATTTTCCCGTCGCAGTTTTCTTTCGAACGGTTAATTTTGGCGTGGACAAGAGTCGAGAAAATTGGAGAACAGTCTTTACCACTTAGGTTATAAAAATATCGACAATTTTTTTCCTCCGACAAGCATTGATCAAGAATTTTCTTTCGTTACACTTTTCTTCAGGGAAGCCAAAGTCTGCCCCTGTAATAAAAAAGTGAGACCGACTCATCGAGAGGATCAACGTTATTTACCGAAAGACGCTGCATTGAGAACGATTGTTCCGAAAAAAAAAAACAGAGAAATAAAAAACACGTCTGTAATTAACGAGGAAGGAACCTTGAGTTATGACCGAATCCAATGGTAAGTAAATAAGTACTCTCAATGCGTTCGTTAATTTCGTAAATAAATCATCATTGTGACATACTTTACTACTTTATTGATAGTAGTTTTATAAAACCGTGATAAATATATTTCTTAAAGTTATAAAGCAATAAACAGTGCATGAACGATAGTTCTTACGCGAGGAGTTGCAACGCGGAGAGGCGAGACGATGACAAATATGACAATAAAATAGTAATAAAGGGCAATAACGACGAAAGCCCGACGTTTGGTAAAAGACTTACGTGAGACTAATGTTTATCGTAACATATCCGTAAAACCTTTTGATAAGCGTATGTGGACGCGTGCGAAAGCTTCACTTTATCGTCGACGATAAATTCAATTGATAAAAAAAAAACACCTGTCGAGCCGAGTAACGCTTTCGACGAATTCAATGAAACCATATTGCGACACACTTTAATACAAAAGAATTCTACACTTGCGACGATATTTGTGATAACAATGTATTCAAATTATACAGCGATGTGGGTTCATACGTCAACGGTGTTTCTTGACTGATAACGATTTTCTTATCGTCACTCGTCGAGACAATAATCGGATTAAATATCAATTAACATAGTCAGCAAATGGTCATTATAACGCACATTTGTACATTAACATCGTGTGAACACATTTATTCCTGAAAATATCCGAAGATATCGGTGTAGCGACGAAATAATGAAATATCGTTCCGTCATAAGGTTATAAATATAATGAGATTAATGAGAATCTACGAAAGAGAAAATACATGAACACAGTGCATCACTCATCGTTGACGATCTACCGATTGTGCACTGGACAATTCCCATTAGCAATGCAACATTACATTTATCGATCTATATTACGAGGAATGGTATGTGAAGAGAATATAACTTAAAAAAAATTGTATTATTTACATTCGCGAGCCAACGTACTCGAGACAGTTCGAGATTTTGGCATGAGATTCTGTTCGGTAAGCCAGTTTTCCGTGTTATCGAGGCAACAAAAAAATTCCGGTTTACACCGGGCCGCGACGGATTTATTGATTAATCGTTCGATAAAATGCACAGTTGGCAATTTCTTCGAATGATCGATGCAATCGTAAAGATAGAACCGAAATTTATCGCTTAGATACGGGGAAAACGAAATGATACGAGAAAAAAAGAATGCAATTTATCGATAAGCACAAGCGGGCTGCACATCATTCATACGACGATTATGGGCTGGAAAATATATTGATCTCCGTTTAGTATCGATCGCGTAGAATGATATTTTGTGATAGTGATCACGATGCAACCTAGGATCTCGCGTGTATCGTGCGATTACTTTTCGTCACTGACCGAGAGCGTTTTTAGCATAGCCCCGATAAGAACTCGATAAAAATCAACTCGGGGGTCAGATTTTCTAGCAAAAATCATTTATTATCCGCGAGATTGAATGTTTACAATCTTACGGTTGCTCGTCACGGAGAAAATATCATATATGCCAAGGTCTCGCGTTTACATCTTTCAAGGGCGAAAACAATGAAGTCGTTTATCGTGATCATTAAACTCGGCAGAACAAACAACGTATATTATCTCTTTTGTCCGAATATCGAGGACTCACGCAATTCTCTATAGAATCCCTTCACTCATGTTGCCTCTTATAATTCCATTGTTTCAGGACTAAAAAACGGCAAGCAGTCGGAAGTGCAGTGGCAGAAAATAAATACCGGTCAGGATGGAGAAGAATTGGTTTGTTGAAATAATAATTCACGATATCATTGAAATGTATGAAATTAGGTGTAAAAAAATGACCATTGATTTCCGTTCGACGATCCGATACTAATTTTTAGCAAGTTCATGGTTTCAAAAGAAGCTGCATTGGTTCCTTTCTCACATATCTATCATTTTTACTCACGGTTGGCTGGGTCAGACTGTTCTTTCACTGGTATCCTCAACTTTACTTATACGCCACACACAAGCGATGTCAGCTAAATCAAGCTACAAAGTTGCTGATAATCGACGATTATCAGGGAAAATACAAATCCTACTACGTCAAGGACGCCAAAACCGTCACGACGAAGAAATTGAGGTCTGTTCGACGACAATAAAACCCGTGGAAGAAAATGGCGCGTCCATCGTATTCTATTTGTTCCAAATTATTCTTACTTGATACTATACAGGGCGAAGACATTTGCAACTACGCTGGGCAAGATAGATGACGAAGATTTGAAAAATATCGAGGGTAAAGATCTTAGTATAAGATTGGAGAATGGCACCCTGCGTGAAGTGCCGGAATATCGTGCATTTTGGTTTAAAAAGCAGTGTTACGTTTGGGACGAGACTAAGACGGAATTCGCGAGATTAATGGGCCTGGATAAGTTCGTGGCATGCTCGGATCTTCATCTTGGCCACGATCAGGGGCTTAGCAAGGGCGAACAATTACTGAGGTAAGGACGAGAGAGATGGTACTTTTCGGAAAACGATCGAATAATTTTTTTTCTTTTTCATCGTGTTATCGACTGCAGTGTTGCTTCTTTTTTTTCCCTCCAGGCGAATCGTGTATGGAAATAACGAAATTCTCGTTCCTGTGCAGAGCATATTCGTTCTACTTCTTCTCGAAGTTCTTAATCCATTTTACATATTTCAAGTGTTCACATTGGCAGTATGGTTCGCCGAAGGTTACTACTATTACACCGGTGCCATAATACTAATGTCACTGTTCGGAATCACCAGTTCGATTATGCAGACGAGACGGGTGAGTTGGTAACGATGCTAGGGAAGTTTTAGTTCAAAGACGTTCTTGAAACTAGGCAATTTTCGTTTAAAGTCGTTCAATTTTCGTTCGCATTCTTGGAAATAAATTGGCCATACTGTAAACGTGTGCCCGCCACGAATAAAAGTCTCTGCAGTACATTTGAAAAAATGTAAAGAAATTCCTAGTTGGTTTTTTTTTAAACTCAATTTATTTTAGAATCAAATAAATCTTCATGGTACCGTGGCTTCTACGGAAATGGTTCGCGTCCGTCGAGAATCCGGTACCTTTGAAAGCGTCTCGAGCGCCGAATTAGTTCCTGGCGACGTCATCGAACTTCCACGTTATCAGGGAACCGTTATTTGCGATGCAGTATTACTCACGGGACATTGTATACTCAATGAGTCTATGTTAACTGGTAAATAATGCTCACCCGTTCGTGAACCTGCAAATAAGTAAAAAATTGTGCATTCGGAAAATGTTCATTATTAATGTATTCAGGTGAAGCAGTTCCGGTCACTAAAACCCCACTAACGCCGCGTCAAGTTCTCTACGACCCGAAGGAGTGCTCGCAGCACACTCTTTACAGTGGTACCACAATAATTCAAACCAGGTGAACGTCTTCACGAAAATCTCTATGGCGAGAGTTCTGAAACACTCGTCCTTTCTACGATATTTGTTCCCGTAATGAAATTTGAAACGTGTTTTTCTTCCTCGTAATCAGGATCCACGGGGATGCCCCAGTTTTGGCTAGGGTTATTCGCACAGGGCTGCAAACCAATCGCGGAGCCCTCGTAGCCGCCATACTTTATCCACCACCCGCCGATTTCAAATTCGATCAGGATTCTTACAAATTCATCGGAATTCTCGCGCTGATATCTTTCTTAGGATTTGTCTACACAATAGTTACCAAAGTACGTCGAAAGAAATGTATAAATATAATTTCTTTTGTGAATACAACATTTGAAAAAAATTTTCATTATTTAGGCATCCAGGGGAATCACCGCGGGCGATATAGCTATAAAGGCTCTCGATATAATAACCATCGTTATTCCACCGGCTCTGCCTGCTGCTATGACAGTTGGAAAATTATACGCACAGGCCAGACTGAAAAAGGCACAGATATATTGCATCAATAGCCGCGTTATTAATGTATCCGGCAGCTTGAATTGCGTCTGTTTCGACAAGGTAACTTAATCCCATTCTTGGTCCCTTTAAGAGGGTATCACACGTGTACCACGCGACACGAGAGTGCGAGATAGATGGCTGCAAATTCTAATCGATATTTTATTCCAAACGCCAAAACCGATCGGAGATTAAATAAGCTTATGCCCGTATTCATAGTCGTTACTTGAGGAATAAGAATCCCCTTATTCCGTTCTTCTTAAATGAAATATCTAGAGAATAAGGGATCCTTATTCCTCAAGGAACGACTATGAATACGGGTGTTAGCCACTTTTTTCCACCATACTGCAGTGGCTAATCTTGTTTCATACCGATCGGTTTTGCTATTTGGAATAAAGTATCGATTTCGCGCTTTCGAAGTGGTCGGAGTGTGTGATACATTCCCTTAAGGGACGTATTGAGAGACTTCACTTGGCACTGAACTCTGTGAATTGTCACTTTGACGGGTGGGGATCGAAATAGTGAAAAAAGAAAAGATCGTACGGTCGAAATAGGAACTCTGAAGTATACAGTGTGTGTCTTCACTTACGGTCCATACCAACCACCCCAAGGCAACCCTGTTAAAACTAACTCTGAATACGACCCTAAATAATCTTCATCATTGAAAAATGATCAGTGATAAATTTGCATTCTTGACGCGTCAAGACTGGAACTCTGACCGAGGATGGTTTGGACATGTGGGGCGTAGTGCCAAACAATAACGGAAGACTCAAGGATTCGGAAAAGGATGTTCCAAAATTGACAAATCATCCCCTGTTCGAGGGCATGTTGGTTTGTCACAGTCTCACGCTTATCAACGACGAACTTTGCGGAGATCCTTTGGACGTAAAGGTGAGGAAATACACTGGGAAAAACAAGTGTTTGGATTGACTAAATCGGCGTTCACCCTCGTTCAAACGACTCTCTTATAAGTACAAATAAACTATTAGTTCCTCCGATATTTATTAGGGTCAGTTGACTAAAATATCCTTGCGGCAAACAAAATATTTGTAGGAACAACTAAAAATTCGTTTCAACGAGGATGAACGCCGATTTAGCCAACTCAACTACTTTTTTTTCTCAGTGTAGTAGCTACTTCAAGATACTGTAAATAAAAAAGGTTATGAGCAAGGGAGATTTTTACATTATGAAATATTCGAAAATATTGGTGTTTAAGCTTCAATCTGTATCTTGTTTCTGATCATTTGCGCCCTATTCCGAAAATAGTAGCTCATTGACAATCAAAGCAATGGAATGGCAATGAAAAAAAAGTTTCTTCCTCGTTTTCGAAAATCTACTTATATCCGTCTATGAGCATGTGATTCCCTCGATTTTGGCTTCCTCAAAGGGGAAGGTATGTATATGTCAATCTTTCAAAACGAGTAGGATGCGATGTTCAAGTTTTAATTAGCAACTGTTTCAACTCTCTGTAGTGTGTTGAATAACGGTTTTGCTTCAGTTTGAACGTTTCATCAAAAAAATTAGGAATTTTATACAACGTTGAGCGCTTTGTTGATTCTTAGCGAATTTGGAATTGGACCTTCTGTATTTGTGAACAAAAATGAGTGAAATCGTTAAGGGATAACACCACTGTGACCCCCTGTTTTTTTTTCACATTTTTCAAGAATTTTTTTTTGTGGGAAAAAAAAAGAGATATTCGAAACATTTTTTTGGGTTTTGTTCCTCGTCTATTAATGTATCAAAAAACATTTTTTTCACATTTTTCACGCCGCATGGTGGCGCTGGGGAAGCTCTCGCGTCAGGTGCTGTCATCTCCGCAGTGGTTCGCGGCACGCAGCAGAACTCTCTTCAACGTCGATCTCAAAAAAAATACCGAGTGTTTTCGTTAATAATATTATATTTTGAAGAGAAGTACATAGGGATTCGGAAAAATATTGTTTAAAAAAAAATAGGCACGCCTTTGAAATTAAAGAATGATTTTTGAGCAAAATGTCTCGTCGAAAATAGGCTATAACTTTTATAATTATTGAGATATCGAATCTTGAGAACGACTAGACCGATTTTTACAAACATTACTGAACTATTAAATAATTTACGAGATTTTGAAATTTTCGAAAAATGTCTGCGATCGTTCGATATTCAATTAGGCAACATTTATTTTATAAATTTGGACATTTTTCGAAAAATGTCTGTTAAGGGAAAACACCAATGTGACCCCCTGTTTTTTTTCACACTTTTCAAGAATTTTTTTTTGTGGGAAAAAAAAGAGATATTCGAAAAATTTTTTTGGCTTTTGTTCCTTGTTTATTAATGTATCAAAAAACATTTTTTTCACATTTTTCACGCTGCATGGTGGCGCTGGGGAAGCTCTCGCGTCAGGTGCTGTCATTTCCGCGGCACGCAGCAGAACTCTCTTCAACGTCGATCTGAAAAAAAATACCGAGTGTTTTCGTTAATAATATGATATTTTGAAGAGAAGTACATAGGGATTTGGAAAAATATTGTTTTAAAAAAAATAGGCACGCCTTTGAAATTAACTTTAATTTCAAAGGCGTGCCTATTTTTTTTAAAACAATATTTTTCCAAATCCCTATGTACTTCTCTTCAAAATATCATATTATTAACGAAAACACTCGGTATTTTTTTTCAGATCGACGTTGAAGAGAGTTCGGCTGCGTGCCGCGGAAATGACAGCACCTGACGCGAGAGCTTCCTCAGCGCCACCATGCGGCGTGAAAAATGTGAAAAAAATGTTTTTTGATACATTAATAAACAAGGAACAAGTCTCAAAAAATTTTTTCGAATATCTCTTTTTTTTCCCACAAAAAAAAATTCTTGAAAAATGTGAAAAAAAACAGGGGGTCACAGTGGTGTTCTCCCTTAAACGTCATTTCACAATTGTTTTGGCTTTTTCATAGAGGAAGCTTTGTGATAATGCACAATTTTTTTTCGAGTTTTCAATATCAATGTGTTGAAGATGTGCTAAAGTATTGAAAAATCGTGTATGCGATAGGGTCCAAAAATTCAACCTTATATATCTCGAAAACGAATTGACCGATTTCTTGCAAACTTTGCACACATTTAAAGGGTGAGGCCACTCTAGAGGTCGAAAAAATAGGCTTTTTTACTGATTTTTTTTTTCAGAAAAGCTACAAAATAAATCGAGATTACAAAATAGGATGTTTATCATACATATCAGTGACTGTATACAATAATTTTTTTGAAGCGATTAATTTCAAAATGGCGGCTGTGCAGCATTTTGCGATGACCTCTCCGTTTTTGTTGGCCGGAAAAATAACTCGGACAATTTTCAACCGATTCATTTGAAATTTTGAATATATCTTTAAAAATACATTGTCTATGGAAGGGCGTAGGATTTTTTCGATATATCGATTTTTGGCCAAATGGCGCACTTCTAAAGTGGAAAGGGAAAAATTTGCTTAAAAAATCGTCAGAAAATTGTTAATAACAAATGAACTATGCAATATAAAAACAAAATCCTGCGCACTTCCATACACAATGTATTTTTAAAGTTATATTCCAAAATTTCAAGTGAATCGGTTGAAAATTGTCTGAGTTATGTTTCCGGCCAACAAAAACGGAGACGTCAGCGCAAAAACGCTGCACAGCCGCCATTTTGAAATTAATCGCTTCGAAAAATTATTGTATACAGTCACTGATACGTAAGATAAACACCCTATTTTGTAATCTCGATTTATTTCGTTGTTTTTCTGGAAAAAAAATCTCCAAAAAAGCCCATTTTTTCGGCCTCTAGAGTGGCCTAACCCGTTAAGGTATCGAACCTCCGTTATTTGCTGCAATCTTCATTGGAATTCTTTGAGGATTCCTGATTTTGCACTATTTTGAAATTTTCTAAAAATGTCTGCGACGCTCTAACTTTCATAAACGTTCATCTATCTAGTCAAAATTTGTTACATGAAAGGGCCAGGGAACAAGGCTGTTTGGTATTGAATTTGGCAAAAATCGCTCAAACAATTCAGGCTTTATAAAATTTTGGATTTTTTCAAAAAATCTTTAAGATTGATTTAATTTCCAAAAATTTTGAGATTTTGGGTTAATTTTGACTACTCCCGAGAATCTGCTTCTTTACGTCATTATAGCGACTATTTGGAATTGTTGAAACGGTATGGCACGGTGATTTTCGTGAATGACTACTTAAACCTGATTAGTTGAAAAATAAGATGAGCCTAAAAAAAAAGTTTTTCGGAATTTCAACAATTAACCCGTTTTAAGTAGTATTAGCCCCACTCGATCGGTATGGCATTTCGCTTCCGCCGAGGTTTTTTTTATTAGCTACCGGAAAATACATGAATCATGCAAGAGATCGTTTAAAATCAACAATATTTTCGCAAAGTCCGAGTGACTTCACAAAGTTTCGATTGATCGTCCTGCGATTACGCCCCGACGTCCTGCCGTCGGGCTATCATTTTCGTTTTTTCATTAATTATGAAATTCGGTCCCTGAAGGCATGCCATGATGCACAAAATGATTAGGTCTTTTGTGTCACTATCGCTCGGTCTATAAGGGCCGTTAGTTTTACCCGACTACGAGCGAACGCATCTACTATCACTGTTATTATCATTATTATTATTTAATGCAGATGTTTGAGAGCACCGGATGGGTTCTCGAAGAGCCGGAAATCGGTGACACGAGTAAATACGATTTGCTCACGCCAACGATTGTCAAGCCGCCCAACAGCCGAGGTTTTACCGAAAATACGAATCAAGTTTCGGAAATCGGTATAGTGCAGCAGTATCAATTTTCCAGTTCCCTTCAGCGCATGTCGGTAATCGTTCGAGTTCTCGGGTCCGATCACTTCACGGCATACACGAAAGGTTCCCCCGAGATGATTCTCAGTCTTAGTAAACCGGAAACCGTACCTCAGGGTATCAATTATTCTCTGCGACGTTACACCGAGCAGGGTTATCGAGTTATCGCGATCGGTAGATCGACCATCGATAGCACGTTTGCAAAAGTAATTATTTGACTAAATCGACGAAGAAATAAGCTTACGAATTGCCGTTTCTTTTTCATTTTCAAAAATTATTTTCCTACAGATTCACAAAATGTCACGAGAAGTGGTGGAGAGAGATTTGGAATTTCTCGGTCTTGTCGTTCTCGAAAATAGATTAAAAGAGCCGACTGTTAATGTGATCGCAGAACTCAGGGAAGCAAATATTCATGTGGTCATGATAACCGGTAATATATATTATTATTTTAATAATCGTAATTACTTTAATTAAATAACCGTATGATATTATATGGCAGGACCGCGGTTCTACAGATTCCAACTGTACACCTGTCACGACCAAACTGTCACGAGCAAACTGACACGAGCATACGAATATTTCGCAATATTGTCACGACAAAACTGTTCCCGAACAAAACTCTCACCATTAAAACTGTCACCGCACAAACTGTCACCACTCAACTCTCCCCGATCTCTATTGGACACGTGCAAAATCTTCACGAACAAAACTATCACCGTCTAAACTGTCACGGTCTAAACAATCACCGTTTAATCTGTCACCGTTCAAACTGTCACCGCTTAAATTGTCACCGCAGCAACTGTAACCGCGGCAATTGTCACCGGCAAAACTGTCACGGGCAAAACTGTACACAGCACCAACCGTCACCGCTTAACGCGAGATTTACCCAACTCACACTCGTAGACGCTGTACCCGTAGATAAGAGCGCTCGGGCTGCTTCACCAAATGCGGCGCAATAGCGCGCGATATTTCGTGCGTGTCTGCTAACACGTCATTAGCCGCTGTCGTCTCAACCACAGCCTTCGCACTGCGCGAACTTACTTGTGCTCAGCGATCGGTAATAGCGGACACGCACGAAATATCGCGCGCTATTGCGCCGCGTTTGGTGAAGCAGCCCGAGCGCTATTATCTACGGGTTCGGCTTATACCCGTGTGAGTTAGTTACCGCGCCTTAGAGCGGTGACAGTTTTGCCGGTGACAGTTTTGTGCGGTGACGGTTGGGACGGTGACGGTTGGTGCAGAATACAGTGGACGCCCTGACAGTGTAGACGGGGACTATACTGCTGCGTTACAGTTGCGCAGAATACAGTTGAGACCGTGACAGTTTAGACGGTGATATTTTTGTTCGTGAAGATTTTTGCACGTGTCGAATGGAGATTCAGGAGAGTTGAGTGGTGAGAGTTTGTGCGGTGACAGTTTTAATGGTGAGAGTTTTGTTCGGGAACAGTTTTGTCGTGACAATATTGCAAAATATTCGTATGCTCGTGTCAGTTTGGTCGTGACAGTTGGGTAGGTGTACAGTTGGAATCTGTAGAACCGCGGTGCTGCCTATTATATGTATACGAGAGGTTCGTATGGCTCGGGTTCTACGCACTCTCGTACCTAAACCCCGCCGGTTTGCTATGACGACCGTTGCCATGGCAACGGTTGTTATGCCGACCGTTGCCATCTTAACCGTTCTTATGGTGACCGTTTTCGTGGCAACCATTGCTATAGCTGAACTCTTGTCCACGGCGGCGGCCAAATATTTATGTAATATAGAGAGATTTCTCTAATTAGGTAATCATCACTCATAATTGTTCATTAATTAAATGTGAATGATTTTTTTATTTTTTATCGTGTATCCCAGCAACACCTATCCCTTCCTACCCGTACCATGCTAAGCTAACACAACTTTCGTAGAATCCACAGCTGCTTTTTCGCTATAGTGTATCGCATTAGCCGTGGGCGCGGAGAAAGTGCGGAAAACCCGTGCCGATACAAACGGCTTTTATTATTTTACCGACTTTCAGTTGTCTTACCATCGGGAGCTCAGAAAAACTGCCTCCTGCTCAGTAGTCGGCGTGCAAGACAGTGCACGGCTTGGCGATCACCCATCCTAGTACAGAGCGTGGTCAATACTGCTTAACATGGGAAATCGCTGAAGCCGCGCACCGACCATGCGTCCACTGCTCTTGGTTAATTGAATGTTAACTAATCGATTAACATTGTTTCAAATGGTAGGGGACAATATTCAAACGGCGGTGAGCGTGGCAAAGGATTGCGGAATTTTAGCGCACAGCGAGACCGTAATTGGAGTCACTGTTGTCCCGGGCGATCAAAGAACGGAACCGAAAATTTATTTCAATGCCCAAGGAGGCCCAATCAAACCGGTAAGACAGACACAATTCTCAGCTATGCTACTAGAATAATAGTCGGTTACCCGAGGTCTGTTTGACCGACAACAGTGGACGCGCGGACGTTGCGCGTCTTCGGTGGCCTCCCATACTAAGCGGTATTGGTCCCAGTCAATACTGGGATGGGTGACCACTTATCCGGGCTTACACGCTGTCTAGTGAGCGGTAGGCACTTTTTTCTAAGTTTTCCATTGTCATACAACTAATGGTAAAATGGTTAATGGTAAATGGTAAAATGTAGCTGCCAAATACGATAGAATAGTACACTAGGGAACAGTGGCTATGGACAATGCTTTTGGGAGGGGGAACGAGGGGTTCGAGGAATGGAATGAAAATGTGAACAAAGGGTAACGGATGTAAAAACTTAAAAAAGTATACGATGCAAACGCTGATAATAATTTTCTTTTAATATTGGCTGACTGATGTGGCATGAGCGCTATGCGTCCATATACACAAATTTTTCTTTAAATCTGAAATCATTATTAATTATTTCCGTAGACATTTTCAATATATATCATTCCGCGGAACAGTATTTTTCGCCCGCTTGCACTAATATTGGTTTGCGATAGAATCGAGTCAAGTCGATTTAAGGTAGTATTTTGGTAACTTAAGCCGATTTTCATGTCTTTTTTGGAGGGCGTTTTTTTGTAGGAAAATAAAAATGAATCGTTTTGGATATTTAGGATGTTTTTATTTACATATTAAAGATACAAAAAAAAATGTGTTTGAAAAAATTTTATAGTTTGTTATTGTTATTATTATTATTGATCGAAGTTGGCACCTCGAAAAAAAAGCGCGTGGGTGACCCCGGTGATTTTGACTATTGATGTTATGTGAAATCATAAATTCTTGATAATTCTTAATCTATAGACATGTTATTCTGGTCGGAACTACTGAAGTTAAATTTCATGGATAAATAACAAAATGGCGGACTTTGGAAAAAAAAGTTTTTTTCCAAAGTCCGCCATTTTGTTATTTAATAATAATCCGCCATTTTGCTATTTATTAAATAATAATAATAATAAACTATTAAATGTGAAAAAAAAAAATTTTTTGTCCGGCAATTTTTTTTCCGACTTTTTTTTTTTTTTTTTTCTAAATTCTATAACTCAGCCGCATTTTATGCTATCATATTGTTCTTGGTTTCGATTTACTCAGAATAAAACAATCTAGAAAAGTGCCTATTGCGGCGAAAGTGTAAAGTGTACTGGTGAGTTGGTACGGGTCACTGAAGTTGATTTTTACCCAAAATTAAATAAATTTCATGGATAAATAACAAAATGGCGGACTTTGGAAAAAAAAGTTTTTTTCCAAAGTCCGCCATTTGGTTATTTAATAATAATCCGCCATTTTGTTATTTATTAAATAATAATAATAAACTATTAAATTTGAAAAAAAAAATTTATTTTGTCCGGCGTTTTTTTTTCCGACTATTTTTTTTTTTTTTTTGTTTTCAAAATTCTATAACTCAGCCGCATTTTATGCTATCATATTGTTCTTGGTTTCGATTTACTCAAAATAAAACAATCTAGAAAAATGCCTATTGCAGCGAAAGTGTAAAATGTACTGGTGAGTTGGTACGGGTCACTGAAGTTTTACCCAAAATTCTTGTTTTTTTGCTGTTATCTCCGAAACAATTAACTTTACGAAAAAAATGTAAATAAAAAATTTGTTGACAATTTAATTTCCTACAAAAAAAGTCCTATCAACTCAATTGCTTAGATTAATATTTCTTGAGATATTGAACTTAAACTTATGACTAGAAAAAAATTCTTACGGTAATATAAACCGTAAAAATTGTATAGTACTCATAAAAGTTCAATATCTCAAGAAATATTAATCTAAGCAATTGGGTCGATAGGACCTTTTTTGTAGGTAATTGAATTTCCAACAAATTTTTCATTTACATTTTTTTCGTAAAGTTAATTGTTTCCCCTTTACCATAAAGGGGAAACGGTCAGGTTCACAATACGGGGCAACCCCCCACCCATATGGTGAAACTGACCCCTCACAAAACCCAAACAAACCCGAACAAACTGGTTTGGCTTGGGTTGATGAGAGCGCGCGTGGCGCGCAGGGTGGCGACAGCCCCCTTAATACTGTAAATACTAGTATCGGTGCCCATGACCGAACTACACCACGACATTGGCGTCTTCCACGGCCTTGACCTTATTCGCAGTCACTATTTTCAGCGTTTACACTTTTTTTTTTGGTTTGAAAAAATAAAAACGTTCGTAAATATCACCTAAAAGTTTCGAATTTTTCCGACCATTTTGAAAACAGGCTTCTTTGCAAGAGCAACAAAATGGTGGGTCTGTCCATGTGCAAATTTGTTTTCTAATAAATTTGGTTTTCGTTAATGGTATATTTGATCGATTATTATTCGTTTGTTCTTGTTAGACCCCTAAAAACGGCAAATCGTTGACGCTGTCATTGGAATCTCTCGAAAATGGAATGGGATCGAAGAATTATCGCTTCGCACTAACCGGTCAAACGTGGCAATTACTTCGCGAAAATTACGCCGATCTTTTGCCTCGTATTTGCGTAAGAGGGGCAGTTTTCGCGAGAATGACGAGCGATCAGAAGCAACAGCTCGTTCTCGAACTTATGCAGCTTGGATATTATGTTGGTCAGTTGTATATACAGAATTAATGAGATGAAAAAATTCATTAAACATAATTGTGTACAAATTCGCTAATATTAATTAGATAATAGGATTTTTTAAATTAAACAATTAATTAATTTTCAATTGTAGTCTATACCATTGATTTTGTTTCCAGCTATGTGCGGTGACGGAGCCAACGATTGTGGTGCCTTAAGAGCAGCTCACGCTGGTGTCTCCCTGTCGGAAGCGGAATCGAGGTAAAAAAAGCAAAAATGGCTGCCTTAAAAAAATTGTGCGATACAGATGTTTCTAATTTTCGTTTCGTTTGTTTTTTTTTTTTTTTTTTTTTTTTTTTTTTTTTTTTTTTTTTTCGTCGCCTCTCAGTGTTGCGAGTCCCTTTACCTCAAGGATACCCGACATAACGTGCGTGCCAAAAGTGATAAGACAAGGTCGAGCTGCTCTGGTAACATCTTTCGGTATTTTCAAATTCATGGTGACATATTCCCTCACGGAATTCCTTTCTGTCATAATACTCTACTCGATAGACTCGAATCTCACGGATCTTGAGTTTTTGTTTATCGACATATGTCTCATAGTGAATTTTGCCTTTTTCTTTGGCAAGACAAAGGCTTACGAGGGAAAATTAGCTAGACAACCACCAATGACGAGTCTATTAAGTTTTACGCCTTTGTTGTCGCTGATATTGCACATGTTTGCCATGACGATTTTTCAAACTATAGCATTTTACACTGTTCGAACGTTTTCGTGGTTCGAGCCATTTGTACCAACGACATCAACGAGTTACACGTCTTACGAGAATTACTCGGTCTTTTGCGTTTCACTGTTTCAATATATAACAACAGCGGTAATATTTTCACGTGGAAAGCCGTACAGAAAGGCTTTTTACACCAACAAGGCATTCGTTGTTTCGCTATTACTTCTCGTCGCGATTTGCACTTACATAACGATTTATCCAGCAAATTGGGTCATGAGCGCTCTACAACTCGTCACACCGCCCGAATACGATTGGCCAATAATTATTCTTGTTCTTGGTTTCGTTAATTTTCTCGTTTGCCTCGGTATTGAAATGGTCATCATCGAATACGTTATCGAGCGACGTGTGAAGCCAAGCCTCTATAGACCCGAGAAATCGAAGAAGTATTATCTGAGAGTCGAGAACGATCTCAAAAATTGTCCCGAATGGCCGAGTATCGACAGAGAATTGCCCACTTTACCGATAACTCCGAGCGTCGAGAATATCTTGAAAATTATCCGCGATGACGATGATCAAGACGACGACATATCGCGACAACCGAAGCGACAGGGTGGTGTAGAAAATTTGGCTTTTGTCGATGATGAAAATCTTACGATAGAAATTACAAACGAAACAACGAAGTTTTGAGTTTTAACGCGTGGCAATTGGTAATTTCCACCGTGCGCAAAGATTCATTTCAACGATACCATCCATTTATATCGAGTATTATAGCCTCGAACGCCGAACGGCTAATTCTGGAACTATTAAAAATAGCGTTGCCATTTTGCTTTGGAGACGCTTTGTTGTGGATTGAATTATTTTGTAAGGGTAAGACTCAAAAATAGAAGTACAAAGTTCGGAGTTTTCAGTGATGGGCATAGCCAGTAATGCTTTATCCCTTTTTTCAGTCAATAAATAATTCGATTTGGCATGTGTAAAGATAAGTTTGATGAAAAAAATGAGTCTGCGAGGTTAGATTATGTTAACTACGGCGACACATTGTCAAACGGCCAGTTGTGTAACCACTAGATTATCGATATCACAGGACCGCTATTCTGTCGAAGTTATGAAGTAATGAGAGCAGGTAATATATAGTTGTCGCTAGTCAAGCTGCAGTTCTACACTTCGTTGTATCATGTATGATCTCTCTATCACTTTGTGGCTTCTATGGAATAAGGGATCCATGAATTTATAGCGATATTTTAGCGAGCCTCGGGTTTTTTTTGCTATTAGCACGAAAACAATGGCTCCAGATTTAAATAAAAATAAGGTAATAGAGATGATAAATAGAACGACGAAAAAGTTTGTCTACGTTTGATTATAACATGAGCGCATTGTGATTTGTATAATACGAGATATGAGTAGATAAGTGCTTCAATTTTATTCCATGAACTATGAGCACACGAGTTTTTAACGCCCGATTTTTCCAACGTTAATCGAAGTTTAAATTCAGTTCAGTCTATCTCCGAACTATACAAAAAAATTGAACTCTGTTTAAACCATTTCGGTGAAATCGGGTGTAAAAGAGTGACAAAGATAGGAACGAAGAAGAAGTAAAGTTGACGCAATATGATATAATCATGGACGGTATTTTATTCAAGTATTGTTTGTATGGTATTAAGAGATTTTTTTCCTAGAGTGTTTGTAAACAGCAAAACTAAAATATGCGATGAAAGGCGAGGCATTATGAAGCGAAATAGAGTCGTGAAGTCGTTGACACATGCCCGCTCGATTTTTCAATAAAAATTGAACAAAAAGAATCGTGAAACAAACAACGATCGGTATAATATAGAAATAAATGTATTATTAATGTAGTTATATATATTTACCTGCAGCTTTAAGTAAAATGATTTTTTTTCATTGTTGACGTACCAATTGAAAATATAGATTTATTTATTTAAAAAATGTGTTTTTTTTAGTGTTCTGTATCGAAAAACGGAACCATTGTGGTGAAACTGAGTTATCCGTCCATCTGTTATTCTATCAGGTCGCTAACTCCTAAACGGTTTAACTCATCATCTTGAAATTTGGTCAATCTTAGAAATGTAAATCATTTTCTTCGAGGATTTGGAGGCCCCAATTTGTCGGACGCAACGTTATTGCCCTATCATTAAAGTTAATACTTCATTTATCATGCATACTTTTTCACCAGGGCTCGAAACAAAATATGTGGTTCCGGTATTGTGTTTTCCTCGACTAAATTCTTTCTCGCTATGTTCATATCGGTTTCGATACGTGAACGACCGTTTCATTTCGGTTCAGCATTTCGGTCGCGAACGTAGTGGAGAATGAATAAACAAATTGAAAGTCGGTTAAAGCTATCGCGAAAAGTGTGGATTCGGAGAAATAAATTTGTAATGCCATACGATCTTTCATTTTAAGTTGACGTACCTTCAAACGTACTTATGTACTTTTCTGCAATAAAAATACATCGAAAATATATTTAATGATGAAATTTGGTGCAACTGAAATTACGTGCATCGGTCTGTTTCGCATAGATTTTTATATTTTTTGTCGGTAACAACATGGAAAATGAAAGGACACGTTAATCTGTAGATCCAAATAATAATATTTACAGTCCCAACATCAATATAAACCCTCGAAACTAAACGATTAAATTTATTAAAAATCGACATTTCCAACGGCGTATCGGGCGTCCTATTTTTCTTCGATAAAAAAGAAATATGTCCCTAAAAAATTAACGAAACGGGGTGGCGGATGAGCGAGTCGGTCTAAAATTAAAAAGTATCAATGTGGACCACGGTCTTATAGACAGGTCTGGGCACTCCAAGCCCCTTCCTATATAACGCAGCGTGACCGTTTTGAAGCCTGTGTTTCTCAACTTGTGCACCAAAGACCGGAGCGCTGCAATCTCGGAGGCCGGTGTGCAACAAAGAGAGGAATATAGGGCAGCCGTCTTTTTCTCCGTGCGCTTCTGTGCTAGGCTTGCAGATTTGTATAATCTTTTGATGGGTTATTTATTCTAATTCAGATCGTAATTAAGACTCATATTAACAAAAAGGTTACTACAAGTGCATCAATAGTAAATTGAATTCAATCCGTAAAATCGAATCGCAAGCCGAAGAACCAAGTGGAAGAGCGAATGTTATGAACGAGTTTAATCCCTATTTATTATCGTACAAGCCTGCTATATATAGGAATGAAAAAATATTCGTTTTTACTTTTAAAGCTCTCGATTTGTACCCGCAGGTTCTGAATTTTTCAAAATATTTTATTTTACTCCATTAGCCAGCTATATCAATGTTTCTACTGTGTGGCGAAATGAGTTATCATAACTATGTGAAATAACATTTTGAAGGATTAAAAAGAATACTAAAAATAGGATTGTAGGGTGCGGTCGGGATTAATTAAATATTACATTGTAGTGTCAAAACTCTTATTTATTAGCATCTGTGAAATTTCGCTTGTTTTCTCTTCTCGCTACTTTTTTTTTAAACGATTTGGTTTGCTGCGCAGAAAATTGCCGCATACGAAGCCGCAAATAATAATGGATCGCATACGATAAAAAGCTATCTGCATGCTCCTTACACGGGAATGAAAATTTATATGACATTAACATATCGTCGATAGTTCGATTGTATGCATTTGGTAAATGACAATTTTCTATAAAGCGCGACTCTAAAGCAATGATGAGATTGAAGAATGTTTTGTTCGGATGGATGAGACCCCCGCGAATTTTTAAATTCACAAGCTGTGCACTCGCTTCTTGCGAATATGAATCTGCATTTTTTATGGCATTTCTACAGACGTCGCATTTAGTGTACCTGAGAAGTTGCTTGCAAAGATATCCTGAAATTTCAACATAACAAAAACACGAGATGGTAAGAAGTATGTTTGTATTGTTACCTAATGATACCAGCTTCCCTATTTCATCTTACGCAAATAAAAATGTAGACGCTAGTAGTAGCAGTCAACATAGAAAGGAAATCCTTCTAATAATTATTCCTATAATTTTTGTAATAAGAAAAGGTCATGGGATAAGAATTAACGTGGTGTTAAACATGCTTTCGGTTGATCTTTCACGCAATTATATCTGCTTCACATCACCTTCAGGGATACTGAAAATGGAGTGAGTCACATTCAGATACATAGAGTTCCGTATGGAAAAAATTTTATGTGAAAATATATAACTTATTCTGCAGTAAAATATATAATTTATATTTTATATTTTTTAAATCTATTTTCATCATATATATATATATATATATTTGAGATATTTGGAAAATACACAAACATATATATATATATATATATATTAGGGTGATCCGAAAAAAAACTTTTCTTTTCCTCTCCCACCGGCTCAAACTCAAGTTTGCGACCCTAAACAACACCATGCATCGTTTCAGACCGGTAAAAAAATCCTACGAGGTTGCAACATCGAGTTATCGATTTCCCATTTAAATAACACGTAGCACACTTGACTTGTCAGTAAAAAGTTGAATATCTTATTCGAAAATAATGATGATAATCCAATTTAATAAGCGGCGTTTTGAAGGGGACAAATCCAGTTTTATATTGGATTTTATAAAATATACTGAATAAATAATAAAATACTGGCGTAGATATTAAACTGAGTGAACTGCCGAAAGAGGTTAACGGATTGTAAATAAAGTGAAATAAAGAAACAGTTGCCGCGCATGCGTACTAAGTAGGCCTCTCCCTCACTAGCGCTAGCGGCGAAAATTCACAACATCGGCTTCATTTTCGGCACGGTTTTACAGCCGGAGTGCCCAGACCTGTCTATAAGACCGTGATGTGGACGTAGCAGTACCAAACATTATCGGATCTAAATATAAGTTACATGAAAACTATACTGTAGATAGATATTTTATTCTTTCTTGAACGTTTCATTGATTCTCAATGTTAACGTGTCTTGTAACTTTTCTTCATTCGTGCTACAACGATAAGGTGAGAAGACGAAAGCCATATGGGATAAGCTTCTCTCTACACTCACCTGTAATCAATGCAAATAAATGCTCTTATGCTGTTGCCAAAGTTTATATGGGATTTTATAATATATTGATTTTGTTTAATATAAATAGACTATCATTAAAGGACAGTTGGTATACAATTTGACAAGAATTGATGAAATGGTTAATATTATATTGACTTATGAATTTTTTGCAACTTTCATATTTTGTAGGAAATTAAATGTCTGCTGAAACTTCCTTAGATATGCAACTATAGTACATAATTTTAAATCTAATATACCATTTACATGTTTGATCGTTTGAAATGATTTATTTTTCGCAAAATTAGTATCCGTGCTCTAATAATCGTGAGAAGGATTCCTTTTCGCCGGTGGCATTATGACTGTCAGTTTGATAGTGGTGTAAAATAATTCACATGCACGCGAAGGATGCTGATGTAGAATAAAAAACGAAACCCGGTCGAAATCGTCTCCTAACATTCGCAACCACGACCCCGAACCTCAACGACTAAAGATAATTTGTACGATGTTTAGTCTAAAGAATTATAAATATCATAATTTCGTGCATTTGTTTTAGGAATCGGTTAGACGTTTAGGTCGAACTTTCACGTGTTTTAACCGAACATTCAATCTGTTTGCAATATTGTTCCAAGCCCTGTTTTTCACACACTCCAGGCCTCCTATCTCCTAGCCATAACATCCACCCGCAACTCTCCACTTCATCCCAATCCTTTTCAGACCGTTCACCCTTATCACAGTGATGTCAAAAAAAAAAAAAAATTCTATCGTGGCAAGCGGGCTATCATTTGAATTACTTTAAGGATTGAAAAAATATTTTCTTCGATGAATATTTTCACCAATGTCCAACAAGATGTATATTTTTTAATTATGACTGTCCCCCTTATTTTTGAAACTAGTGCACAAAAAAATCTGAAATAATTGTGATATATCAAGGCATGAATTTTGAAAGTAAACAATGGCGATGTCGAAATTGTCATTGCTCTTTGAGAAATATCTAATTTTATGAAAATATCTAGTGCCTAGCAGTGTTGTCAATGTCAATGGCTGATCGGTTATTTTCTTTTTTTTCAAATTCTCTGCATAGTTGCCGCTGATTCAGAAAAGAAAAACAATGACGATGTCGGAAAAACATTTCATTTACAAACTGAATGCAACAAGGGGAATTGTGAACAAAAAACGATTTAATAATAAATTTGCTCATCCACGAAGTAAAAAAGATTGCATATCATGAGGCGAGAACGTTTCTCATCATCGGCACCGATAATTTTGATTTTTTTAGCATTCTCTGAAAAAGAATTACAATTAGTTTACACGTAGTAAAATAAATATACTTAATGTTTAGTAAAATATCGTCGAAATGTTAAGATTCGACTGTTTCTCTTAAGCCCACCGATGATTTCTTCGTGATTATTGACGAGTTCTTCGCGTATCCAATGACCATATTGCAACACAACTCTGTTAAGCATTTCAATAGTGTTCTCGTATATGCTGTTCTTGAGCAATAGACTCGGAAGCGAAGTAACGAAGTCTTTGAACGCCCTTTCGCTGAAAGGTAAAAAAAACGTAACACGTTAGTTTTCATGTACGGCCATTTTGTGTATCAATCTAGCGGTCATTTTGTCAAACTAACTTGTGCAATTCTTGTAAGTCGTGATTGAGAACGATTTCGGTGAGAATCCTGAACAATTGTGAGTGCAATTCGCGTCTGGGTCCGCGCGAATGTGCCTCGATCAATGAACAAAGATTTTCACCGAGGCTAATGCCACTTTTGTAAAAAACTTTGCTCGACCGAAGGAAAATGACTCTGAGCAATTTGGTTAGTTGATTAATTGCCGAGACATCGCTGCTCGACCAATGTCTCAATGTTTCTGCAAATGTTTGTCAAAGTTGTTATTAGCTAACAGACGCAAAATACGAGAGATTGTAACGGTCAAATTGTAACGAACACCATCTGTACCATTAACATAATTCAATATTCGAACGCTGATATCTCTGCTCGTGGAATCCTCGATTTTGTTGATTCTATTAGCCGACATAATCCAAATGTACGCGTAACAGAGAGAATAGTTTTGCTCCAGACACTTATCGTTTAATTCAATCCTCTCAAAGTCTTCCTGATGTTTACGGGGTTTTTGGACATTTCTCGTCTGATTGTATGGAAATTTTTCGAGTAAATTTCTCCCGAGGGAATCGAGAAAATTGTCCCTCAGCCAGGTGCCATGATCACGAGAATGAGTCTCGGCTTCTAACAATTCGAAATACTCGATAACGAGTTGTATAACCTCGGATATGCTTTTCAGGAGATTGGAAGCTTCGAGGGTGATAACGTGATCGCAGGTTAAGTTCGTTGAGGTCTGTTTCGGCGCAACTTCCAACCAACTGTCGAACATCAGTGGCATAAGAACTTTGGTATATTTCATGAGTTCCTCGAGATCGGAATTGGTTTCATTGCCGGTAGTCTCGTCATTATCATCGAAATCAATTCGACACACGCCCAAATTGTTCGAATTGTAACTTGATACGTGACGCGTCGCAGTATCGACGACGATTGATTTACCATTGAAACATCGATTTTCGTACTTTCGTGATCTTCTCTCGGCAACGATTGAAAACAAAATGCTCGACAATCTACCGAGAACTTTGGTGCGCCATTTTACACTAGTATTTTTCGAGCTCAACGTAGTGACGAGCTGTCTTCCAGGATTAGATTCGGATCTGAGCTTTGATATCATATCGAGGAAATTTGGTAACACTCTTCGAGCGTTTTTCGCGAGTAAAGTGCCACAATTTTGTGCGAGGATATCGAGAAACATGAGAGAATCCTCTTTTATGTTAGGATCGATGTGCGTCATCGAGCAACGAAGGTACGATATAAGAACGTCCGAAAATGGTTGCAATTGATCGTTCGATATTGGGCCGAGTATTGAATTCAATACTTTTAACGAATCACGACGTATGTCCTTTTCTTTGTCCAGAACAAGACCGGAAATACCTTGAAGTAAAGAACGTAATTGCGAGCTCAGAATTTCCGTTGAATGCTGCGAAAGAATTTCTTTGAGTTCTCTAACGGCTTCTTGGCGAACACTCGAATTATGATGCTGCAGTCTCGTTAAGAGATCCTAGAAAATAACAATTGTGAATATAAACATGAGAAAATGCGACAACTTGATATATATGGGATTGTCACCTTAACATTCAGTTTCCTGCGGCTCAATATTTCCGTTTCTTCGTGCTGCCTCAATTGTTCCCTGATAACAATTTTTTTAACTTTGAACGACGTGTCCGTCAAGTTCAATCCTTTGGGCAAGTTTTTTGTTGTCTTTTTGGCCTTAAGTTTCACCTTTGCCTTCTCAGACTTCAAATTCTTTTGATGTCTGTTGTTCTTTCCCATTTTTGCAACCACTACAAACAACAAATATATATACAGATAGTTACATAACCAAAAAAAAAGTTGTAATTGATAATTTTTTTTTTTTTTCCACCATTGAACTACAACCGTGTGACATTGCCGTCCGATCAGGACCACAAGATACAAAAATTGGTCTGTATGTTAAAGATGAAATTTTCAAATCCATTAAAATATTTATCAAAGTGATGCCACTTGCATTTTGAGGTCTGTATTAGAAAAGGATAACTTATGAAAGAATGCTCCAATAGAAATTCATGGTCATATTTGGATGCAAAGCTAGCGTTCGATACACACAGAAAATCAAGCAAACATTTAATCGACATAAAAAAAATAAATTTGTAATTAACCAGGCATATCGGACAATACCGCGGATGATCGTACACCGATTATCAAGATGAAATATGTTTAAAGTTATTTACTCAATTTGTCTCATCTCTGTTATTTCTTATATTTCTATATTCTCGAATAATGAGATAATCAGATATATCATATCGGAAATAGCTGTAAGAAAAAATATTCTATGTGTAGATGAAAAGCGTATTTTACTCCAAAATGTAATAAGTTTCTTGTAAAGAAATCCATACTCGCAAAGGATAACGACAAAATAGATTGCGAAGCAGGGCATGAAAAAAGTTGCTTTCTTTTGCAAACCCATATTTTAACTCAATAAGATCTAAAAATATATGGGTGCTTTAGAATTTTTTTTCTTTTAAATACTCCCGGGACTGTTAGAACAGTTTCTGGCTCAAAGAGTAGTTAGAAAATATCGTATTTTCCACAAATGAATGTTATCCACTTGCGTCTATGAAACCCCTTTGTTAAATGACTCAAATTTGAGATAACGTATCTCAAAGCCAACCTACGAGATACATCGTAGGTTGTTTACTTGCCCAGGACGCCGTGGCAGTCAACGTAACGCGTTAATGACTTATCTAACGTACATCCTTAAATTGTAATTCACGAATTTACGTTTATTTTGGTTAGGTCAGTTGACTCAGATTGTTGGTGTTTAAATGTTGGTGTTCGTGTAGAATGTTTTACGAGAAAATAATGAAATCCTTATGACACAGTTTAATTAGAAAGCAAAAATACATAATCGCTAGATCTTATTAATAAATGTAACAAGCTCCTTTATTTCGACTTATATTTTGAGGTTATGCGGTGCCGAGACCCGAAACACATGCCGGTCGGATCCCAACCGATTAATGCAACAATCCCATAAAACAACCACACAATAACCAAACGTTTTTTTTTCGAATACCATCGAAACTCACAAATGTAAACGACAATCCGCTAAACTTTATAATTAGGCAGCAAAATATAAACAATTATTTGATAAAAGTTGAATCGACATCTATGCCGAACATCATAATCAAACTGAGTCCAACTGCGACAAACTTTAGACTGCTTTGGACCATGGTGGAAGTACATAAGGTGTAGTGGTCTCGTGACGCGTTTTCGCATGTTCTGCGCAGTACCATTACGACGGCCATATTAATTTTATACAGGGTGAGTAAAAAAGTCCCGGACCGGTCAAATATCTAAAAAATAAAGCGTATTTGAAAAAAATTTTCATACAAAAGTTGTAGGGTTCCAAGTGACGTATCGGATAAAAATATCAGGATGACCTTGAAAAACTTACTGAAGGTCAAATGAAGGTCATCTTCAATTTTAAAAATGAGATCCCCTAGTTTCCATTGCACATTCATGCAGCTTTCCTCGAGACGTTTTCAAAACACGATAAATAATTATTTTTTCATGAACTACTTTTCGAGTTATGGAGCTTGAAAGTTACAGTACCGCCGGCATTAGCATTATCCAAGGTGTACCGCGTGGAGGTTGCACGGTCGGATTTACACCTCTGCACAGTGGGCAAAAAGGTAGAAATCGTGGCCAAAAACCAACTTCATAATTTTGACATGAAATCATAATTTTTCACATATTAATACGTCAGAGCAGATATAGAGAAAATATTGTGGCTATTAAGGTTCAAATGTTCTTACAATAAGTAGTTGAATGAAAACAAATTGCGTAAAGAATGCGATGGTTCATTATGTCATAAATATGTTAAATTTCAACGAATGTTGCAAATCCAAATGTGGGATATGGCTTTTATCCTTACTAATGGTCGTAGGTATGAGAAAAAAAAATTGAAATTTCGGAACATTAAACATGATTTGGAACACGGTTATCTTTCAGTAAGACTTTTCGGCGTTTGCAGCTCCTCATCATACTTTGGAATGTCGTCAACTTTACGCAACCCTTGATATCAGCAATTGAAAATTATCGTTGCATTCGTTAATTATCGACGAATAAAATGAGCCTGCTACTTTTTGCAACTTTTCATCTGAACTCTTAATATTAATGTTTACACAGAGTACGGACCAGAAAAACGAAAAAATGTCCAAAATACTAAAAGTGCTTCAAATTCTTTGAAATGTGGTACTCATGGGTTTTCGGGGTCGCTGATTCCGAATTCGTACTCAAAATTCAGAAATTCAAGATGGCGGATCCAATATCGCAGACGAAAATGCTAAAGATGCCTCGATTTGAAATTTGGAACTAATACATACGTTGGTGGCTGAATCTAGCCAGCACCCATTTAAGGACCCAAATCTATCTTTTCTCCCTTTCGCTATTTCCCATTTCTTATTCCGTTTACTTTTGAGAGCGCCTACAATTTTTTTTCAATGTATTACTCTAAATTTATATAAAATTTTTCCAGAATGTAACTTACAGCCACAACTGTATCTTTTTCGATAAATTCATCTGACAATTATTGAACAATTACGCATTTAGTATATTTATAATTGATACTATTGTAGTAGTCATAGTATATATATATATATTAGGGTGGTTCTTAATTAGGTGATGTTGAGAATTCTTTGGTATTGGTCCTCAAAAGTAATCAACATATCTAGAAAAAAAATTGGGCGCAAGCGGAACTTTGTCCAATAATTCTAACCCACCCCACCAAGCTGTCGAATTTTTATATGAAAAAATGTATGCATTCAAAATTTTGTTAAGAAAATTGTTTATTATTTCAAAACTATTTATGATAAAAGAATTTTATATAACGTTTTTGTAGGAAATATAATGCTCTACAAAAAAGGTATCTTGTGAAATTCTCGCGAATCTAATACTTATCACGTAATTAGCAAAAAACTGTCATCATTTATTCCAAAAGTCGATCGTTATGGTCAAAACAGGAGTTTGACGTCGAATAGCTGCAATTTATTTTTCGTATGTATATAAGATTATGAAGAAATACGTAGCGCACTCAACAATGAAATGTAAACAATATTCAAATTTTCAATTTTATCAATTTTATTGTGAATTATAATGAATGATGTCATATATTTTAAAAATCAACTTACAATAATGAATTACATCGGTTGGAGCAAAGTTGCTTTGTTAATATCAGGATATTTTTTCAAATATTCTTCAATTATTTGTACAATGAATTGTTTCTGATCTTCGTCATAAGTGAGACGATCATTGTACTCTGTAATAAGTTTCACTCCTCTTTCCGCAACATCGTTAACCACTTTAATTCCTTTAACTATTTTTAAGCCTTGTAAATAATTTTCATTAGAAATCCACTCGCTCACATCGATATCAAAAAATGAGGAGTTGATTTCAAATCTTTCGAAAAAAGCCATCGATTTGGAACTGATAAAGAAATCAATGCCCTTATCGATCAAAGAAGAAAAATTTATCATGAATGATAATAAAATTGATAAAATTGAAAATTTAAATATCGTTCACATACCGATATTGAGTGCACTACGTATCTCTTCATATTTCTAATTGCATATGAAGAATACATTGCAGTTTTTCGACGTCAAACTCCTGTTTCGGCCATAATGATGGACTTTTGGAATAAATGATGACAGTTTTTTGCTAATAACGTGATAAATATTAGATTCACAAGAATTTTACAGGATACCTTTTTTGTAGAGCATTAAATTTCCTATAAAAACACAATATGATATTTTTTTACCATGAATAGTTTTGAAATAATAAACAATTTTCTTAACAAAATTTTGAATGCATGCATTTTTTCATATAAAAATTCGACAGCTCGGTGGGGTGGGTTAGAATTATTGGACAAAGTTCCGCTTGCGCCCAATTTTTTTTTCTGGATATGTTGATTACTTTCAAGGAACAATACCAAAGAATTTCCAACATCACCAAATTAAGAACCACCCTAATATATATACTAGGGTGGTCGTTAGAACCATTTTTTTTTCTTGTCGCCCCCTAAATGTCTTGCAAATAAATAACTAAAAATCGCCTCAAAATTTCAGCTCATTATCTCAACTCTAAGGCGTCCCCCAGAAGGCTTCTTTCTACCCATAAGAATTACACAGGTTTTCATGAAATCTGCCAACTTAATTTTTTCTATGCCACAGTTATTTCATCAAAAATTTATAAACATCAGTAATTGTTGAGTAAATAGAGTACTTTCGAGGGAAAATTTTTGCTACGATATACCTGCCATAGTACCGTCGTTATCAAGGGGATACCACACCCGAAAAAAACTACAACAGTTAAAAAAAAAAAAAAATTACAAAAATCAGATCTTGCATGGTTTTTTCTGAGAAATCCGATTTTGTCGGTCAAATTTTTTTTTTACCACTCCCAATGCAATTTTCGAATTTTTAAAAATCGAAAAACCAAATTGTTGGAAATTCCCAACGCGCAAATTTTTGTGACACATTTCTCAATATGGACATAAATTTTCATCTTTTCAGTTTAAAAAATGTAGGAGGAGATGTATTTTAAAACTGACTGGACAACCAGAATTGTATTAAAATAATATAACAAATTTTTTTTGCCACAATATTTTGAACTAATTTGATTTATGTATACTATATTAGGTTTTACAAGAACAAACAAGTTTTGTAAGAACAAAAGTTGCTGAAGTGGCTGGGTTTACTAAAGAGGTAGGGGACGTCAGTTGTACCGCTGATCGATCAGCGTCACGTGGCGGCAACAATTAAAAATGATTGTGGCACTGCTTTTGAAAAAATCAACCCTCCACAAATAAAAAACGCTCAATAAAAAGACGATTATATTCGCGGCAATTGGTGCTCATATTCTATTACGTGGTACTCTTTATAAATAAATTAAATCAAATGAAAAATGATGAATTAAAATGAAAACCACTCCATTCAAAGTGTTAAAATTGTAAAAAAAATGAGTAAAGAAAAATTATCCGTCATTCTGTTATTGCAATAGTTGTTTATTTCTTAATATCAATGGTGATATACACAATTCGATTGTTTCAAGAATTTCATATGTGAATAACTAGAGTACTGCATAGAATAGTAGAGTACTACTAGTATAGTGCACGTAAATCAAATTAGTCAAAATTTGCAAAGAAAAATTTGTTGTATGATTTCAATAGAATTGTGGTTGCCCAGTGGGGTTTAAAATACATCTCCTCCTACATTTTTTAAACTTAAAAGATGAAAATTTGTGTCTATATTGAGAAATGTGTCACAAAAATTTGCGCGTTGGGAATTTTCGACAATTTGGTTTTTCGATTTTAAAAAATTCGAAAATTGCATTGGGAGTGGTCAAAAAAAAATGTGACCGACAAAATCGGATTTCTAAGAAAAAACCATGCAAGATCTGATTTTTGTAATTTTTTTTTTTTAACTGTTGTAGTTTTTTTTCGAGTGTGGTATCCCCTTAATAACTACGGTACTATGGCAGGAATATCGAAGCAAAAATTTTCCCTTGAAAGTACTCTATTTACTTAACAATTACTGACGTTTATACATTTTTGATGAAATAACTGTGGCAGAGAAAAAATTAAGTTGGCAGATTTCATGAAAACCTGTGTTATTCTTATGAGTAGAAAGAAGCCTTCTGGGGGACGCTTTAGAGTTGAGATAATGAGCTGAAATTTTGAGGCGATTTTTAGTTATTTATTTACAAGACATTTAGGGGGGGGGGCAAGAAAAAAAATGGTTCTAACGACCACCCTAATATATACGACACACATGGTACATGGTACATATGAAATATCATATATGTATATATAATATCTAGACAGTTGAATGGACTGTCTTTCGGTTAATAAGACATTTGTTTGATTGATTGGAGTTTGTGAGTTGTGAATTGAACGTTATGGAATAAAGACGTACTTTTAATTAGTCTTTTCTGTGTTTCATTAAGAAGGAAGCCGTCCTCTTACACTATATTATCTCAAAAGTGATAACACTGACTTGTGCTCATACATTAGTATCATTTGAAACCATGGATTAGAAATCTACTAAACGAGAAATTGTCTAACAATTATTAAATAAATGCAGGGAAAAAGATACAGTTATGTCTGTGAGTTACATTGTGGAAAAATTCAATATAAATATAGGTGACATCGAGGATAAATCGCTAAAAAAATTGAAAAAAATTGTAACCGCTCTCATAAGTAAACGAAAGAAGAAATGGGAATTAGCGAAAAGGAGAAAAGATAGATTTGGGTCCTTAAATGGATGCTGGCTAGACTCAGTCACGAACGTATGTATTAGTTCCAAATTTCAAATCGAGGCATCTTTAGTATTTTAGCCCACCATATTGGATCCGCCATCTTGAATTTCTGAATTTTGAGTACGGATTCCGAATCAGCCACCCCGAAAACTTATTAGTTTCAGCACAATCGAATCATTTTTAGCATTTTCGCCCGCCATATTGGACCCGCCATTTTGAATTTTTGAATTTTGATTACGGATTCGGAATCAACAACCCCGAAAACTTATTAGTACAGAATTTCAGCACAATCGAATCATTTTTAGTATTTTCACCCGCCATATTCGATCCGCCATTTTAAATTTCTAAATGCTGAGTGCGGATTCGGAATCAGCGACCCCGAAAACTTGTTAGTACAAAATTTCAGCAATATCGAATCATTTTTAGTATTTTTGCCCGACATATTCGATCCGCCATTTTGAATTTCTGCATTTTGAGTACGGATTCGGAATCAGCGACCCCGAAAACCCCCCAATACCATACTTCACCGCGATTGGCGCACTTTTTGTATTTTGGCCACGATTTCTGCTTTTTTGCCGACTGTGCTCTGTTGTGTGTGTGTGTGTGTGTGTGTGTGTGTGTGCGTGCGTGTGTGTGTGTGCGTGTGTGTGTGTGTGTGTGTGTGTGTGTGTGTGTGTGCGCGCGCGCGTGTGTGTGTGTGTGTGTGTGTGTGTGTGTGTGTGTGTGTGTGTGTGTGTGTGTGTGTGTTTGTCACAACAGAAAAAGGACCCTACGGTTCGTCACTCCCGTAGTATTTACTGACTCCAAACCTTCTCTGCTGTGAGTATGTGTGTGTGTATTGTGAAATGTGCTTGTCGAGAGTATTTACTAACTATTATAGTCGATGTTCGAATTGCTTACCTTGCACCGCTTGATAGTGTGGTAACCTCAGTTGAAAGGAACCTCTTACATTTCTGAATATGTCGACGGTTATCAAACTCATTTCGTCAGTTAATCTTTGTTTCAGTTCTTCGATATCCACAGGTTTAGTTTTATAAACTCGCTCTTTCAAGAAGCCCCATAATGTAAGAGGTTCCTTTCAACTGAGGTTAGCACACTGTCAAGCGGTGCAAGGTAAGCAATTCGAACATCGACTATAATAGTTAGTAAATACTCTCGCACAAGCACATTTCACAATACTACGGGAGTGACGAACCGTAGGGTCCTTTTTCTGTGTGACACACACACACACACACACACAACAGAGGTGTAAATCCGACCGTGCAACCTCCGCGCGATATAGCTTGGATAATGCTAATGCCGGCGGTACTGTAACTTTCAAGCTCCATAACTCGAAAAGTACTTTATGAAAAAATAATTATTTATAGTGTTTTGAAAACCTCTCGAGGAAAGCTGCATGAATGTGCAATGGAAACTAGGGGATCTCATTTAAAAAATTGAAGATGACCTTCATTTGAACTTGAATAAGTTTTTTAAGGTCATCCTCATATTTTTATCCGATACGTCACTTGAAACCCTACAACTTTTGTATGAAGCATTTTTTTCAAATACGCTTTATTTTTTAGATATTTGACCGGTCCGGGACTTCTTACTCACCCTTATATACCCAACATATACTATATATTACTAATAATTACTGCATATGCTATGAACAAAACTCTGACACAACTGAATCATATTCAACAAATCTTTCTTCATCAAAACAAGAAAACAGGTAAGTAGTTAAAATCATACAATCATTTCGTACGAGTCTAACGCCCAGAATATCGCAAATATTGACAATCACACAATGTTGATACAGAATAAATGTATAATGTACCGCTGACTCTGTTTGTCAATTATTACTGTCAATCCCAATAATGTTTCAACTTTAATATTTCTCACCATTATATCTTTAAAATAGATAATTCAGTTTCCGATTACGATAACAATATGCCCTTCATTCTTTCACCATGCATTATATCATGCATTTTATATAATGAATTCTCAATACAGCATGCCGGCGTGCTACGTCAAGGGTTGCAAAAACAGAACAGAGTTTTTCAAGAAAAACAATGCACCAAAAAAAATCCATTTTTATGGTTTTCCGAAGAACGACCAGTACATTGAAAAGTGGAAGACGGCCTGTGGACGAAAAAATATAAATATTAAAAACAGCAATTTATAGAATTTTATTATATTTGTGTACGAAGTCCGTAAACTCATTAACATTAATTACGATTAATATATTCATGATAAAGGCAACTCTGAAATTTTTGTTAATACCTAAGGTTTGCTCGGTACATTTCTCATCATCTGCGTTCAAAGAGAAATCGTGGGTACACAGACAGCTTGGGTTGTCGCCGTTCAGAAGACAATGCTGTGACGACTGAAAAATTACCATGCATAAGTACCAGCTTCCCATTGGATACTGTTGAAACAACAAGCAACAATGATCCATCGACACTGACTACGCATAGTGTACCTCTTGACGATGTTGTAACTCAACACGATGAGGGATTGCTGCGTGATAATGAAAGTATTTTGTCAGCACAGCCTGAAGATCTTCCAACGACATCCATCATCGTAAAAGATGCAAAAGAAGAAGAAGAAGAAGAACACGAATTAGAAGAGAAATGAACGTGGAAAGGAAAGTATGAAAAATTGAAAAAAGAGAATATGACATTACAGCGAAAACTCAGGATAAAAGATAACAAAATTAGAAGAGCTGATCACGCTGCAAAAAAAATATATGACAGTGTTGAAAAGATTATTCACACCAGGCCAGGTCCATTTATTGTTGCATCCAGAAAAAACAAAAACAAAATGGAACGCCGAAAACATCGCCGCTGCTGTATCTTTACGGAGCGTGAGTCCGAAAGCATACAGATTTTTAAGAAACACTACTCAAATTCCTCTGCCATCTCTTTCAACTTTGAGAAAGTTGGATATGGAACAAGGTCCTCTGCACGATGTATCGAGTATTATGAAGCAATAAAGTTCTAAAATGACGATCATGCAAAATGAGAGAAATGTACAAATGCCAAATAAAATATGATAAGTGTGTATTTCACAATGATTATCTAATACACCCTTTTTCTGATACTTTTGTCCTTAAGGAGACTGAAGTCTCATCTCTGCCTTCAATCATGTGGGATATAAGTATTCGAGAGACAAAAATGAAGTTTTTCGTACATTTCAGTTCAAAATCATGTTAAGCTAATCGATGAAAACTAATTGATAATTTCAAAGTTTTCGATTATGATGAATAGATTTAGAGGCTTAGTATGAATTAATGAAAAGAAACCAATTGAGATCAGAATTTTATTTTTATTTTGAAAAAACAATACAATCTGAAAAGGTAACATATAAAAATAGTCTACTGAAAAAAAAAAACACTATTCATTAATAATGCCTACATTCATAATAAAATGTCTTGCCTCTCTTTACACATTTACCCTTCTGCTTTCTTTACGACAATTTCTTGCAATTGTTTTCAGTTTACCTGCACCAGATAGCTCACAAATCCTTCGGGAATGCTTGCCTGTCATTCTGAAAAGAATTCTTTATGTTATTTCTATTAATATAAAATTTCTATTTTTACTATTAAATTGATTTCATTATAAACGTTTTTGAATTGCCGCTCGTAATGGCGGGCGCAATGGTACAAATTTCTTATTGGCTATTCGTACGGTATGCGCAGTACTACACCTTATATCCTTCCACCATGCTTTAGAGACTTTAGCAGACTTTAGGCAACTTTAGGGCCTCGCGTCGTTTGTGGTGTGTGCGCACTGGCGTGCGCGCCGTCTGCTATTAGTAAAGGAGAGAAAAGGTGACAATTCGAAAATTCGTTTTACAGCGCTAATAATCATTGGCAATACAGAGACGTCGAATCATCGCGTCTGGTTGCGAAACTTCGAAATTCAACGTAATTGCAGTTTGGTAAGTGACTTTAAATCCACGATTGATATCGTTAATAGTTTCCGTTACGTTTTTAAGAAATGTTCGAGTGTATTGGAAACGGCGTTCCAATTTCTAATCTTGCATGGAGTTCACGCCAGTCTATGACCAGTAATCCTTGGATATTTTAGGTTAACCGAAAAGAGACTGTCAATGTTCAAAACTTGATACGCGCCTCGAAAATGGAAACGATCGAATTATAGGAATTACGCAATTTTCGAATGACAACGCTATTTTTCAATTGAAAATTTTACACGTAAATATTTCGGCGATATGTTTACTCTTTTATACTTATTCTGACAAAGGTACCGACAAGCTTATCATATTTATTTTTTATGTCCACCAAAACAACGGTAGTACTACTTAAAATTGTCTTGAACCGATGACCAAAAATCTTCCGCAATTAGTTTAAGCTCCGCTATGGTAAATATATAGTTCTTTCGTTATTTTTTTATTTCACCTCTGTCCTTTTCGGCACACATTCATTCAATATTCGTATGCTGACGCTGAATCTATTTTCATATACTGTTTACATGTATGTTAAAGAAACATGAATTTCATTTTTCCCATTGTATTGTGCAACTTCTTGTGTTTTATTGTTTGTGTATAATGCTTAATCATTCAGTGCCAGCACATATTGTATTTGTACTTTAAAGTAAATGTAAGTTATTACATTATCACCAATGTAATTACTTTATCATCTTTCGTGCGTGTTATTTGGTTTTCCTTATCTGCCACTATTGCAGTTATCAGAAAACCTCTCTGTTTATGTAATCTGCATTTCTATGATGTTGAAGTTTGCATCGTTGGAACGCAACGCAAATGGATTTTTAAATGTTCACTTTCGGTACTGCTCTTGCTTCTCGTGCCCATTCAGGGCCGAGTCCTTGAAAGAAACCCCAATAAAACGTTCTAACGATTTTTCTCATCGATAATTCAATTTTAAGGGGGATCAATGATGTAAAAAATCTATTTTTCTTGCGGTCCAATGATGCAAACTTCAACATCATGCATTTCTATGTTATTGCCTTTAATTTATTGTACGTTATATGTAGTCAATTGATCACACAATACATGGTTACTGAAAACATTACATAATACATGATTTGGTATATTTATTGGATCATTAATTGACAAATCCCAAAACTCAAATAATCCTGCATAATTCTTTCTCCAACAGCCATTTGGTTTTATCATTTTTTTTTCTCGAAAAAATAAAAAAGCGACGAAGATATAATTTATTTTTCTACAAGCACGCGACAAACTGGCTACCCAACTATTGTAAAAGAGCATTAGGTATCCCGGATGAATGGCGAAGCCATATGTGCTATAAAATGTATTTCAAACTCGATATGGCGATTACCTTTAAGCAATGGTGATGTCATTGATGGAAGAAAAATTCAACAATCTTAAACAAAAATAAATATTTTTTTTTCATTCAGATCATCCTGAACATCAACATAAAGTGAAAAAGCGTTCGACGAACGCACGTCTCATGATGTACAAAAATCACAATTGCATGGTATGAGATTGAAGAAGTCTCGCTCTCACGCAGAAGTCGATCGAATTCCGAAGTGTTCATTGTCACGCCAAGAAACAGAATGGCGAATTATACAATGAGGTTTTGCCCACCGAACATTACCTTCAATGAGATCTGGGTGAATCATGGAACTTCCAAATGTTTCATGGACACCGTAGGCACATCAGTCATAGCTTCCTATCTCCTAATCTTTGGTACAATACAATTGTGGATGTATAAAAAATATGGCACACCCATAAACGACAATTTGTTGCCTCGTAGCAAACTATACAATGTTCAAAAGTTCTTCCTCTATTTGGTACCTGTGCTCGGCGTTCTCAGAATAATTCTGCAGGCTACAGTCCTCGAGGACAAAACCATTTATGGATATATGGTAAGTTTTATCTAAGCAAGGCTCTACAACAAAAACTTTTTCTTTGAGTAAACACAACAAATTCTTGAATTCAAAGCCTATGCAATTTGCTTTATCATTAATTTATAACTTATTCTTGGGCGATCAGGCTATCACCACAATTCTCACGGTCGTTGTATATCCATATTCGGTGTACATCCTACGCGTCGAAAGGCACAAACTTTTGCCCAGCGTACCAACAAGGGGCCATGGCCTTGTTCTTTTGGGTTTCTGGACTCTTGCGTTCATCGCTGAGAATCTAACATTCATAAATATCGGACGAATCGAATGGTGGTTTCACTTGAACACGTGAGTACGCTGCACGAGGAACTCCGCTAAGACTATCTATTCTCCTTCGCTAGCAAAGCAAAGAAGAAGAGTCAGTGGAGAATAAAAAAAAACGAAGACCAATGACCCAATCCCTACTCCTCTGAATTTTATTTATATCTCTCGTCTATTCGCAGAGCCACCGACCAGATTGAAATGGCACTGTTCGTTCTGCGCTATGTCAGTAGTCTGGTGATATTCGCTCTGGGTCTCAGAGCACCGGGAGTCTTTGGATTTTCCGACCTTAATTATCAGACACTGAACGATGGTCCAAATTTCAGGACGAGATATTATCAAGGTGTAAGTCGTATCTATCTCGTCAAGAGCATTGCAATCAGTTGGCTTTGCTTTCTTTATCTACCAAGCAAAATTTTTTCCACATCGATTAAATGGGATAATCAGTGAGATTTTTTATGTTTTCAGCGACCGGATGAGAATGCCTCTACTTGGAGAAATGTCTGGTACAAAATCAAAACACTTGCACCCTTTCTCTGGCCCACGGAAGACGTTTTGTTACAATTTCGCGTGCTCTTCTGTTTCATCCTTCTCGCAACCGGCCGCGTGATAAATGTCTACGTACCAATTTACAATAAGAAGATCGTCGACAGCGTGACGGACACACCGGTGTGGTTCAGGTCAGGAACGATTATTCGTGACTCTTTTAAAAACAACAGACGATTTCATGATGAGGATGACAAGAGTAGTATTTTTCACAGATGGGACTTTATACTGATATACGTTGCGTTCAAGTTTCTTCAGGGAGGTGGAACAGGTGGTATGGGATTATTGAACAATCTCAGAACTTTTTTGTGGATTCGTATACAACAGTATACTACTCGCGAAGTCGAGGTCGAATTATTCAGGTAAATGGACCCGTATTCGTAGTTGTTTTTATAGGATTAAACTCGAGTGATACTTTAGTGAAGGCACATCGGTTTAGGTTTCGTTTTCATCCTCCGCGAGCTTGAACAACCTCCGGTCTGTTAACATCCGAGTTTCAACGATTTCGAGTAGAATGATTGAGATTCAATTGATTCCCGTCGACGCACACTTGAATCAACGACAGACGCTACTCTCGAATCGTTGAAACGCTATTGGGTTTTACTTCCTCATATAGAAAGCTTTGTTTCGAGTTAATCAGTTTAATGCAAATAACCATGTGTATATCTGTGGACCCTCTTTCTTCGCTGAAATTTTCGTTGAAATTGCTCTCGAGGGTTAGAGATTTCACGGGATTTGCAAATTTTCGATAAATGCCGGTGATCGCTCTAACTTTCGTAAATTTTCAACTATTGAGTAAAAACTTCCGACACAAATAAGATAGAGGACGAGGATATTTATTGTGAAATTTCACGAGAATCGATTGAGCGTTGCGGAATTTGTGAAATGTCGAATTTTTTTTTTAAATGACTGTGATTGTTGTAGCTTCCGCATATTCGGAGATTTTGGTCTAATTATCCTTTCATGAATAGAGTATCATTAAAAGATTGCTGGGATTGAATTTGGCGCAAATTGGTAAAAGAGATAAGATTTTATTTTTGGAAAATGATATGTTTGCTTTAATTTTCATAAATTTAAAACCATCTAGGCGGTACTTGCCATAAAAATAGGTTGAAGGGGAGCCATATTGGGTATTGAGTTTGAAAAGAATGGGTAAAGGGCTTCAAGAATGTATGGAATTTTGAGTATTTGAAATTTGCTATATTTTTGCAAAATTAGTGTGCTCGCTCTAACTTTGGTACGTTGAAATTGTTCAAATCGAGTTGAGTAAAAAAAAAACGTCTAAATTATAAACCGGCATACAGCCTGTTCATTATTTTATCTCGTTGACGAGCTTCCTCTATTATCAAGCCAAGATTGAAAAACTAAGTTGGTCATACCTGCAAAAAGCTGCGAGCTAAAACTTGCAAATTGCTTCCTCGAAATTTCGCACAACACTCAAAGGTCAAAGTCCCCTCTATGAGAAATTATCTTTTTTAATTTTGGCTTTCTCATAGAGGTATCCTTGGCCTGTGAGCATTATATGGAATTCTGAGGAAACAATTTGCGACTCGAAACTTGCAATTTTTTTCCCTGGATGGATTGTCATGCCGTATATTTCCAAAAATTTGAAATTTCATGAATTCGGACCCGTGTCATCGATTCTCGCTAAATTCGATACTAATCATCATTCAATAATACTCTATTTATTTTCAAAGCTTCAACGCGATCTCTGAGAATTTGTGAAAGTTAAAATCGCCCCAGATTTTTGGGAGAGTTCGGAATTTTATAAAATCTGAACGGTTTCATCGATTGTCTCGCTGCAATAAGTCTCGGTTGATATTCTTGGTCGATATCCGTAGTTGATACTCGCAATAATAATGCATATTTCATAATATTCTATTCATATATAGAGAATTTTAGTCCGATATCTCAGAATTTGTGGAAGGAACGTTTTTAATAAAATCCAATATTTTATAAAACCCGAACCTTTTAACCGATTTTCGTCAAATTTAGTATCGAGCGTTTCTTTATGTTGCTTTAACAATAAAAAACACTTTACTTCGATATTTCAAAATTTCCGGAAGTTACAGCGACCACAAGCATTTTTTTTGCATGAACTGATCGATGCAAGCTTCGTGCAATTCGCTGAGGTGTCGAATGCACCCTTAGTTCTAGGGACTCTATTCGACTCAACCACCTGTACATTCATAATTCAACACTTTTGGTCCTTTATCACCCGTACTTACAAGAGATGCTCGACAAAGCCTAGCGCAAATTGACGTTTTTTTAATACGGGCCTTTCAGCACGCTGGTAAACAAAATGGTAGGGTGCCATACACGAAAATTCATATACACGAAGAAACATATCCACGAAATGTCATTTGCACGAAATTTTTTATTTCTTCCGTGACGGTATCCCTTTATAGATTTTAACAAAAAATTAGAGATTCAAAATGGCGTATGCCAAACAACAAAAATCGCATAATCTACCGGAATTGTATGAAATTTTGTATCCAGAGGCTTTTTGGGTCACTCAATACAAAATGGTGCATCGTAAATTCTAAAAATCGGATAACCTAGCAAAGATTATCATAAAATTTTGTATCCAGAAGTTTTTTGGGTCATTCGAAACAAATTTGAAATACTAACTACAACCTTTTTTTTTATTGAGTTTTTGACTCGCCATTTTGAGTCGTGTAAATTCGACTGCAATTCCGTATTCACCGACCCAACTAACAAGGCGTGCAATTTTTATTGCGCTACTTCAAATTTTGTGATTTTCACGTCAAATTCGTATTCAGTGACGCGAGAAACCTCGGGATAAAAAATTTAATACAAATCCGACAAGTTATGAGATTTTTATCGTTCACCATCCGCCATTTCGAATCAGCAATTTTTTCTTGAAATGTATAAGGGGCATCCGTCGCGAAACGAATAAAAAATGTTGTGCGAAAAAATTTCGCGGATACGTTTTTTCGTATATATAAATTTTCGTGGATATGTTTTTCGTGTATATGACAGCCTGCGCAAAATATTCGCAAAAAAATCTGTATCTTCTATTATTTTTTCCATGCATTGCAACGCGAAGACATCTACACGGATTGAGTCTACGCTGGCATCTGGGCCGCAAGACTGGCGAAGTATTGCGAATAATGGATCGGGGCACGGATTCGATAAACAACCTGCTAAATTATATTCTCTTTTCGATCGCTCCGACGATAATCGACATTATAATCGCCGTAATATACTTCGTGAGCGCTTTCAACAAGTGGTTCGGACTTATCGTCTTCGGTACGATGGTATTTTACATCGGTAAGAACTTTTGTACGAAATTCGCGAACAAAAGCTATCCTGAATAAGGGAAAAATATATTGCTCAGACGAATGCATATCGATATTTCAGCCGCAACGATTACCGTGACCGAGTGGAGAACTAAATTTCAAAGGCGAATGAATCTTGCGGATAACACGAGAAATGCTCGTAGCGTTGATTCTCTTCTGAATTTCGAAACCGTAAAATATTATGGTGCTGAGAGATACGAGGTTGAGAGTTATCGCGAGGCCATACTAAAATTCCAGATTGAGGAATGGAAGTCCATGATAACACTGAACATTCTGAACACCCTGCAAAACTTGATTATCTGCAGTGGACTTCTTGCCGGTTCGCTGCTCTGTCTTCACATGGTAAGCTAATCAGTAGTAACGTTGTTTTCGCACGGTCAATTTTTTTTTACACAACATCAAGTCAATATGTTGTTTACGTACACTAGAATCGGTATGGGCGCCACGCGCGTTGCTTTTTAGGTTAAGTTCGTCGTTTACGATCGTACGGTCTGAAGTATACGCATGAACAAACTTCAGGCACGACATCGACAGCCAATCATAATGATGAATTAGCCGGCTCCAGAGATAAATCGCATTTCGAGATATTTCGTGACATGTCTTTTTTATACACCGACCAGTACATCGACTTCTCTCTCTCTCTCGCTCTCTCTCACACACCAACAGACCGATCATAGCACAAATAAAATGGCTTCAGTGTTTTGTGAACCTGAATCTGATCGCATTTCGATAAATTGTGACATGTTACTATTTAGGAGTAACTAGAATCGGTGTACGCGTTTCGCGCGCTGCTTTTGTAGGTTAGGTTCATCGTGCGATCTGAAGTATGCAAATGACCGAACTCTCGGCATGACATCGACAGCCAATCATAATGACGAGTAAGCCCGATTTCGCAGATATGGTTTGAACGGAGTTCATTTTTTTTTTTTTTATTATTTTGGAGATAGGCTGAACTGAGTTTAAACTTTCATTAACGTCGAAGGAATCGGGCGTTAGTCGGCTTTAGAAATAAATCGTATTTCGAGATATCACATGATATGTCTTGTTTATAGAGGGGATTGGCATTAGGGCGCAAATGTATCACGTGATACATAAGTGCCAGACAAATAGCTGTAAAATTTGAATTGTATTTTCTCCAAAATGGTGAATTATTTCCAAACAGCAAAAGCTTAGGCACTTCTTGACTTATTTTTGTCGCTCGTGTATCAGACGTAGAAACATTTCTGTTGGAAATTAGACGCTACGACTTTAAGGGTGAACACCACTGTGACCCCCTGTTTTTTTTCACATTTTTCAAGAATTTTTTTTTGTGGGAAAAAAAAGAGATATTCGAAAAATTTTTTTGGGTTTTGTTCCTTGTTTATTAATGTATCAGAAAAACATTTTTTTCGCATTTTTCACGCCGCATGGTGGCGCTGGGGAAGCTCTCAGGTCAGGTGCTGTCATCTCCGCGGCACGCAGCAAATAAAAAAATACCGAGTGTTTTCGTTAATAATATGATATTTTGAAGAGAAGTACATAGGGATTTGGAAAAATATTGTTTTAAAAAAAATAGGCACGCCTTTGAAATTAAAGTTAATTTCAAAGGCGTGCCTATTTTTTTTAAAACAATATTTTTCCAAATCCCTATGTACTTCTCTTCAAAATATCATATTATTAACGAAAACACTCGGTATTTTTTTTCAGATTGACGTTGAAGAGAGTTCTGCTGCGTGCCGCGGAGATGACAGCACCTGACGCGAGAGCTTCCCCAGCGCCACCATGCGGCGTGGAAAATGTGAAAAAAATGTTTTTTGATACATTAATAAACAAGGAACAAAAACCAAACAAATTTTTCGAATATCTCTTTTTTTTCCCACAAAAAAAATTCTTGAAAAATGTGAAAAAAAACAGGGGGTCACAGTGGTGTTCACCCTTAAATATAACATGGTCAAAATAATATTTTAATATCTTTTAGAAGTATTAGAGGTAAAAAAGCAGTTTACCAAAATTCGAAGGTCCCACTTGTGAACGAGATCTTTCGGAAAGCTTTCAGAATTGTGAGTTTCGTGACCTTATAATAGTATGTATACTGTTTATGAGTACCTTGTCGAAATACAGGAAATCGTCTATAGAACGTTTGTAGTTATGTTTCCGGTAGAATTAATGTTTTCGGGAAACTATCGGGGATCATCCACTGGAATTAACAATTTTCGAGATTGTGTAAGAGTGGCTGGTGAAATGAACGATTTCTTTGTGGTGCATGGCGCGTTCTTTATCAACTCAGCCACTTTTTGCGAAGATCTTTTAGATTCTTTTGTATATATTTGCAGTTTATAGTACAATTTGAGAGAAGATTTTTTTTAAATTATCTTTTTCGCGGAAAAAAAAATCGTCCTGGCTGTATCAGCCTGGATTTCTGCAGTTTTCTTCTGCCCTCGTGTAAATGTCACACGATAGTGCAGTAGGAAAGAGTTGCTGCAGACAACACTGTGCAGGAGTCTTAATGAATGGAATTGAAAATAGAAACAAAGAGGAAGACATATAAAAACGTAAAAAGATACACGTTAGAAACACTAATAATACAAACAAAAAAGTTTTACGTCCCAAAACTTTCCTTTTTCCAGCGATTATTAGCTTTGACAATGCTTACATTTAAAAAAAATATACGTTCCAAACAGTACGCTTCGTAATTCTAAAAAGAATGCACAGAATTTTTTTGCAACTCTCAATAAGCCAGCAAAGTATTTAAAATATCTGAGATTCTAAGGTTAATGGCTAACTTGATAAAACTGATCATGTATCGCCGATCAAACTGGAATACAATTTAAAAAAATGTAATATACACGAGTGCCCACCGGATACCTATTTTCTGGACCATCTATCGGTATCCACGGGGAAACGTAACGTTACGTAATGAAGATTTTTGAGCTCCTCTGGAAGAACAAAAAATTTGTATAGACTATTTATTCATTGTCATCAGGTAGTCGTTGATAAAACACTGACGATTGGTGACTATGTACTGTTTGCCAGTTACATTATTCAACTTTACGTACCCCTTAATTGGTTCGGTACTTATTACAGGTGACTATAACAGCATTTAATTTCACTGTACATCCAGATATTGCCAAAAAACGATCAGCTTCGTTAATGCCTTTTTCTGCATATTTTCCAAGAGCGATCCAGAAGAGTTTCGTTGACATGGAGAACATGTTCGAGCTTTTACGCGAGGGCCAGGAAGTCATTGATGCTCCCGGTGCCGGACCACTTATAGTCAAGTGCGGACAGGTCGAATTTAGCAATGTCACTTTTGGCTATTTGCCCGAGAAAATGGTCCTGAAGAACATTAGCTTCGTTGCGTTGCCTGGAAAGACTATAGCTTTTGTTGGACCATCGGGCGCTGGAAAATCGACGATAATGCGACTGCTGTTCAGATTCTACGATGTCGAGCAGGGGGCCGTAATTATTGATGGAGTTAATGTGAAAACGGTCAAGCAGGACTCGCTGCGAAATGCCATCGGTAAGAAACGAACGAATAAAAGAGACGAATGGAAAATGTATGCTAATCATAATGAATAGGACCCGGAAGTGCGTGCAGAATTCGTCATGACAAGATTGCGAGCATTCGGAAAATGTGAACGACGTTCAACTTTTTTACGGACTTTCAATATCTTCGAGATTCTGAATAATTTCATGTTATGGGAACTTATAAAAAATTGGGTTGAAAGGGACAGAAACAATTCACATCCGTAGGACTTGGAAAACTTTCGACTACGTGAGACTTTGAAAATTTTTCCATCGGGAGACAGAAAAAAATGTTGTTTTCTAGGAACATAGAAAATATTCGAGTCTCTAGGGTTTAGAAATTTTCGTATTGTTTCGCCTTTTAATATTTTCATCTTTTTGAAGATTTTCGAAGAAACATCGAAAAAATAATGTCCATCTATGGGAGTTTGAATGAAACGAAAATACTCAAACTCAAAATAATACAAGAATTTCTAAGTCCCACAGACTCGAATATTTTCTATGTTCCTAGAAAACAATATTTTTTTCTACGTCGGCGATGGAAGAATTATCAAGGTCACATGCAGTCGACATTTTTCCAAGTCCTACGGACGTGAATTTTTTCTATGTCTCTTCCAACCTAATTAAGTTCCCATAACGTGAAATTATTCGGAAGCTCGAAAAAATTTCAAGTACGTAAAAAAGTTGAAGGTCGCTGGCTTTTTCGGAGCGCTACCAATCTTGCCGGGACGAATCCTGTACAAACTTTCGGATCCTAATAATGAGCAAAAATGTAAAAAAAACGTTGTATCCTGCAAGCTGCTTTCATGAAATTTTGCACAATACCCCCCTCTAGGAAAAACCTTTCTTAATTTTGTTTGCAAACGAATTGTTTCTAGGAAACTCTTGCAGGTTTCAACTTCCAGCTTTTTTTCCGTACATGTATGGTAAATCTTAAATTCTTCGTATTTGAAATTTCATAAAATCTTCATGGATTCTCGCGAAATTCGAGCCCAATCATCCTTCAATGATATTTTATCAATATACAATGTTTTACTCCGAAATCTAAAAATTCGACACAAATTGCACGAACTAATGTTTTAACAAACACCCGTAAATATTTTGTTTTTTTTAATTCCCAGTTCGATAAATTCAAAACGCCTTGATCGAATTTTTGTCGAAATTCCATGTTGAGCATCCTTCGAAGGTATCCAATAGATAATTTTAATTCGATGACCAAAAAATTACGCGTGCTATCGTCTCAACAAACATCTGTATCGATTTTATTGAAAATTTCGAAACTTTCAAACGCCTCGATGGATTTTCTCCAAATTCAATTGCGAACACTATTTCACGATAGCTTATTTGCGTTGAAAGGTTTGGCGCGATAGCTCGAATATTCCATGAATTATGCCGTTAAGGCCTTACATACGTCCAGCGGTACCGAAAACGTACCAAAAGAAAAACTGTTTTTAGGAGGGATAGAAATAGAAATTGATAAAAAAATTCTTACACATTGTTTACTACTGGGTTAAGGTTGTAAAAAAATTTATTTCAATTTTTTTTTTCAAAAATTACAACATGAAAAATGACATTTTTTGAAGCACTGTAAAAAAAAAGTTGCTCCACGGTCGGCAGTATTTCTTCCTCAAATGTTGACGGATCTGCAAAATGTAAAGAAATTCTTGTAAAATAAGGTAGTAGTTATAGTCTGTCGAGCCGGATTTTTGAAATTCGAAAAATTAAACAATTTACGATAATTTAAAAAAAAATGTTAAGTTTGTGTCAAAAAAGTCACACTTTAATTGTTTTTATAAAATTTTCTAATTATAATTTAAAAAATCCGGCTCGACAGACTATAGAAAAAACAATTCCGAATATTAAAAAAAAAAAATCATCAAAAAATATTAAAAACCGTACGAGTTATCATGCCGACCGTGTCAGAAAAAGTAGTTTTGCGAAAAACGCGTTTAAAGTTTCAAGCGCGTTTCGCTCGAAGTCGCGCGCGGCTGGAGCAAGAACTTTATGAATTCTTTTAATCTATTTAGTTAACTTACGTCTAATCTCCAATTCCAGCTTCATATTGTACGCCTTCCTTGTCAGTAAAAAATTATTGTCGTTTATTTTTTTCTAATCGACGAATTGTTCAACTCAGGTAGGCGCGCGTCAGACCTTTGTCCTTTCGTCGGGCAGTCACATTATCTACAATAACTTTTGAACTATGGGGAATTTTTACAATCAGCTTACACAGAAATACGCCTAAGACTATAAGGAATAATAATCTGTAAACAAAGAAAAATCGATTTTTTGAAAATTCTCGACGTATGTAAGGCCTTAAAGCACATGTTTGAAAATTTACAAAATCTTGTGAAATTCAAAAGAATTTGCCAATTGTCACAAATATCGTAGTGAACAAAGAGTCGTAACTGATTTACCTGTGCGCGAAATTTCAACCGGAAAACCGAAACCAATTTGAAGTTATAGTGATTTCAATTTTGCAGCCCTATCACGCACACACACACAGGCATGCAGCCGGGTATTTTTACTAAATTTGATTGTCCAATGTTTTGGAACATTTTGTACAGAATGACATTAAAAACACGATTTTTTTTTCATGAAGAGGAAGCTTCTTCTAAGAAGAAGCAAAATTACGAAATTTCAAATGATCATAAATTTGTTTCCGTTTGACTAAGGCCAATGAGAATTGTTTTAGGAACATCGCGTGTATAAGACTCGGAGAATATCGCTTCATTAGTTCGAATTTCTAAATTTTTGTGGTCGAAAGAGCAACACGGTAAAAACTATCAAAATCGAATCGAAATAAATGAGTAGGTAAAAATTTGCAAGTATCGATGATTTCACATTGAAAATCTGAAACAACTCTTAAAAACTAGCTGCCACAGAAATAGAACGATATTTTAACGATTGAAAAATTGAGAAGAAAATGAGCACAATGTGATTTACCAGAGCACACAAAAAAGTCTTATCGCACTTTTGGGGCTTTTGCAGCACTAAAAATGGTCGCTTCTTCAAATTTCAAATGATCATAAATTTCATTCCGTTTGACTAAAGCCGATAACTAGTGTTTTAAGAATATCGCGTGTATAGACTCGGAGAATATCGCTTGATTAATTCGAATTTCTCAATTTTTGTGGTCGAAAGAGCAACAGGTTAAAAACCAACAAAAATCGAATCGAAATAAATGAGCAAGTAAAAATTCACAAATATCGATGATCTCACATTGAAAATCTAAAAGAAATAAAAAAAAATACCTGCCACTGGAATCGAGCGATATTTAAATAATTGAAAAATTGCACATAAAAAAGTCTTATTGCACTTTTGGGGGTTTCGCAGCGGTTAAAATGGTCGCTTCTTCCGCGCGTTGTCCGAGCGATGTAATCGATCGAGTGACAAAATCCTTACCGAGCAAATAAATGAATATTTTAATGTACTCGCCGAAAAATAATGTTTCTGTACCGAATTTCAGGAGTTGTTCCTCAGGACACTGTGTTGTTCAACAATACGATTAAATACAACATACAGTATGGACGAATTGATGCACCCGAAGCGGATATAATTGCGGCCGCCAGATACGCCGATATACACGACAAAATATTAACTTTTCCGGATGGTTACGAGACTCAAGTTGGCGAGCGTGGCTTGAGATTGAGCGGCGGTGAGAAGCAAAGAGTCGCGATAGCGAGAACGATTCTGAAAGCACCGAAAATCGTCCTTCTCGACGAGGCAACGAGCGCACTGGACACGCAAACCGAGAGAAATATTCAGTCAGCCTTGAATCGCGTATGCGCTAATCGTACGACGATTATAATAGCGCATAGGTTATCGACGATCATACACGCCGACGAGATATTAGTTTTACGAGAGGGTGAAATAATCGAGCGTGGAAAACACGAAGAATTGATATCGTACGGTGGTGCGTACAACGAAATGTGGCAGGCACAGTTGCAGAACGATCAGGAAAATAATATGTCGGAGGAGACGTCGAACAATGGCAATCCGACGATAATGTCCGAGACCAAAAATTCGTAGAAATTCTTTTTTTTTACGATATTTAATTTAATTTAGTTCGAATGGATTTTCTTTTAGTTAATGCGAAAATTCTCCGTAGGCAAAACAGCTGGGTGGAAGTTTCGTAAGATATTTACCGATTACGACAAACCAAAAGTTGTTAGACAGGATGAAAGGGACGATTGGAACAAGATGCTCAGTAAACAGAAATTAACGCCAATCGTTGACTTTTCTCGCGTTCGCCATTTATTGTTTGTTTTTTTTTTGTCGTAACATTTTTTCAATCTTCTTTTTTACGAGATCGTAAAAAGACCCGTAGGATCAACTAAGATAATGCTGATAGTAGGGTTATTGTGATATTCGTTATTTTAGAATAGAAAAATTATTCCGCATTCTTTTTCGGCCTACACACATGTGGGCCATGTCGTTCCCGGCTTTAAAGTAGTTTCAATGGCTAAGTTTGCAAACGTGTGTTAACCAACGTGATTTTCAATTTGATTCGCAATAATTAATTCCAAATTTGTTTACTTAAAACTCAATTATCGCAGAGAACCCTTATGAATTTTACATTGAGAGAATTCGTCATTTTCCTCGCATCGTACAGTCCGTTGCCTTGTGGAATATTAATTTTTTGTCGATACACATCGACAAAAAGCGAGATAAAGAGATTTTCGTGGTATTTACAATTCAATTAATTTTATGAAAAAATTAATTCGTATTGTATTTATAAAAGTGTTAGTCCACGCCAAAATACTCCCGATTACTGCCACATTGACTCCATCGAGTGGTGTATTTGCGATAATGAAAATGACGTTGAAAGAAATAATTTTAAAAAACTCGGAACAATTCAAAGGGTAGTTTATTAAATTCCTAACTAAACTAAAATATTGAAAAATTACTAAATGGCAATATCCTCAAGTCAAACTTTTTAATTTTCTACTACACCCCCACTCGACCCGACCACGTGATTTTTAAAATTTTTTATTGCAATTCGTAAGACGAAAAAGAAATAGTTTTTCGTCCGCAAGACCATGAAAAAAATTATAGTTACTGGTGACTAATTTTTATAACCGACATAGAAATTTCACGTGAGACAGACACATAATTTCAAGCGAGTAGCTGTGAAATTGTATAATAATAATAATAATAATAACAATGATAATGTAGTTCGATCGGGTTTGTTATCGATTTTCTGTTTCACGAGGTTAAATGAATTTTTTGCAACGATGGATTGGATACAATTTACAAATGTACTCTAGAGACGAATCGGTGACGATCTCTTTCTCGTCCGAGCGTTCCCAGTCCGCGAATCTTGATAAAATTTGTAAAAAGGCAAAAGGTTTTTTTTCTAGTTTGAAAAATAAATATCGAAGAGCGCGAGTGTCTGTGCATCCTTGAGGATTATTTAAACGGGACACGACACCTATATTTTTCATAGTATACAAACTATTATTACATTAGTAACATATAAAATATTAACTCACATATTATTGTATATTGAACGAACTTCAATTTTTCCATTGATAAATATTCGAGTTCATCGTGTATATAATACGAATGGATTTTATCAATGATTGATGAGCCGCTGTTCCTCGAGCCCGCCGATGTAACTTTATGAGTCGTTTCATACCTATTATACAGAAAGCGCAAGAATTTTTCAGGTTTTTTTTTAAATTTCGATCTCTTTAGCGTGCTTGTCAAATTTATGAGTTTAAAAAAATTCACGTAAAATAATTTTTGCATGAATTCAAGCAGATATTAAAAAGTCGAAAGAAAATGTTGACCAAGATCTATTGTTCCATTAAAAAAAAGTCTCAGCTTAACAAATATCATTTCTAATAACAAAGTTCGATAAAGTACTCAAATTTGGAATTACAGGTTTAAATTCGTTTTTAACCGACTTCCGGAACTGTAATTTTTAATTTGTCATTTGAATTGGAAAACACCAACTTTTTTTTAGCTACGACAAATTACCGAATGGGATCGCGATAGGTTTGCAATGAATGTTTCAAATTTCAAGTAACAAGTGATAAGATGAGGCGGATAACTCGCTTTTCGCACTCGCCGAAATCTCTGAAACTCTGCATATTGACTCTAGACCCTCTAACTACTTATTTAAGGAAGTTTAACGGTAAATGCTTCACGAATACGCGATAAACAATTACGAGTCTGTGCGTGGAATTCTAGGATTACTTTCCGATCAGTTCCCATGTACAATTTCTTACTTTAATACCCTTAAATAAATGGCGAGTCAGATTCAGGACAAACGGTTTCAAAATGCTTATTTGATATGTTTTCGAGGCAGTGCATGAGGTTTCAGAATTTTTTACGATTCCGAAGAGCCAGTTTCCGCCTCATCTTATTACTCGTCGTCACTTAAGATTAAAAAAAATTATTGCGAACTTAATGAGATCCCACATCGAAATTTACGTCTCTTATTACGTACAAAAAGGTCTACATTTTCCGATAAAAGTGTAAAATTACAAATCAGAGTCGTGGATGTCAATGAAAAACATATTTTTAACTTTTAATGTGAATTTTGAGTATTCGGATTTTGTTTGTTGAAAATATTTGTTGGTTTCGAAAGCCAAACATTTTTGAGTTAGAATGAGTCGTGATCGAGATTTCGTTCAAACTTTTAACATCTGCTATGAAATCATTTCGAACCAGTGGTTTGGAAAACAGGTCTGGAATAACAATACTGAAAAATTCATAGAATTTCCGTTCAGGGATTTCAAAGGATTCATAAAGTTACAACTTAATCGAAGGGGTTGAGGTACAGCCGGTGGTCAATCATTGTTCGAATGATTGGATATTAGACGCATTCATCTATTGTATTGTACCATTAGTAAAAATTTGTTGAAAAATAAGAACGCTAATTAAAGTTGGTTGAAAATGGATTGTAAAAAAGAAACGGCAATAAATTATTTGAAAATAAATAGAAAGTTTACATTTTATTCTTTTATTTCATGAAAAATGTCTTCTTTTTTATTTGCTCGTTTGTTGGATCATCTATTCTGTAATTGGAGGCGATTGGCGTATGCACCGTCGGGTACCCAACCGGTCTCGTCCACGGGCTCGTCTATCGTACGTTCTTTCGCTCCCCAAATAAAGTAATAACTCGCTACCAACGCCCATCCGAACATGTAGATGATCTTAAAAACAATTATTCAAATAAATATCCATTTTTTTTACCGACCGATCATTTACGATTATTTAAATAATTTAACGTATACCTTTACGAGTAATTTTGCCTGTCGTTCGTCCTCCATATCGCTATTCTCTCTGTTTCTCGGTGACACCAATTCATCCTCGTCGCATTTTAAATTTGGTTTGAAAAATCGGTTACGAGCCGTGATTTGATTACCCGTTAAAATATAATTACAAAATTAATCCGGTCGTACGTGAAATTTTGATTGTTCAAATTTTTTTTTTTACTAACACGAAAAAATGACGTTTGTGTTAACTGTAGAATAGAAATTATCTCCGATATCGTGATCCTGTTTTTTTTTTACATACTGCGACTCCAAAAAGTTTGTGACTTTTGAGTAAAAAAAATAACCAGACAGTTGTTCTTAGGAATTCTGTATCGATTTAAACTCGGGGATTCCCACATCGGGGTAGTCAGAACGGCGGTGTTTTAGACTACCGCGCGGAGTTTGCATCATGAAATATACGGGGGATGGTTTATGTTATGCGTATATAACCCTCGAACGTTGTCCTATCTCGGTGCACTGAACGGCCCTTCATCCGAACTAACATCCGAAATCACATGAGTATATGAACTGCCATGAACTAAATGTCTGTGGAAAATAAATATAATCCAGTTTGAGAAAAAAAAAAAAAAAATTCAAAAAGTCGGTCGGATTAGCGCAGCGGACAATGAAGTACATGTATTCCACGAATAATCGCACGATCGTTACGAGAAACACAAGATCTTGCCCGCAGTGGGTTTAACCTTCGTGCCGATGGCAATCTGTACACGTCAGACTTTTTCTCGTCGTTGTCGCAGAGGTAATTTTTTTTTTCTTACAACATTTACGTCCATAATTAATTCAATGAATCGAGTTTTCATGTAATATATTTTTACGAAATTTACGTCATTACATAATTGATGAAATACGCGATACTATTTTTTTTACCGAAGTCGATATCAATAGATACTATTGATTCACGAAATATATGCGATTTTATTGTATTTTTTCAAGCTCTTCGTCGTCAAACAAAAAAAAAATATTGACATCCAATATGCGTACCATTAATCAATTGTCAATTCGTTTTTTTAACCTAATTTACGTACTCAATTGATTCTGTATCTGTAATATGAAAAAATTATATTCAGATCGATTTGATGTTGCCATGGATGCGAGATCAGATCGCGGAAGCCTGGCATAACAGAAAGGGTTCGAGGGCTTCGGCCGACAGGCGTTCCGGAAGTGGAGGAAATAATAATACCGAAAAATCGGCCGTCGGCGGAAACTCGGAGGGAAGCGGCAGCAGAGACGAAACAGGTATGTTTCTCCCGGCTGCCACCTCGTCCGAGACATTTTCCGTCAATGTTATAAGGTAAACAAAAATACGGAATGAAAAAATTAAACGTTTTTCTTATTCAATGAATCGATCGATTCAATTTTATAACTGACCGAATGATTTTGAGCTTGAAAACACGATGAATTTGTAAAAAAAATATATATATGGGGCCTTCCATGTAAAATCGACCTAATTGTTTTAAGTCACTAGTAGATAACCGTATCCGAAAGAATTAGCTTTTAGGGCTGTAACGGCAATAGGAAAAATTGTTGACCCAATTCCAGAAGATGAAGGCTGGTCGATTTTACGTGGAATTACCCATGTGTATATAATATATGTACATATATATATGTGTCAGATTGTTTTTCATTTTAGTCTGGAAGGTGGTGTGCTCGGCATTACCGTAAAACCGAATTTCACCATTGAGAAGATAAAAAATATCGCGACGAAACATTTTTACGGTCAGCAGGATACGAACTCGAGACAATCGGCGTCAACGTCCGGCTCTTCGTCGAGATATCGTCTCGTTCACGCAACCGGACGCAGACAATTGTCCGACGAGGGAATCGTCGGTGATGAGGACGTGAAATCGACCGGTAATAGGTTAAAATAAATTGGTATGCAAATTCACGTTCACATCGACATTTTCCATCTTCGTAAAAAGCAAATTACACTATACGTACCGAATCCAGATTCCATTGAACACTTCAGTCAAATAAACAGGTGGTTCATTTTACCCCACCTCTCCGGCTCTTCGACACTACGCCGGCGTGTCGAAGCCTTTTTCCATTATGTCCCCAAAAGGGGCGTAAAAACATTTTTCCGGTTTTTATGTTCCTTTCCATTTGTATCCGTTTCGATTCCATATCGTGACCCCCTCCCAGTGATGTCGTAGCCACTGCCTCGTCGTCGGTGTGCAAGCCACTGCACGGTTAAGCGATCACCCATTATCGATCGCGGCCAACACTGGGATGAATTTAAAATAATTTTTTCCAAACGAATACATGTATTTACATTTTTTTCCTTCAAATCCATGTATTTAGATTTCTTTTTCTAATCCATTTATTTATAATTTTTTTTTCTTCAAGTCTATGTATCTAAATTTTTTTTCATCAAACCCATGTATTGAGTTGGAAAAAAATAATTTCGAAATGCGTACCTTGAACGTTACCGTTCGTAGCTATACATATTAGAAAACCTTTCTCACGTCAATTTGAGTGAAGCTGCCAAAAGGATAGGATTACGGAGGAAAAATATTGCAAGATCGTGGATTGTGTTGAAGAAGTTAAAAAAAAATTCATCAAAAATACATACATCGAAAACTACTGGTCGTAGCTAGAATTACTGTAGGATTTTTTTTACGTCAATGTGACTAAAGCTTTCGAATAAAATTTAGGACTTGAAAAAAGACAGAAAAAAACATAAAACCCGTTAATTCAATTATCATGCCACGGGCATCTCGGTCCATAAAATTCAGTCTTTGAAGAAAAATATGCCAAGTTTGAGTAAAAGACAAAGAACCATGAAATTTTCTCACGGGCAATTTTTACACGAACCAGAAGCACTTTTATGAAAAAATGAGTGTAAGAGGTGAAAACCACCACCACGTGGGAAAGCATATTTACATATTTTTTTTTTTGTAAGCGACCGGTAGAATCGAAAAGTAAAAAAGGGAAAGTATATTTCGCTTTCCATGTAATTAATAAAAGCAAATACTCTCGAGAACCAATGGAGCTGACGCCCTGTAATTTACTACAGCGTCACTTCTTATTGTGTACAATCAGATTCATGCAGATGTGAAAATGCCAGATGAAATGAAAATTTGGTGCCGAAAGACTAGGTGAGAATTGGCGGAATGACGCAATTATTTAGAACCATGAGAAGATATTTGTGGTACTGAAGATTTCTTCCGTTTTTGTAAGGCATTTAAAAACCATAACATCAATTAATTCAACAATTTCGGAGTCTTAGGTAAATTGCACTACCGATTTTTCTAAAACCTACTTATTGACCTGGAACATTAAACGTTTTTTTCCTATCGACCATCAATGGCGTGCAAAAAATCTACATGCCATGTAAAATACATTTTCCAGACGAGCTTATACTGGTGGAAATTCGACCGGTCTTGAACCGTGAGACTCTCACCGAGGAAGCTTTCAGAGGTCCCAATCAAGAGGCGATCGATCGTGTAACTGCTGATTTACCACTTCGCAATCCTCCGAGACCGGTACCATCTTCGGACTGTCCAACCGACGTACGTAAATGTAAAAAAAACAACGCGATGGGGGGAAATGTGGTTCAAGATCGAAACAGATTGAATCCATCTTACATCGAACGATGGATAACTTTTTTTTTTTTAGTTTCAGAGTGAATTTCGTAAAATTCTTATAACACTGGTGCAAGCCTCGGCGAAAATTCTTACAAACAGCGAGGAAGCTGCGAAGGTGTACGAGGTCATTAGGGAAAAGCTCGAGTTACGTTGCAAGCCACCCAATGATCCGAAAATCGTTAAGAATCTCGTTGATATGGGATTCTCGGAAAAAAAAGTGCTCAAAGCTTTGCATTTACGAAAGTATGTTTAATATATTTTACAACGAAAAGAAGTTTTTGGATAGCTATCACTACCGTGTTTTTTTTATCGTAGACTTCGCTCAGGCCTCATTTTCTTCGTTTTGCGATTCTGTAGACTTGCAATTTTTTTTTAAGATTTCCTTAAGGGGATACAGCGAAAAGAAGTTTTTGGATAGCTATAACTACCGTGGTTTTTATCGTGCAGACTTTGCTCGGGTCTTATTTTTTTCGCTTTGTGATTCTGTAAAGTTGCAATTTGTTTGTTTTTTTTTTCAAGCCTTCCTCAAGGGGATACAACGAAAAGAAGTTTTTGGACAGCTATAACTACCGTATTTTTTATCGTATAGACTGCGCTTGGGTCTTATTTTCTTCGTTTTGCGATTTTCTAGAGTTGCAATTTCGTTGATTTTTTTTTTTTTTTCAAGTCTTCCTTAAGGGGATACAACGAAAAGAAGTTTTTGGACAACCATAACTACCGTGTTTTTTTTTATCGTACAGACTTCGCTCAGGTCTCATTGCATCGTTTTGCGATTCTGTAGAGTTCGATTTTCTTTTGGGTCGACTTACCGACGATCTGAAAACAATACAAAAATCCTTATCCATGTAAAAAGGTCCAAATTTGCCGAAAAAAATGTCTCTATGGGGCCGTTTTTACCCCTTGAAATCTCGAAGGAAAAACTTGTGTATTGCAGTCTTCCCCAGAACAAAAATCGAATTTTATTTTTCATCTTGAGAATGCACCTCTTTTTTTTTACTAATTGATTTTTCTAGAAGGGCTTGAAGGGGATGATAAACACACGCATCGAAAAGTTCGATTTTTTTTTTCATCGAGTATTTTACGATGTCGATGTCATTATCATCTCCTTCGATTCCCTCTCTAGAAAAATTATCTTGTAGAAAAAAAGATATGCATTTCCAGGAAATTGCACTACTTTCTCTTCTTTAAACGAGATTTCAAGGGGATAGAAATTGCCCCCATAGGGAAATTAACATTTTTACCGGAAAACTTTGACCTTTTTACATGGATAATGATTTATGTATTTTTTTCAGGTCATCGGTACGTCGTATAGATAATGGAAAAAGGAAATTTGTAAATTCACGTCAATTATTGATACATTAAATAATTGATTTCTCGAAAGCTAGTTGACATTCGGGGCTGCAATTTTTCACAAAAATTCCTCAGACAACACCTCTACATGCAATGGGATGTGAGAATAGTAGACAAATCAAAGTTTCAAAGTACACAGACTGAACGTATATTCTCGAATAAATGAGCTTTCAAATTAATAACCTGTTTCAATAACAGTTATTCAACTTTGTCATTTGTCGAAAAACTAAATTCCAAATAACTTTATCCTCGTTATTCTATATTACTAATTTTTTAACTTCAAAATGCCTGTCGTTCCAAATATTGTTCGTTCTGATATTTGACCCACACACGAGGTTTCCGGCTAAGTGAACCAGTCAAAGATCCCTTGAATGGTGGGACCGCCAGAGTCATACGCCAACCGCGTGTCCAGGTCGATTCTAATTCCGTATTTCTCGTAGTTCATAAACGGCAATGCGAATATCTCCACCGTTCGACGACGCCAATAATTTATGCCGTTGTCAATTTGAATAAAGGCGGATTCAAAACCGTGTAAAGCCTCAAACCTTGCCGTACAGTTCGAGGTATCACCAAACACATCTACCATTGTTTTTGACTCCCGTACGCACTCATTGAATTCGATCGCTATAATGTTCGAAGTTATATTTCCTCTCTGTTTGGTCCGTCCCATCGAAAGTAACCAATTAGATGACAGTCCCTTAGTACGAAGTGGTCGCGATAATTTGCCGTTATAGGCGTTGCAGTTCGATTCACAGTTGAATCTTGATTACCGATGTTTCGCAACATCGATATGCAGTCGGTAATCTTTTTGTGGAATAAAAAAAATGAAAGTACATAGTAATGTACGATTTAATTGTGAAGAATGAACACATCCGAGGCCTTGGAGTGGCTCATCGAGCATCAGGACGATCCTGACGACGAAGAACTCGAACTTCCGCCGCTAGATGCCGCTGAAGCTGGAAATAACGAGGATAATGGAACTGCCGGAACTAGCACATCTCCCGCAGTATCCGGTGGTGCCAGACGAAAATCCCTGAAGGAAGCTTGCGTGGATCTTTTCAAAGGAGGTACATATATTGAAGCAAATGGAAAAATCACTTTTTTCATATCGAAAATTAAAAAATAACAAACAGAAATGCGTTAATTTTGTCAGGTCAAAAGTCTGGATCGAAAAAAGAGCCTAACTTGGTCAATGTCGTTGCGCTCTTGCTGGAGAGCTTTCGTCAGTACAAAAAGCTTGATTTTAAACCGAGTATGAGGGTTAAACAGTCACTCATAGAGATGGGATTTGACGAAAAGAAAGTCATCGAAGCCCTTAAAATAACTGGAAACGATCAATCCAATGCTGTAAAAATAATTTCATTATCATAATTTTTCGTTCTAATCAATATTGTTAAAAAAAATATTGGTAAATTACAAATTACAGTGTGACTGGCTGCTCGGGGCACGGAGACCAAGTCTTCAGGATGTCGACGGTGGCCTCGATCCCGAGGGACCGATTTACACAGCGATCATGAGCAATCCCCACGTACAGCTGAGTCTCACGAATCCAAAAATGCTTCTTGGTGAATAAAACAAAAAAAACCTTCATTACCTTGCATCTAACATTTACAAAAAAAATGATATCTTCATTTTCATCACGCTCGATTACTGTTTTTCTTTTTACAGCCTACTTGTCAATATTAGAGACCCCGTCGACCGCGAACATTTGGATAAATGATCCGGAAACTTCGCCGGTGTTGAGTCAAATATTCAAGACTTATCATTCGGAAAAACACGCTGTTCACATGAATCGTTACGAAAATACCGCCAGCTAACGTTTTGTTGCAAACATGTTATAGCTTCGATTTATATTATAATTATACATTATATTATAGTTTTTAAATCTTTTCGCGTTCTCATCTTCGTGCGACACGTAGTACGGATATTTATCAAAACGATCGGCTTTTAGTGGGTAATGACGATATTTTCGTAAAAATGTACATGCTATAATAGATGATTCTGAAGGTGATCGTGACAGCGTGTCGTTTTCAAGGAGAACATTTTTTGGCTGTAAATTATTTATAGTAAAGCGCCTGCGTAGAGCGCAAATGAAAAAATCCATCTTGTTTGTTGTTTTTTCGGTGCGTAAATAAATGATAATTTAAAAAATGTTTTAATAATGTAACGCATGATCTCGTAGTAAAATTAAAAAGATTCGTTAGCTATAAGATTATGAAAAAGGTGACGGAAAAATGTACTATTGAATATATATACAGGGTGTCCCAAAAATAGCACGCAGAGTGACACCGGAGTTAGATTGGGTACAGACATTTCAGAATAAACAAATATGAGCTCAGTAGCAGTCTAATGGTTATCGAGAAAAATCGTTTTTTTTTTTTTTATCTTTCGGAAAATCACTAATGTTTTCTCGCTGTTTTCGTTTGTGTTTCTGACCACTTTAGGATTTGGTGTGATTTCGGACTTTGATTTTTTTACGATATCATAGCAAATCTTAAGTTTTCATAGCAATGGTAGCAGAATAACAAGTACTAGGTCGCGACTTTTCGAAAAATCAAAAAAGACGATTTTTCTCAAAAACCATTAGACTTTTACTGACGTCATATTTGTTTATTCTGATAGGTCCGGAACCAATCTAACCCCCGTGTCACTCTGACGTGCTAGTTTTGGGACACCCTGCATATGACTACATATATATCAATTCTCATGTTAAGGGGGTCATCCCGTTTGAAGGTTCTTTTTTTATGCTTTTTTGGGATTTTTTTGGCGAAGTAAATAAAGATACAATTGCGAAATTTTTACCACATATTTATTCACATTTTGAGCACACTTTAGAATTTTTTCAACCCGGAATCGTCGTTCATTGCTAAGGTACACGGCAACTTCGCCACTCATTTTCGAAAAAAACGGTTACCGCGATTGCGGGCGTTTTGCTTATCTGAAACAAACAAAATCAAACGGCATTTTAATCTGTGAAGTTTTAACTAGCTTGGAACTAGACTAGTTAAAACTATTATTATCGAAAAACATTGAAAAGTTTTTTTATCACGCTGGAAAGGTCAACAAGTTGCCAAAAATTAACTTTTAAATATTTTTTGACAATCGTAGTTCCAAGGCGGGAGGGGGTACGCTGAATGGAATAGACGGTGGGAGGGTCGGCGCGCGAAGCGCGCAGGAGGGCAGAGCCCTCCCTAGTATTTATATAATATAGGGAGATATACATTCGGGGTCTCCGCCCCCCCCCCCCCGCCGTTTGTTGGGTTTTTACGGCGGCGGGGGGAGGGGGGGATACGGTGAGGGAATGACCGCATCGAATTTTGTGCACGGCGGCGATATATTTACATAATATAGATATACTAGGGGGGCTCTGCCCGCCTGCGCGCCAACCCTCCCCTCCGACTATTCCATAGAGTATAGAGCCTAACTTGCCCCCGCAGCTGCTCGATCCCCTCGCCAAGCCTACTCGATCCCGCTCGCTCTCGCCAACTCTTGTACACGGCGGCGCACAGTGGGGCCGATTCCCGAAGAGCTGGCCAAAATTCAAAAAATGAAATTTCATTTTATAGAATTTAGGGTGCATAGATGGATAGAGTAATGTTTAAAGAGTATAATGGAACATTTTATAAGGGCTAACGTAGTATACCTGGCAAGTACAAGCCTGTACAAAAGAGACCTTCGTACAAGTAACAACTCGATCGTTCGAGCTCATACTCAAGCGTCATATTAAAAAATTCGTGAAAAAGTTAAGTGTCCCGCAAAGTCCCGAAACGAACCAAGTTTTAAATTAAAGTTTGTACTATTATGTAACAAAATTGGTAAAAATTAACTGCCCGGAGGTGCCCGAGCGTTTTTGGTGCGCGTTTGATTTTAAAAAATTATAAATTCACATTAACCCATTGAAGCCCATGGGCAGACAAGCAAACATAGCGAAAAACTGAATATTGGGATGAGAGCATTTGGTCGAAAGATAATTCATTATGAGAAAAAGTTTGTTTCCAATTGTTGTTTAAAAAAGTTGTCGAAACAAGTTTCCAATGAATCTGGCCGATTTGAAAAATTGCGTCCGCCATATCAGATCCGCCATTTTGTTTTTTTTACAATTTTAACTTCAGATTCGTAATCAGCGACCCCTAAAACCCTCATATACTACGTCTCAAACAGAATGAACTACGTTTTCGAATTTTGGCCAGCTTTTCGGGAATCGGCCCCACTGTGCGGCGGCAGCGGCGGCGAAATATTTATGCAATTTAAAGAGATATATACTATGGGGCATCCGCCCCCCTGCGCCCTTTGCTCCCCCGCCGCTCGCTCCCCTCACCCAGCCTACTCGATCCCGCTCGCTCAACTCAACTCTTGTACACAGCGGCGGCGATATATTTATATAATCTAGATATATATATGTTTATACTAGGAGGCCTCCGCCCCCTGCGCGCCAACGCGCCAACGCTCCCCGTTCCCTTTCGCCGCGACCCCCCCCCCCCCGTACCCTCTCGCTGCAGCCCGCTCCACCGCTCCTTCTCACTCTGTACACGGCGGTGGCGATATATTTATATAATGTAGAGAGATATGTATTTGAAAATTTGAATAAAACGTGCTCGACTGTTCGAATTTCAATCTATATTTTTTGACGTTTTCTTGAACAGAAATCTAGACGATCACACTGATAGAGAAATCTTACTTTTTCTATCTTTGAAGATATTTCTTTACGTAAATTTAACTAAAAACTGTAAAATGATATTTAACATGTTATTAAATCTTTTTGTTGTGTTGCACAAAAAGTGTTCCAAAAATTTAAGTATGGATATAAATAATCTAACTCCATGCTAAAAAATGATATCGAAAAACACAAGCACGTTAATTTGTTCGTTCTGGACTATAGTGTAATATTAACCTTTGTTTGACACACTGGGGTACAAGCCCATTTGTCAAGTATGCTATTTTAGAGAAGTGTCTCAAACAAAGGTTGAGAAACTGGAAAAAATGGTGAGGATCGTGTTGACGATTTTGCCCCGTGCGATCTGTTCAAAAGAGTTTAACAAAATTTTGTGATACAAACTGGTCAATGTAAGCCTTGACCAATGATGGAGAAATGAAACGTTCATGGTTTTCATGTGCGTGTGTATCTTGACCGATTAGGTCGAAATTTCGCACGCAAGTGAAGCTGTCAAGTTTCCACTGCTCAATACCATTTTACACGATTTAGAAAATTTTCAAATACGTCTGTTAAGGGGGGGGGGGGGGGGGGTAGGGTTTTAAAATTATTTTTTTTGCATTTTTTTTATTTTTTTTCTGAATGAACAATATGTCGAGAATATTGTGTATAAATTAAGTCAATGGGAGTAAAATTAACGGAGTTACAGCGTTTCATACGACCGGCCGTGATACCTGATTTTTATACCTGCTCGGTAGCCGCTCGGTACGTATAAAAAACTTTAAATCGATTTTCCCGAAAACGTCATTTTTGAAGTTTGTAAACATTAGAACTCAAAATCTACTGAACCGATCCTTTTGAAAATTTAAACATTACTTCTTCACATAAATCAACAGGTAATCAGGAGTTTTTTTTTTCAATTTTTTCAATTTTTTAAAAACAAATTAAGCGCGATTTTTTGAGCTAAAATTGCGTTTTTCACTTCCAAGTGCTGCAAAAAATAGAAAAAAAAAAACTCTTCCTGATTACCTCGAGAAATACATCACCTTTAAAATGCATATCAATTTTTTTGTTTCAGATGATCCGGTAACGAGTTATAATGTTCACCGCAAAACCACTTTTTTTCAAGGCGCCTCTGGAGATTCAACGTCACCGGCTTATTTATCAATATTTACTTCAATCTTATATCAATAGATACTTCAATAGTTGTACAATAATATGTAATTCTATTTAATAAAATTATATTACTCATGTCGCCGCAAAAAAATCATAAAAATATGCTTTTTTTCGCCTTTAAAACCCTACCCCCCCGTTAAGAGCCTAACTCGTGCGATTTTCGATCCATCAGTCTAAATTTGTGTTCACAAATAGACTTTACGGCCATTAAATACTATTGAACATAAAGAAAATCGATCAAAGCGTTCTGAATTTACCGTATCTTGAATTTTTCGAAAAATCGGTATACTTGATTGTTGAGCCTTTAGTCCCAGCAATTTCTAAGCGGACGGGTCAAAACTTTCTATATAAATTGTGTACCGCCGGAGTATACTTGGAATTGTCATTTAGAAAAAATCGATAAAAGCAATTTAGTATTTACAGTATTTTCAATATTTCGATAACTACATTGAAACTTGCATATTGTTTCCTCATCATTTTTCCGCATACATAAAATTTCAATTTTATTTTATATTTTTTATTTTTCCCTCGACAAAAAATTAGATAGATCGAGAATATTCGCCTCGAACGTTTACGAGCAATTTTATGCATTTCCGCATAGGCATAACATGTGATGTGCTTAAAAATAAACTCAATTTTTCTGTCCGTATAAAGTCGTGTAATCCCGGAAACCTGAGCGTCGCAAAGCAAATATAAAATAAAATATAAAATTTCAATTTCGTTATATATTTGTCATTTTTCGGTCGACAAAAGATTAGATAGATCGAGAATATTCGCTTCGAACTTTTACGTAAAATTTTATGCGTTTCCACGAAGCTGTAAATGGAAGGCATGATGTGCTTAAAAATAAACTCAATTTTTCCTTCCCGAAGAATCGGGATCTAACAAAATTGTAAGATGCATTTTTGCGAGATAAAAAGAAATTTAATAAACAAAGCTCACCTTACACTTTTTTTCTATATCAATCTGAATATTTGTTTCACATGACCATACAATTATCACGAACTATTTCTTCGCTTGGAATTTAAAAAAACCATCGAGCAAATAATTTTGTAGATTTACATAATTATTGTCGAGGCACCGTTATGAGAGTGCGAAAAACAACGATAGAAATCCCTCAATTTTTCCTTCCCGAAGAATCGGGATCTAACAAAATTGTAAGATGCATTTTTGCGAGATAAAAATAAATTTAATAAACAAAGCTCACCTTACACTTTTTTTCTATATCAATCTGAACATTTGTTTTACATGACCATAAAATTATCACGAACTATTTCTTCGCTTGGAATTTAAAAAAACCATCGAGCAAATAATTTTGTAGATTTACATAATTATTGCCGAGGCACCGTTATGAGAGTGCGAAAAACAACGATAGAAATATATTAGTAGTGGATATGGTCAGAATACGGTACATCTACGGTGTTTGTGAATTTTCGAAAATTATGTCGATAAATATTCTCTAATACTAATATTTGGTTCCATGGAAAATGTCGATGCGTGTTCGACGCAGGGGTGCGTCTATATGGGAAACGCAAAGATAAGTTCCGTTATTTAGAGCCATCTCCCTGCCAGACGGAAAAAAATTATGAGAAGCATCATTTTTATAGAAATTACCCTGAAGAAAAAATTCTCCAAGTTGTCTAACATTACACTAACAGGAAGTTTAGTGATGAAAAATGAGTGTAAGGCGAAAAGAACGGCATTCTGACTGTAGGTCGAATCGTGTACGAAAAAGCTGATATCCCTTTTAAAATAATGTTAAATCGAATCTCTCCAAAGATTTTGAAATTCTAAAAAATTCACTGGAATAAAAAAAGTTTCAAGGATGATCATTGATCACGATCACGATTATATTGATCGGAGCTTAATCTGGTATTTAGTCTCTATAATATTGATCCTGATTCGATCACTTTATATTTTATCAATATGCAGAATAATTATACTGTAATTATGTATGTTTTTTCTTTTCTTAATAATCCGAATAATTACCAAGAAACAATTTCTTCTTTCTCAGTTTATGGCGCATTCTACTGTATGTAATATGTAAACATAAAAGTGGATAAATCAACTTGTGTAAATTGATTTATGAACGGATTGAGTTTTCTTATTAAATTCCATATTTATCCGAAACATATGACGTAATTGTATTTGTCAGAAAATTAACAGGTATCACTGCAAAGTTATAATTTCCATCTACGAAAAAATGGAAGATACAAAATATCCTTAAACCTGAAACACTTCGTTATTATCGTGAAAAAAAATAGACGAAGACGTGCACGGTAGTGCGCAAGTTATGTGAGTACTTTGTGCGCGTTTTTTCTCGATTAGTAAATAAAATAAAATCCATTATTATAAACATTAAATTTTGATCGAAAAGTTTATGAATTAATTTTTCTCGAACGTTTTCACGTTTCATCAACTGTGATAAATATTTACCAATAGTGGGATATTTTTAAATATACAGGGTGTCCCAATAACTATTAGCACCTAAGATATCTTCGAAACTGTAAGGTTCACAGAAATATTTGCTGAATCAAAAATGCACAGTACGAAGGGGACCATCCAATGATACCAAAGTACTCACCCCCACCCCCGCCCCCTGGGCCGGGGGTGGGGCAACTGTGAAATCTTAAATGGGAACCCCCATTTTTATTGTACATTCTGATTCCCCATAAAAAAATACGTAACTTTTGTTCAAAATTCTTTTTTCGATTCGTGATAGATGGCGCTGTAATCGCAAAAAAATCCCCGAAAGTGCAGAAAGGCGATAATACTTACAGTTTCGGTAGTAAATAAAATTACTACGTTTATAGTAAGTGTTCGAAATGACGACCATCAGTATCAATGCAATATTGGATTCTTTTTTCGATTTATTGACTTGCAAGTTTTAAAGCGTCAGAACTTATTGATGCACAGGCTGTAATAATTCTTTGTTGCATGTCGTCAAGTGTAGTTGGTACTTCTTTGTACACTTTATCTTTCAATGTTCCCCATAGAAAGAAATCTAAAGGTGTTGGGTCTGGGGAACGAGCTGGCCACGATATTGGACCGCCGCGTCCAATCCAACGATTTCGAAATTTTTCGTCGAGTTGCCTTCGTGCAATCAATGCATAATATGCTGGACATCCGTCATGTTGATACCACATGGTTTGTCGTGTAAGTAAAGGCAACTCTTCTAGCAAAAGTCCCAATGTATCTTTGAAAAAATTACTGTAGATGTTGCCATTCAAATTTCCATTGATAAAAATAGGACCAATAATAATTTTAGCACCTATGATTCCGCACCATACATTCACAGACTATTGTCTCTGGTGTTCAACCTACCGCAGCCAATGTGGATTTTCCGTTGCCCATAAATGCATGTTATGCAAATGAACGTTCCCATGATTTTTAAATGTTGCCTCATCAGTGAATAAAACGGTATTAAGAAATGACTCATTGTTTTCGATCTGACGTTGAACCGTTCGACAAAACTCTACGCGATTCGTGAAGTCGTTCCCATGCAATTCTTGGCGAAGACTAACATGGTACGGGTGACATTTGTGACGGTGCAAAATTCGATGTACGCTAGTCCTGCCAATGCCAGATTCATTTTGAATTTGTCGCAAACTAATGTGAGGATCTCGATACACACTTGCGAGCACACCAATTTCCATTTCTTCATTCGTTACACGTTTCTGGCGTACACTACTACGGACACTTAAACTACCGGTTTGCCACAGTTTATCACACACATTTTTAAATGTTTGACGCGATGGCTGAGACCGATGTGGATATCGTTCACCATACAAGGTTTTTGCCCTCACAGAATTTTGTTGGCATTCGCCATAAATGAGAAGCATATCGACTTGCTCTTCAAACGGATACATTCCACTCGATTGACTGATATATCGATACTAATCGTATCATGTTTATCTTATCCTGCAAACTTATTGAAGTGTCCTTGAAACAGTGTTTATTTTCAGTGAAGTAAACCGTAAGTATTATCGCCTTTCTGTACTTTCTGTACCTTTCTGTCGAAGACATGTAACAAACATTATAACATTTGTAATATTGTAACATGCGACAAATTCCAAATGAATTTGGCATTGGCAGGACTAGCGTACATCGCATTTTGCACCGTCACAAATTTCACCCGTACCATGTTAGTCTTCGCCAATAATTGCATGGGAACGAATGGGAAGAATTATTATAGCCTGCGCATCAATAAGTTCTGACGCTGTTAAATTTGCAAGTCAATAAATCGAAAAAAGAATCCAATATTGCATTGATAATGATGGTCGTCATTTCGAACACTTACTATAAACGTAGTAATTTTATTTACTACCGAAACTGTAAGTATTATCGCCTTTCTGTACTTTCGGGGATTTTTTTAAATTACAGCGCCATCTATCACGAATCGAAAACAAAATTTTGAACAAATGTTACGTATTTTCTTATGGGGAATCCGAATCTACAATAAAAAATGGGGGTTCCCATTTAAGATTTCAAAGTTGCCCCACCCCCAGCCCAGGGGGTGGGGGTGCGGGTGAATACTTTGGTATCATTGGATGGCCCCCTTCGTACTGTGTAATTTTGATTCAGCAAATATTTCTGTGAACCTTATAGTTTCGACGATATCTAAGGTGCTAATAGTTATTGGGACACCCTGTATATCGACGAAACGTTCGTACGCGAAATTTCTGAGGAAAAGCTAATATGAGGGTACGAAAGGGGGACGACATGATGGAAAAAAAATTAAATGGAATGAATGGAATGGAATGGTTAAATGAAATTTTTAACGCACAATATTCTGACACTTCCACACCACACGTTTTATTTTGATACATCTGTTTTTTTTTTAAATCGAATTTCCCTTTTTCATCGCGACCCAGATTACATAACTTTGCTATGTATACAAGTATTGTCCTACGATTATTATAGTATTTATTATAGACGTAAAAAAAACAAACCACATGTCTCCTCAACGAATTTATTATCATCATTGTAATAATAATTAGGATCAGTTTTTTGCCCCCCCCATCCCCATCCCGCAAGAGTTAACATTAATCGTGATCCGTTTGCAAAAGTCTCGTAGCTATGGTGTACAAATTTTATTATTTCGTTCATTTTTTTCACGTTACAATTATCAATTTTTTCGCGTGTGCTCCCTACGTTCGTTGGAAAGTTGTATAAAACGTGGATCCCTGCACCTAATGGTAATTAACGTCGAAGAATAAAGAACGGATCGGAACGGAACGGAACGGATTTAATTATCGTATAAAATTAAATATCGCACGAAAACTTCGATTTTGTGGATTGATTTCGATTTTCTCAACCGCAAAGAAGAACAATTGGCCCCTCTGTCTCTGGTGGATCAAAACGATCGTCAAAAAGGGTTGGAAGGTGAAAGTGGATGAAACAATTGAATTAGAAAAAAAATCGAAGTTTCCGTGTATTCTACACGTGATACAATTAAGAATGATAGTTGATTCGAAAAATCTCAAAATTCATCTTAAATATTTATACAAAGTTTACTGTTTCCAGATCGATATCCTTGAAGGCTTTCTTTCGATTTTCTTCTGTATTTTAATTTTGTCCTTTTTCTCTCGAATCCCGACTGAAAAGTGTTTAAATCAACGCGAAACGAAGCTAGAGCGCGCCTTGAAAAGTGTGCATTAAAGGCTAAAATAATAGAGCTGTATTTCCATAGGTTTTTAAAGAATAAAAATTGAAAATCAGTTCTCTAAAAAAAAATATATTTTCCAAACGTGTCTTTGCCGCATAGCGCTACGAGTATATAGGGACAGTGGACGAGGTGGCATCTGAGTGATTAAGAGAGAGAGAGAGAGAGAGAGAGAAAGAGATAAAGAAACAGAGTGCAAAGAGAAATGGGAGATGGGGGAAAAAGAAAAATATATATATAACGAACGAGGAAGAGTATGGAACAAAAAAAAACACTTTTCCGCTCTCTTTTACGTCCTGCGCGTCCTAACGCGATATCGCGAACCGTGGGAATAATTATTTACGAGGATTAAATTTTTTTTACAAAAAAACTTGTGCGGTCGGGGGACCGCCGTCAGGAACGAAGTTCCTTATGCTTTTGAATGAATGTTCATTCAATGATGATAACGAATCAAGTTCAGCACGTTGCTTTTTTTATTTTAATTTATCTCTATACCTTTTAGAGCGTTCAGCATCAATTTTTTTTTTTCTGAAAAAAATACGAAATTAAAAATTAATTATAATTTTTATATTTTATTAGTTAAAACAGAAATATAAAAAGAAAAACAATATAACAAATATGATAATTGTTGCTTATTCTCATACAAAAGATATACCATACCTGGCAAGATTCGAATTGAACGTTTCACTTTCTTGTATCTTTTTTCGATTCTGCCAGAATTGTTGTTGGCGTTGAGCGTTTGTTTTCGGTATTTTCGGTATTTTATTTTCACTCTGAAGTGTGGGCTTTTGATACTCTTTTTGACTCTGAACACATGATTTGACAATTGTCTCTCTGTAATGTAAATAGTAAATAGTTAATGCTCGAATCACATGTACAATAAACGAATGTAAACAGCAAATACTTGTATCAAGTTATACAATTTTATTAACTTACTTTTCTAAATCTGTATTACACACATTTGCTGCCGTTTCCATTTCTCAAAACTTAATTGGAATAATAAAACAATATAACTTACGTATGATTTAAAACAAAACAAAAAAACACAGATGACAAATGAGTTTGTACAAAATTCCACGTCAGTACAACTCAATATTGAGGTTATGTAATAAATAAAATAAAAATAAAAAGAGACAGAGGCCCAGAGCGGTGACACAGAACAGAGAGAGAGTTGCGCACCCGGCTGCGCACTTGCCTGCTGGTTTGATAGTGCGAATCTCGATACTCGCACGCACATACACAGCGCGCTCGCATGCTCGTCGTAGCCTGCTCGAACACACACGCATGCACACACAGCATACCACATTTCGTTACGTGACGATTTCTACGGAATCACTCCCCCCGTAAGCTGCGTTAAGGTAGTTCTAACACAAATGAAGAGTAATGCAAATTTAATGAGTTTTTGGGAAAACCTAGAAAAAGTACTGAAGAATACTTGTGCGAAATTTGAGACTGTTTCACCGTACCGTTTTCAAGATATCGTTTATCAAAAATTGCAAAATTTGCATACGAACGTATACCTATACCGTACGAAATGAGCACTTTCCGGATATTCAGTCACCAAAATGTACGACGGAGTAATGAAAAATTCTTGAAATTTGGCACGAAAGTAGTTTAGTAGATGAAGAATAACATATAGTTTACAGTAAATTTTCGACCATACAGTAAAAAAGTATGGATTATTGAAAAAATATTGTTTTGAGGCTAGAAGAACTCGTGAGCATGACAACGTCGCTGCGCGTCGTGGCTGCCCGCCTCACGCACCGCTCCTTCTATCCCCTCCTATTTCTTGTGTTAGAACTACCTTAACGGAGAACACCACTGTGACCCTCTGTTTTTTTTCACATTTTTCAAGAATTTTTTTTGGTGGGAAAAAAAAGACATATTCGAAAAATTTTTTTGGGTTTTGTTCCTTGTTTATTAATGTATCAAAAAACATTTGCTTCACATTTTTCACGCCGCATGGTGGCGCTGGGGAAGCTCTCGCGTCAGGTGCTGTCATTTCCGCGGCACGCAGCAGAACTCTCTTCAACGTCGATCTGAAAAAAAATACCGAGTGTTTTCGTTAATAATATGATATTTTGAAGAGAAGTACACAGGGATTTGGAAAAATATTGTTAAAAAAAAAATAGGCACGCCTTTGAAATTAACTTTAATTTCAAAGGCGTGCCTATTTTTTTTAAAACAATATTTTTTTAAAACAAAACGACTCACAAGCCGAAAGCGTGGGCATCCGGCTTGAAGCTTTTAACATTTGCGGTTAAAAAAAACCTGCACGAGAAACATCTCCATCACAATACCAACAGCATAACGCGAATTAAGAGAGAAAAAAAACAATTATTCAATCAATGTTATTATGCTTTCCGATCGTCGGTTAATCAAGACGTAACGTTAGGCAAAAAAGAAAAGAAACTCTTGTTAATTATTTAGATGTTTTGTGCAAAAAAAAAATTTCTCGATCATCAAAAAGATTCATTCATCATTTCTTATAATTCTCATAAAAATCGCGTTTCATCACAGAAGTCACTGACAAATATTTAAAAAGTGAATGGAAATATCCATTAAAAATAAAATTGAAAAATTGGCACCGTTCGATATATTTTTAACGCAAAAATATCACAATTACGCGACCGGAAAAATGGATGAAATTTCTAATGTGATATATTCTTGTATATAACACAGTGAGAGCCAAGAAATGTTGATTATTCATTCGACAATTCTCGATGTTATTCGAACTTCTACAATTTGATTTTCATAAAATGCATGTGGTTATATACGATGAGATTAAAAATTGTTTAAATTATATATCTCTACATTATATAAATTATTATAAATATATCGCCGTCGCCGTGTACAAGAGTTGCGGGGGGTGGAGGGGGTGGGGGGGTGGTACGATGAATAGATGAACCCCTTGCGAGGGCGCTAGTTATATATATATACTAGGGGGGCTCTGCGCCCCTGCGCGCTTCGCGCGCCAACCCCCCCCCCCCCCCCCCCCCCCCCCGCCCACGCCTCCCCCGCCCCCGCTCGATCCCCTCAACTCTTGTACACGGCGGCGGCGGAGGCGAAATATTTAATATTTATATAATATAGAGAGATATCTCTCTTTTACAAAAGTTGCGGGGGGCTAGGGAGCGCTAGTTATATATATATATACTAGGGGGGCTCTGCCCCCCTGCGGACTTCGCCCCCCCCCCCGCCCCCCGCCGCCGCTCAAGCCCCTCACAGAGCCTATTCGCTCTCCAAATATTTCGCGCAGGGGAGCAAAGCCCCCCTAGTCTATATATATACATTTATTATAGGAATGAATGTTTTATGCTTCGTAATAATCACACCTGATGAATGTAACGCTGTGTTATAGTATAAATGTGTAAATTTGTATTCTGCCTAATATGGTTCAATAAACGTCTATTTTCATTTATATTCCTCTCTTAAAAAGTTCATGACGATACATCGAAGATTATCGAAATTTCGATAGGTTAGTTGTTCAGATTGAAGCCTTTTTATTCGCGCTGTGATTGACCCGTGATCGGACGACTTTTGTAGCCAAGTTTTGTTTTATCTCTGCAATATTCGATAGTAGACCGTATATGTTTTGACGTTTATATTATTTATTAGTATTATCATAACTATTATTAATATTTATATATAACCGTGATATTATAAGCACATCTTAAAAATAAGTAAATAAATGAAATGAGTGGTTTTCACCACTGTACGAATATATACGGGTACAGCAGTGAAAACCAGTATGGGTGAAGGGTTGTAAAAACATCAATAGGTATAATATACTCCCGAGAATAAAATGGAAAAGCTGAAAGAAATATTTAAAAGTTTCGCGCAACCAATGAGACGGAAGTATTGAATTCAGCTTATGCACATACCATGGTGATGCTTATTAAACATCTATAATATGTATTATAATGAAATAGTCTTATCTGCATATCTTGTGACGCCTTTTACTCCCTTTTTTCTTTCCATCCACTTACATCTTATGATGAATAAGTGTTCTCTCTTGACCATCGAGAAGAATTAATATTCTTTTTCGAACACTAAAAGATAAAGAATAGTTCTGACGACAATTCCTATTTCAAATAATATTTTTGATGATCCACGATGTATACGATCCCTATTCGTTAATTTATATAGAAGAAATTGTTAAAAATCTTAAATAACACGATAACTTGTTATGAATGTTACAGAATCATCGTTTTTTCAGTGTGTTCTCCGCATTCAGCGTATTGTACGTGCCTATGTTATACGTATTTTGGACGACCATTTATACTTGGCTCATCAAATCGTTGCCTGAAACGAAGAACATGGCAAACATTATTGATACAAAAGAGGGGCGAGAAAGCCAAGAGGCAGCGTTGGTTAAGGGCGGGGTAAGGGTTTTCACTTTCGAAAAATCGAATTTTTTTTTTTCGTCTTATCTTATTGTTTACTATTCAAGAATATGTCCTTAAAATTTTGAACCGATCTAAGCAATATTCTTGAAGTTATTGTCTTATTAATCTCCTGGCCTTTAACGCTATACCTCTAACAGCTGCGGACGGTCGGGCTAGCAGTGCAGCTGTCGAACAGGTATACAGTTTATTCATTGCTATTGTGTATATAGTATATAGTGTATACTATATACACAATAGCAATGGAATATATGCCCCAGGAAGTCTGCTGTATGGAGCTGGAATCGACGATTCTGTGTAAGTTGGAAAAAAAAAAAATTTCTGCACATTTTTACTTCATAAACTTTAGACGCGTTTTTCTTATAACTACTTTTTCAAAGTCCGTGTTCACTGCCATTTAAAAACTACTTGACCGATTCATTTCAAACTTTGTACACATTTTCTACATATAAAATACCTCCCCCCAACGTTTAGTTAAATTTTTTTTTTTTACATTAAGGGTGTTTCCCACCCACAAAATGGCGGAATTTTCCGTGGAAAATAACAGTTCACACTTTAGATGACCGCCAAAAATTTTTAAATGAAAAAAAAAATTATCAGAGAACGTTGGGGGGAAGATTTGATTATAATTTGACTAAATTTTCATGGTTTTTTATTTTCAGATAATTTCCGGCCAAGTTATAGTGAACACCGCAAATTGTTTTTTTTCCAAGACGTTCTGGGGGAAGCTCTGTTATGGGCTTATGCTTCAATATTTCTGCATGAAAAAATTACACAACATTGTCAAAAGTATGCTCAATAATGTACAAAAGGTTCGAATAAAATTGCTCAATCCATATTTGAGAAAAAAAATCGCAAAAAAAGTGTTTTTTTTTACGCTGAAACCCTTACCCCTCCCTTAAAGGGATGAAAATGAGCCATTAACACCATAGAAACAATAAATTCGCAATAAACAAACAAGTTTTGACCAATGAGAATAAACAATAGTTACAAGACTTCTTCGTTAAGTCGGGAGTCAAATATCGAGTTGGTTCGGGGTCATTTTTCCATTTAACTTGAATCCTCATTAGGTACCAGTCGGCTTTTTGTTGGATTTTAAGAAAGAAATCCTATGCAAAAAGGTTAATCTCGCTAGAGAGAATTTTTTTCTACAGCGTTTACAACTGTATTGTCTTATTTATGACGGGTTTCTCCTGGTCCTTGTAGAGTCCTCAAGTGCATGCACATGTGCGTCCGTTCGGGTGGTCGGCTCGGTTTACGACGCCGGTTGGATGGTTGTGCGTGGACTAAGAAGTATATGGAGTAAAGGACAAAAGAGAGCCTTATTACTTTAGAGGTCCAGAGAACTGGTCCCTTGTCTTTTTAGTTTAGTCTTCGTTCGACAAAGCAAGAGTACAGAGCTTGATGCATCTTCCGAGTGTTATCACAATAAAGAAGTAAAGTAGCATTAATTCACCGATTGTAATTATTTATCCACCCTATATCCCAATACTTTTTAGCCATAATAAGAATACGTCGGGGTCAGTCGAATGGAAAACTGATCCCACAGCGACTCTCTGCTCGACACCCAATCTCAAATAAGTTAATGAACAAGCACCATACAGTGTCGAAAAGGATAAGAGCGCTGCAGTGCCACTAGTGAACCGCTCGCGTGCGGCAGCACCAACAAAACCAACAGAACCAACAAAACGCAAGATCGCCCATTTAAAAAAATACACGGGTTCTTAAATAGTTACAATTTTCGTAATACCATTTCTTCTTGAGAGGCATTATTAAGGTTTGGAAAAATCGAAAATTCAGACCACATGAGACTTTTGCTCGTTCCGTTCCAACGAGAAAATTATATACCACCTATCGGTGGTCACAGATTGCGATAGCTTTCACGGGTGTCTGTCTCTGTTCCACTAACGATTTCCACCACGTTACACATATTTACTATATATAATTATGAAAGAGTTATTAATACCGTCAACTTCAATGAATATACTGAATAAATATGCCATTCATATTAATCAGGTTTTAAACATTCTAACTGCAACCGAGCGTGATAATCACAAACTATTTGAAGATATTTTTGTCATATGAATATATATTTGGCGAAATAGTTAGATTTTTGATGAATCAAAATAAATTCTTTATTTTTTCTCTTTATTTGAGTTTTGTCAATATTCCGAAACGATCAGTATTTAGTAGCATATCAAAAAAATTGTACAAAGTGAGAAACGATATTATTGTCTTACATTACATTTTTTTTAAATTTTTTAAATAAGGGTAACTGCAATCTGTTATTGTTGTAACATTCAGCAATTCTGTTGGCGGTTGCCTATCTTTGGCGCGATTCTGGGTAGGTATCCAATGATATCCATCTCCGATGTGTTACATTATTTATACCTAGGTACACTCATACACACTCATACATTTGAGCAAACATACATTCCCACACATGTGCCCGTGTCTTTATATATGTATATGTACACAATCATATATGGATATGTACACAATCGTATACTGGCGGATACGTGTGTTTCATTGTTCTGGTTATTTTCATTTTAGGCTAGGAATCGCTCTCGAAGGTCTTTTGGTTTGTACTTCTTGAGACGTCTGGTAATTGTTTCTTCGTTCAGAAGGGTTGATGCCAGCTGGTTGGGGTGGTCTGCTATCCTCAGCTGGTATTTTTCGCTGTAGCGTTGGATCTCTTCTTTTACCGTGTTCATTGTGAGGTCTTTGTGAATCGATTTGTTTGCCACGTACCAGGGGGCATTGGTGATGCTTCTGAGGGTTTTAGATTGATACCTCTGTAGAATTTGAATATTGGAGATGCTGGCTGGACCCCATAGCTGAATGCCATATGTCCATATTGGTTTCAGTATCGTTTTGTATATGGTGAGTTTGTTGTGCAGCGATAGCTTGGATTTTTTGCCGATGAGCCAGTACATTTTGCCGGCTGTCAGTTTGAGCTGCCTTCTTTTTGTTTTGATGTGCTTGGCCCATGTGAGTCTCCTGTCGAGGTGAATTCCCAGGTATTTGACATCTTCTACTACTGGCAGTGGCTTGCCGTATAGTTTTACATTCAGACAATTCCCCTTCCTAGTAGCAAATGTAATGTTGACAGATTTCGCTTCACTGGCTTTTATTCTCCATTTATCTAGCCACTCCTGGATTTTGTTCAGTTGTTCTTGGAGTATTATTGACGCTATTTCTGGATATGAATCGGCTGCTAGGATTGCTGTGTCATCAGCAAATGTAGCAACCGTTGCGTTGCTACGTTTGCTGATGACGGGACCAAGCACGCTTCGTTGCGGTACACCAGACTCTATTACTCTATTGTATGGAGTTGTGAGAGCTCCTGCCCTTGTCGTACTTGGAATTTTCTCGTATTGAGGTAGGATTTCATTAGCAGAAAGTACTGGGGTAGAGTTTGCTTTATTTTAAACAGTAGTCCTTCGTGCCACACTTTGTCGAATGCTTGTTTTATGTCAAGGAAAACAGCCAAACAGTATTCCTTTTTCTCGATCGAGTTAGATATGGTGTTGTAGACTCTGTTCATCTGCTCCGTTGTCGAGTGTCTATGTCTAAATCCAAACTGATGTTTCGGAATGAGCTCGTCGTTGTTAATTATGGTATTCATTCTTTTCAGTAATAGTTTTTCGAACAATTTTGACAGAGTGGGTAGCAGGCTAATTGGTCTACACGATGTGGCCTTGTTGGGGGGTTTGCCTGGTTTTGAAAATAATATGATCTGTGATGTTTTCCATTGATTCGGAATATCAGAATGCCGGCTTATTGCATTAAACAATGTGGCTATGTACACGATGGCTTTTTTTGGCAATTCTTTGAGTACTTTGCCATCGACGATACATTACATTTACATAAGATTTATTCATTGGTCAATTTAGCCGATTTTTCTTGACAAATTTCGATTTCAGTTTTACATTTTCCTGGTGAGCATATTGCCTCATTCTTTCTTCCCACTTTTTCCACATATCAATGCCTTTTGGTATTTGGAATGTCGAACATTCTTTCTTTCTTTTGCTACCGGTTTTGCAATGCGGTACACACTGATTCGTCACCTTTAATATAATAATCACTAATAGACCGTGATCTACACAAAATAAACATAATATGCAAGCATAACATTATCGAGGGGTTTTCAGGTTATGTCTGTTGGCATTGTAAGATCGCAATGCCTCTAGTGGTTGCTACAGAAATTAAAAACGACGTCGTTAAGAGACCCATTCTCAGCGGAGGAGTTTTCACACCTGTATACAAGACCGTGGCCGGCACACCTATGTGAAGGTAGTCGGACAACTTACGCTCTACTAATTTTAGGTCTAATCATTCGTTTGGTGGTCGTTTGGTGGTGATTGGTAGCGTAATAAAAACGTTTGGTAGTCAATAGTTTTTTTTATAATATTAAAAAGAAATTTTGGTATGAAGTTAACCGGGTCAACTTTTTGTAGTCATATATTTCGCTTGATAAGGTGCTTAATCGGTGTGCAATCGTTAGGTTGTCACAAATACGCTAATTAAAAGGTTTGGTAGTCAATCATGTCTGGGCAATACCTAAAAAACAATTGTTCTTCGAACACTGAAGATATGCCCAATAATTTTCGTGCGTGTGATACATCCACGTGAACGAGATCGGCGATCGTATTTGGTAGACAGGGAACGGATTTCTCGACCTCGACGAAGAAGGACTGTATACTACGGACAGAATAATGTTTGATGGGACAGGCAAACTCCGAAATTGCTGTACTGAATATCACAGTGAACACTTTTGCAGCTATTGTAAATAATGAATAAGGGATTGCGCATAGGAATATATTGGTTTTCCTAAGGCGCCCATAGATGTTGAGTTTTATTCTTTCGGTCACGGTTTAAACTCGAGAACTGTTCATTGCCGGTGGATATGAAGACCCCACGAAATGCTTCAAGCTCCAAGGTAATAGTTTATCTGAAGTGCTAGACTTGAAGTCTAATCACCTAGAAGCAGATTGTAGAATGTTCAGCTATATATTTCACGCTGTTCGTGGAGGGATTGAACAAGTAATTATAAATAATACGGATAGTGATGTTTTCGTGCTTAGCATTCACTTTTGGCGAAGACTGTCGAACATTGGTTGTCGAGGTATCTAGTTTGAAGGATCGGGTAAAAAGGAAGTCTTTTAAGCTGTTATTTAGCAGCTGAAGGCAAAAAAATTTGTACTATTTTACACGCGGTACATGCTCTAACAGGTTTCGACACGACAAGCAGATTTGCAACTAAGAAGCAATGAGTAAACGCTGCATCCGAAATATTCGTTCCGGATGCTCTCTTGACTTTTGCAAATAACTCCGAAACTCCGATGTATTTTAACGCCATTGAAGAAGTTTGCACTTATTGATTTGCCACACGAAGATCCACAGCAGATGAACTCCGTTTCAAGTTAATTACCCGTAATATCGGTTTCAATTTAAATGTATCTAAAGTTATTTGCATTTCTGATGCTTTGTATTTACATTGCTTAAGAGCTGCAGCCCAAACATATTTGTGGAAAAATTCCTCACACACAGTATACGAGCCTCTGAACTTTCTCCAATTCGGCTATGAAAGACGAGATGGAAACTGCACCCAATGCAAGTGGCAAAACCACCTTTCCCAAATTCTTTAATCAGGCCTTGCAAATGTAATGCTGATTGCAGAACAATGTCCTGTAGTTGCAAAAAAAGCAACATTAATTTTATCTCTCTTTGCAAATGCATCAACAATCATTGTCAAAGCTTACCTGCATAAGTGTAAAATGTTGTTATTTTTCATTATTAATTAATATGTAAGCCACTTATTTTTTTTTACAATGATTAAATTTGGATTGTACTATGATCACACGATTTTTCATTTCATACCTTACCCAAGCAACCTTTTAATAGTCAATAACAACGTTTTTTCACAGCTACAGCGATAAATCGAAAACTCCTATTATAGGGCCGAAAAAAAAATTTGGACATAATTCCGTCCGGCAATCTCCACGATATCATTTTTTAAGTCTTTCTTAACTTAAATCATGAATCAGAATGCTGTCCGCGATTTTTGCAAACGGAATGTCCCTGGCGCCTAGTCTAATATCGTTCACAACACGCCACGATACAACGGCATACATTTCTCGAGCAATCGGAGCTCTCGTTCTCCCGCGCAGTCGACGCGTATGGTCTTTGTCATCTGACAAGCTAAACGATTAGCAACCTAACGTTGTAATTAAACTACCAATCACCACCAAACGATTTTACTTCAATTCAGACCATTGAGACAATAGAATATATGACATTGGTTGAGAAACAATAATTTTGTCTGGCTAACTCCAAGTCATAAAATGCGTACTCCCGCCACCTGACGGCAGATAGTTTTTTATATTCTGTGGGTACTCTAAGAACTACCTACCCGGTGGGACTCATCTGCGTCACCATGGAGCCTAGAGTAAAGGAGTCCGATCTCTAATGGGGAACGCATGGAGCCTAGAGTAAAGGAGTCCGATCTCTAATGGGGAACGCATGGAGCCTAGAGTAAAGGAGTCCGATCTCTAATGGGGAACGGCCGAAAAAGCGACCTCAAAAATTCAGCAAAAAAGGCGTCGCTGCGGTCGCAAAGTAGTCCGAAGTGAAGTGAGCAAGAAATAATCTGTACGTGGAACCTTGCTGAAGCTAAGCACCTATGGTCAATATACACATGACCCTTCAGTGTAATTGAGTGTAATCACGCGTCATCGTTAATATAACAGTTTTATGAAACTTATAATTACTGCCAATCTGTAAAAGTAAGAACATAGAATAGCATTATATCGACTTTATAATATACTAACAAAAAGAAATGAAATAGTTTCGTAAAGGTTAGAAAACAAACCAATGTGATTTATATTTAACGAAATTTAAAGTACAATAGGTGAGGAGATTGTGCTTTGATTATTCCCGGATCAATAAATAACTATAAAGACATCCCAGTTAAAAAATACAGACGATGAGCGTGTAATAAATAATGAGGTAAACATCGCGTTTAGGGGACTCCCCTCCCGATTCCTTCCGTAATAGGCTCATCCGACGCGCTTTCGCACGCGAAACAACTTTTTCCTCTGACAAAATTGGGGGACGTTGTTTATTAAAAAGTTATTAACAAATAAAGTTAATAATTCATACAGCTATTTTCCTGATACCAGCCAGTCCTAACCCTGGCGACTCTGACCACTATCGTTTTTTCTGCCATTTTACGAAAAAACGACACAAAAACTCACTTTAACGGGACAGAGTCGTTTTCAGAGTGATTATTGCGGGAAACGACACAAAAAACAATAGTCGTTTCATGCGATTTTAACACACTGGATTTTGTCAACGACTATAGAATCGACTTTTCATCAATAGACGTGTTCATAGTCATTTTTAGAATCGTTTGCAATTAATGACTATCGTTCCATTCCCCTTAATTGGAAGGTTGAACGCATAGTCGTTTTTTGAGGCGTTTAAAATTAACGATTATAGATAGTCATTAATTACAAACGGCTATATAAACGAGGTCGTTTTTATTGCCGTTTTTACAGATGTTTGCAATTAACGACTATCACACCCCCTTGATTGGACCGCCCCAATTGGTCAAAAATGTAAATCGGTAAATCGAATATGTGAGATTAAAATGCAAAACAGCCGTAATATGGGCATAACTCGGAACGTCAGGGTTTCTAAATTAATGACTATTTTTGCATTTAGGGCCGCCATATTGGATCCGTCACTTCGAAGAGCTGTATTTGGAGTTGAGCTCCACAATGAAATGATAATTAATTTATGATTGCTGATGGATGTTTCCTGAATCAATATCAGCTAATCTCGCGTGCCAATACTCCCTATGATTGAACTACCTCAGTAGCCCATATTGAACCATCTCGAAATTTCTCTTGATTGTACTAGCTCAGAATAGTTCCCTTGGTTGGACCACTACCCTTGACATTGGACGGCCCTATTACGATTAAACTAGAGATTTGTCTTCTACATTCGTCTACTTTGACAGTCGCGAGGGTACGAAGCAATTGTTAAAATAATGACAATGTTACGCTGATAACATTCGTCAGCAACCATCAGAGCTTGATATACTCGTGTAAAACCTGTACGATGAAGAAACAAACATGGCCTTTCATAATTTTTCTGTTTTGTCTTATCGATTTTTTTACAAAAAATTTACAATCACAAAAATTATTAGATCAATGCACACATATCGTCGACATTTCATACTTCATACATTTGTACCGCATCGTAGATTTAATCCGTTTCCCAAAAGTTTGCTACTTTAATGGCGCGGTATCCGTGTGACGTAGAAATACTTATTACTGGGATTTGTATGTCATTGCCTGTCATGAATTCGATATTATTTGTAGTAGTAATATTTGTAATATGCTGTGCGTTCAATGCTTTTCCCTCATTTGTTAACAGTCTGATGAAAAGCCCGCAAAAGTTGCGTTCTTCATAAAAAAAACCGAACAATTTTCATTATTTCAGCAAATTCGTACTTTTTGCTGTAGACGAATGTGTTACAAAATTTGTTTTCTTTTTTTTTTCTTGAACAATCATAATGTATTCCATGAATCACAACGTGATGATATAAAGCCAGCTTACGAAGATTAAAACCGGCTCTATTCACCACTTTCTTTTCCGTATTGCGGATCTTATATTCATAAAAAATGTCGATTGTTACAAATTCGCCGGTTTTACGTACTTTGGCGCTTTTCAACTGAGAGATTACCAATTCTCGTATCTGTACCGTTACTGTCGGATCTTTAATCAAATTTTCAATGAATTTTCTCATTGCAAATCGTACAGCAATTTAAAGAAGCCGTGCATTTGGGCTCGTTATAGAATCAGGTATTTTTTTATTGCACGATTCAAATGGGAAAGCGCTGTGCGCCCACACAGGACCCCAATTTTTGACGCTGTTGATCAAATGACTTAACATATGTATGTTGTACGACATATTTTGCTTGCCGAAATATTTTTGAAAACCTTTCATATAATTTTGGACCAATTGGTCACCTTCTTCCAGTTCTTTAATACTTATGGAATTTTTATTAAAATTATATGCAATACGAGACAGATTTGCTAGAAGATCGAGATGAGGTTGTGGAATAATTCCTTCTGTACACGGTATGCAGTGATACACAACCCAATTTCTCCACTCGGATTCTTTCCATTGCATTACAGTCGTTATGTCTCGAGGTTAATGTCGGGTTAATGATGATTCATCACACCTCGATAACAATTTCCAGACACCTTCCATTTTGGTTGGAAACGGATGACCCACAGTGATGGCATTTAACATTTTCAACGTTCCTTCCGTCGCTTCGTATGTTTGGCGATGTCTTATTGCTTGAGCGATTATTGCAGGGATTATATACTCTGTAGTAACATTTCCATTCATTGTTATTGGTGTCTTCATCGTGATGTTATTTAATGAGAACATAGAGGGTTGTTGGACGGTTTCTTCATACTCTTCCTCGGTCGTCGCGTCATCGATATTGTCCATGTTGTTTATGTTGACTTGACTATTGCCGGCATCAGCATTATCATAATAACCTTCTTCATTATGGTTGAAACTGGGTGTGAAATCGTTGTTGAATATATCAATGAAATATTCATAGTCGTCGATACCACGGATTTCCCCCGCTCCCATATTACTTTTACTCTTGTTTCCAGCGATGTTGGCTTTTACATCCGTGCATTTGTTTTCTTCATTGATATCAGATTCCGCCGATGTATCTGCCAGCAGTGTTTCTTTCGACGGTATTATTGGATGATGGCCACATCGCTGACGAATCTATTGACAGCATTACCATAAGTAACAATATTAAATCGTTTAAACAAAGGCTTATAATTCTTAACAGTTTTTTTCACAATATTTAATGGGATTCGATTTTTTCATTTATTTTTGCTTCATCATAGAGGGGGCTTGGGTTTCGTGAAAAAAATCGTGTTTTTAATTTGAGTAGGCTTAAAATGTTCAATAACTGTAGTAGTGTCATTAAAAATGGGGCGTTAAGTTTTACTTTTTAATTTTTTTCGAAAAAAAATAATCTTATGGTCACCTCACGAACTTGAGCCTTGGGAGAGGAAACATTTTTTTCACATTTCCCATTTTAAAACCTCGAGAAAGAAACTCGCGACTTGACGAATAATAAAAATACATAATTTTTTTCATAGTCAATTCAGTTCATCGGGACAGTTTGAACTTTAGGATAAGTTCAAAATGAAATAATGTTTGCATCTATAAACCGTAAATTATTACTGTCCAAAGATAAGGTACTGCGTAAATGACTGTAACTTCTACGCATGAATTTGAATTGAAAAATTCCTACACTCGGACCCGAAAGAATTTTCTTAAAAAGATAATGAGATTTTGCAAAACTAATTTTCAGTTCATCGGGGCAGTTTGAACTTTAAGATAAGTTGAAAATGGAATAATGTGTTCATTCATGAAGTGTAAATTATTATTGCATAAAGATAAGGTACTGCGTAAATGAGTATAACTTCTGTTCATGAATTTCAATTTAAAAATCCCTACACTCACAATCAGAGGTGGAAGAATTTTCTCAAAAAGATAATGCGATTTTGCACAGCTAATTCAGTTTATCGGGGCAGTTGGAACTTTAGGATCAGTTCAAAATGGAATAATGTTTGCAAGTATGAACTGTAAATTATTACTGCGTAAAGATAAGGTCCTGCGTAAATGAGTGTAACTTCTGTGCATGAATTTCAATTGAAAAATTCCTACACTCAGACCCGAAAGAATTTTCTTAAAAAGATAATAACATTTTGCAAAGTCAATTCAGTTCATCGGAGCAGTTTGAACTTTAGGATAAGTTGAAAATTGAATAATATCTGCATTCATGAACTGTAAATTATTACTACTTAAAGATAAGGTGGAAATGAGTATAAATTCTGCGCATTAATTTCAATTGAAAAATTCGTACACTCAGGCCCAATTTCATTATATCAATGGCGGATATGATACAGCGATTCAGAATTTTTTATCGCAGAAAAATGTGCAACGGTATCATAATGCATCGATGCTGAATTTTTCATCGCTGCGATGTTGCACATGATACAGCGATTCATGATTTTTTAGTACATTCATAGTTCATAACAGGAAGAGAGTTGAATTAATTACAGTTGTGGAAATCGATATATCACAATATAAACGTTTATTATTTAAAATGTTGATTCAATGCCAAGTTTTTGTACAGCATTTTCAGTAGACTTCTGTGGCATACCGCACAAAAGGGGACAGGTTGATTGGCGGAAGGAGTAGTGGTGTACTTGGCTAATTTATGAAATGATTTCTTTTCACTTTTTATTAGATATTGGAAAACGATTTTTAAAGTCATCAGTTTTTTGTTTCTAGATTGGAGACATTTTTTGATTACTTGGCGTCCATTTTTAACTTTTTAAGTTTATAATGGAGTATACTATAGGCAGATTAAGAATATTCTGGAATATATATATACTCCAGAATATTCTTAATCTGAGTATAGTATATGTAGTTGCGCTACATCCCTCATAATTACAAATAATGAACGTTCCGGAATCTATAAACAGATTAGGAATATTCTAGGGTACGACACATTATGAAGAACAAAGAAGTCTCTGTTTAGATAACGTATATAAGGCGCTAATTATTCAAGACGAGGCATTCTTTATTCGAATCTCAGTCAAGTTCAGAGACGTGTCGTGACGCGAATCATCATAAAAATCATTTATTATTGTGGAAATTAATAATTATAAAACTATTGTAAAGGAAATAAAGTTTATTATTTTATGGCGTATTTTATAAACGTTCGTAATTTTGACCGTTCGACTTTTCGCTATTTCGGAGTTTTTGGTCTTTCGCTTTACTGAATTAAAAATTGTAAACTTTCTCAATATTCGTAAATCTAAAATTTGTACACTCGACTTGCGAGTGTTCGATATTTTTGTCGATTCAATATTTCGTTCCTCGCAATTTTGCTCGTCCTCATATTTTTTTTCGATAGAAATCTATTTCAATGTTTTCGTGGTTTTATTTTTCCTTTACTGATTTAAAGACTTTCTTAAGATGGGCCTTTCTATAGTTGAATGTTCGTTAATTTTGTAACTCGAGATTTCGGCGGGTCCAAATATTGGTCGTACCAATATTTAACCACCACCCCGATATTGATGAATTGGCGTCGATCAGGGGGCGCTTGGTTAACACTCTGAATCTGTAGGGCAAGCGTGTGACTTGCAACTTGACATTTCGAAATGGCGCATCGAGCTTTCGTTTCAATGAAACTGTTCGTCAAAAAGTTATAATTTTTTTTGCATAAGTGGCAGTATTATAATTTGTTTTACGGATGAATAATAATGAATATTATCTTTGAGGTAGGCGGTGAATTATACAAAGTAAGCATCCATCGATGCTCCGTCCTGTGGTTTGTCCTGCCGTGTCCGATCAGTTATGAGGTTCTATGGAAATCTTTCACGTAGGTGCAGTGGCCTGAGTCTTCTAGCTATAATATTTCTGTCCAGCAGGTTTGCTACTAGCTGGTTGGAGTTGGATCCAAGTCTTTCTTCGGTATTCTTTGCTGAATCGCTAGATTTCTTTCTTTTTTAGTTTCTCAATCGTGACGTCTCCGTGGAGTGGAGCATTTTTGACGTACCAGAGAGCGTAGAGTATCGTCCGAAGTGTATAATTATAATTAAAGAGAATATTCTCATCAACATATAACATCGAGAATCGATCAGCACCTATCGCGTGGACAGACTTTGTCACGCGGCATTTGATCGGTGTAACATGAATGACAAACACGTTGGGCGTTGCGCACTGGAGGCGGCGGAGTAGTGTATCTCTGGCGCTTCGTGAAAAAGGTCGTTGAATTTAGTTCCGCGACGCACCGGAGAAACGAGACTCCTTTGTTCCCGAACAGGATGCACTACGTTTCACTATGTGTCGTGGATTACGGACCCTAGATACCGATGAGGTAGCGTCAACCTCACGCTCGTTAGCCCAACTGTACTTTCCCAAATTCAGTGGCACACTTCTATGATAATGATTACCTTCATTTACATTTATTCAATCCCCCAACGCGAACATCCGTTTCGCACTAATACTTGAATGAGAATTTGTCCAAACTATGCACGGGATGTGTATAACACGTAAACCGTTCGATCCAAAGGTTTGTAAGTTAATTTTATATTTGATCACGAAAATACAAAGAAATTGACGAAAAGAATAACGTTGGATGGAATACCGAGACGTCAATACTGTTTCACAAGAACTGTAATAGTTTAGCCGATTCGATTTTCAATCACTCGTAGACTTTCACAATTCAAATCTTTTTCACAGTCTCAAAAATAAGGCAAACACAAAAAGAAACATTGATTCGAACAATGTGCACTTTAATCACGCGGTCCTGTCTATACGGATTCACTCAGTTTTTAGTTGGTGACCCGGGATCACTTCCGCATTTGTACGTGACGCTTATCGTTATCTTTCTTTTTCTTTTGAGTAAGGAAGGAGTTGAAATGGTATACTCAACTTATGCTTCGAGTAATAGCTCCCTTGAGGTCTCTTTCGTTTGCTCCGGGGTGCTGAATTTTCGGATGATGAGAATGATTATGATGCTTCGACCGAATGGCCGGTTTGATGAGAATGTAACCGCTTGATATATTCGTCTCTCTTTCTTTGTATATCGTGACGATTCGATTCCTTGGACAGTCAAGCTTGATCGAAGTCGCGAAGAGTCAATTACGTGTTGATGAGTCGTAGTCAACGGAATGGAAGACAGTGAGGCACGCATTGTCTCCGACAATGCGTGCCAAATGTATAATGTGTCACACGTTGCGCGATTTTGATCGAGGCGTCAAAACTCCGTGATCCCCGTGCGAAATTACAAGTATATCTATATACATCGATGCATCACTTACAGGTTGGATCATAAATTCAATTCTTGGCTGTCTGCCCCATTTTGGGACTTGTTGCACGAAATGAGCTCTCAACTCTGTTCACGAAGTACGAAAGATCAATGACGTCCTAGTGTAGTTATAAAATGAATTTACGGGAACTCAATAAAAACGATTTTACTTCCTGTAAAAAATTTAGAATGGGAGGGCTGCGAATTCTGAATAGGACCATTTTTTCTTGTTCTAAACGATTTTTATTATCTAATAACGAAAAGGCCTAGATCCAAGGTAATTGTTACCGAGCAGATATGTTACCTGTTCGTTTTTTATCAGATTTTGTACACCGACATATCCGATAAGTTTTCACGCATACACACACGCACACACGCGAAAGATGTGTTACTCAAAAATGTTGAAATTCATCACATGAATTCGTCCGAGTCGTATCCAGTTGTTTCGGCGTTTGTAGTCATGCTCGACTTGCTGAATAGAGACGTGTAACTCCTGGAATAATTTTTTTTGTCGTTATATACAAAATGCATAAGCCCAAAAAAAAATAAAATTTAGACGATTTAAAATGTTGACGGTTACACGTAAAGGTCAACGAAATCTTGAACAATCACGTAAAATATCAGCAAACTGTAGACTTGCAACGTTTAATGGTAAAAGAATAATGAATAAAATTATCATTCGCTCACCTCATCTCGGCCTCTTCTTGACGTCTCTTTTCTTCCGCCTTTTCTCGCTCTTTTTGTTCCCGCAATAGCTTCTTCTTGTCTTCACGCTCCTTTCGATCTCTCTCTTCACGCTCGCAACGTAAATTTGGCTGTTCCGTACGTTTTGTTTTGTTGATACGGTTGACCGTCGCATTTATACGTTTTGTAACGTGTATCTTTCGAACCTCCTTTTCTTTGTGAAAGCCAACTTGGCCAACCTCCATGCCAGGGGTCTTTTTCAAGTTAGACCACATTGTGTAAACAACATCGACGTCATTAACTTTGTTGCCCTCTATGCTGTTTGCTTTTACGAGCTGAGCCGCGTCTTCGAGTACAGCGTTCGGTATATCGTCAATCGTTTGTCCCTGCATGTTCCAGTACGAAAAAAATATGGACAATAATAGGATGTTAGAAATATTGTAATACAGATCAGGCTAGCTAAAATATCTATTTAGATATGGAAAATCTTAGTTAGGTTCCTCAAATTAATCTTTTGTGTACGTCCAAGATTTGGATTATATTGAACTTTAACCGATAAACCCAGCTAATAATAAACCCGGTTGACCGATAAACCCAGCGCAATGCCGTGCCTATAAACGACATTCTCAATATTTCACTTTGCTCCGATTGTAGGTACGAAGAAGTTTGTTTGTTTTTAATTGTGCGGCACAGCGAGGAAACTACATACATTTTTTTTGCAGTTTTATGAAACTTCCTTTGTGAGACGGCGTTCCAATTTCTTGGCACCTCTACAGAGGAAATTATTTATATTTTTGATATCTCATAGAGGAAGCTTTGCGATGGTAAAAATTAATTTTAAGCTTTCAATGACAATGTGTTCAATATGTGCCAAAACGTCGGAAAATCTAGACTTGTCTGAGCGTGTTTGCCTGATGCGTGTATGTATGTGATAAGGGTGTCGAATCTGAATCCGTTATATTTCATGAATGCTTTAAGCTATTAGGCTGAAATTGAGTAGACAAGTAGTGCAATCTTTGCCATGTATTAGAGAAAATTTGTATTGAAAATCGTGCAATCATTGAGATTTTATTATGACATTTTGAATTTTCTACAAATTTTCAGAAATCACTCAACTTTTGTAATTTTTTTGATACCGAGCTGAAATTTGGAACAAAGTGTACATTAAGTACCGAGATCTTTGATATTGAATTTGCAGAAAATCCATGAAGGATTTCATATTTTACAAAATTTTTTAATTTTCGATAAATGACTATAGTCTCTTTCCATAATCTTTTAGATATTGGGCAACATTTTTGTTGTTCCGTTCGTGCATTGTCCAACAATGTAGGTTTCAGGGGCAAGCATATGTAATCGCGTTAGAAAATTCTATAACATTTTTTAATCATTATCGATCGACCTCAAATTTAATTCCAAACATCCTAGATCCACCTCATTGCGTATCGTTGAAAGCTATGAGGATGTAATTTGTAAGTTTCAATCGGGTTTCTAAATGTAATTCACTGATGATTTTGGAAATTTTCAACATACTTTCATGAATATCTCAAAAAAAGATTCTGTTCAGATAAATCAATTCTCTAAGGATCAATGAACCAATTAATATCTTATAAAGGTACATGCTTACGAGTCTCAATCGTAAATATACGTGAGCAGAGGAAAATTTGTCCACATGAAACCAAACATCCTCCGGCCAGCCCCATTTTATAAGATCCTCGTCTAAGCAAAGATAATTTATATTTTAACATAATTATAAGAGCGACATACTTGTGCACCTTCAAGTTATTAGGTTAAACCACAATTGACAGAACCTCATAATTTGATGGTGATATACGCTTTATATATCGTTTGCAACGAATTTTATAGTAAAATTCACTCACTCTCGACTTTATCGAATCCCATGAAAAGGGAAATCGGCGGTTGGACCACTGTAAGCCGTAAAACATACAAATTAGTCACATAACCTGGAATAAAAATGTAAACGCTGAACAATTCTTGTACAACAATAATAGTAAAACTACGCATATATTTCAGTAAAAGGAAAAAATAATCGGCTAAATAATTGCGTTTTTACCGTCGCTTTCGAAAAAATATACCATCGCACGGATTAGAAAAAAATTTTGAATTCGACCGTTTATCGAACGCGCACAAAACTGTCAAAACATTTTCTGGCGGTCAAGAGAAAATTCATGGAGACTAGAGTCACGTTTCACTCCCGCCGTTGATGCCACGGTCTGGTATGTACAAGACCCACGGTCTTGTATGCAGGCCTGGAAACTCCCTCAAATTTCAGTGGTGGGGGACGGCCTGTTAACGAAGCTGTTTTTAATTTCTGTAACAGCCACTAAAGGCGTTGCGATCAGATGCCGATAGACATAACCTGAAAGCCCGTCGATAGTTCTCGCGGTTGTCCGTCTCTGTCCCACTAACGGAATCCACCGCGTTACACATATTTATTATATGTAATTATAAGTTATTAATCCCGTCAACTTTAATGAATATACTGAAAAAATATGCTCTTAATTTGAATCGGGTTTTAAACATTCTAATCGAGCATGATAAGCTATTATTAAATATCTGTCATATGAATATATATTAGGCGAAACAGTTGTCTACCTCTTGATGGATCGATCTCCGTTAGACTCTCTTTTAAATCCTATAAAATAAACAAAAGTATTCATTTACAAAAATGAAAATACATAAAACCGTTTCATATATTTAATTTGATCCTTTTTCATTATATTTTTGTGAAAATTGCAGATACTCAAATAAAGATAAAAGTTGAAGAATTTATTTTCATTCGTACTTACTTGATTTTGAAAACTGCAACACTTTTCCAAAACCTAAGAAATAAAGTGTAAGAAAATGTAAAGAGCTGATTTTTACTTACGTTAATCTACTATTTTTTGGCATGTTACTAAATACTGTCTATTTCGGAGTATTGACAAAACTTAAATAAAAATAAAAATTCAAGTATTTATTTTAATTCATACTTCCTTGATTTCGGAAACTCGAACACTTGCAAAAACTTAACATAAGATTTATTCAGTAGTTAATTTCGACAATTTTTTCTTAACAACAAATTTCTTTTTGAGTCTAAAATTTTCCTGATGCGCATGTTGCCTCATTTTCAATCTTACATAGTAAATTATGGCATCTGATAAGATTTCAGATCTATGCTATTTACAGGGATAAGCAAAGGTGTATGAGTTAAATATTTCATCTAGAATTATATCGAAGACATCAATACGAGAGGAATATTTTGTGAATGATGCTTCGATATGACGGATCGGATGAAAGAAATGAGGATTTGCGTGAATCAGGCCACCGCGTGATTTCATTTGCATCAGTTGCGACTCTAAAGATCCTCAGCTGGTTTGCAATCTCACAGCTTCCTGACACACTGGACAGGATTCATATTTTTGACAGAACTTCAGGGATATCTGAAATATCAATAGAGGAAATTTATGATCTATGGTTTAAATTACTTTTATTTCATCGCTTTTATATAATAACGATGCAATAGATACATTCTCTTAAGGAAACTTACCAAGATGAGTACTGATTCCTTGAATTGACGATTTCGTGACTCTGTAGGACGGAACAGTGCTTGGAGAATTTCTTTCAGAATTCGAAACTTGTTCCGCTTACCCATGCTCTGGCACACAATTTTCTTTTTCTACTCAGATGTCATTGAATCTTGTTCGCACAGCAAACTCTTTGAGTCGCATTGTTTTGTATGGGACCTTACATATTGAATAAACACGATATGAGCAACTATCTTCCAAACTATGTGTAAAATCTTTTCATAAAACTTACCCGTCCAATTACTTGACCATTTGCGTCCAGCTTGACCCATTCGCGAACTGTGCCTTCATTATTAAAATGCTTTTCACATATACGATTTGTGGGTTGTAATTTTAGAATGCCTGGGATAGATTGTTCCCACTTTTTCCACATATCAATGTTCTTAGGCACTCTGAATGTACAACATTTTTTGTTTATTTTGCTACCGCTTTTACAATGAGGCACCACACACCGATTCGTCATTTTTAATATAATAATTACTAAAAGACTGTGATGCACACCAAATAAACATAATATTTACGCATAGCAGTATCGAAGGGTTTTCAGGTTATGTCTATCGCCATTATCTGATCGCAACGCCTCTAGTGACTGCTACAGAAATTAAAAACAGCTTCGTTAAGAGGACCACTCTCGGCGGAGGAGTTTTCAGACCTGTATACAAGGACGTGGTCATGACAGTCGATTCTGACATCTAGTAACTTTTTGGGGATTATGTCTTTTGGGGATTATGACTTTTGGGGATTATGTCTTTTGGGGGTTGTGTCTTTTGGGGACTATGACATCCTACCCTATCGATGTCGTTAGGGAGCGACAGCCAATTGTAAGGGAGATTGCAGCGGAAAGGCGCGACTCTCATAGGCTATCGCTCGCTAACGACACCGATAGTAGGCGAATACGAAATTCAGCCCCTGGGGCTGAATTCCGTACTTTTCTACCGACAACCATCGGTGTCGTTCGCGAGCGACAGCCAATTGCACGGAAGATTCCAGCGGAAAGGCGCGACTCCCATAGGCTACCGCTCGCTAACGACACCGATAGTTGTCGGTAGACGAGTACGGAATTCAGCCCCTGATCGCACTGAAACCTTGTTGGCTAAATTTTTGAGGTCGTTTTTTTCGTACGCTTCCCGTTAGAGATCGGACTCCTTTACTCTAGTCTCGACAAGTCTTCATGCCTCGTCAGAACACTTTTAACACTTGACACAATGCGAGAAAGTAAAAAAATAGGAACAATAATCAGTTAATCGCCACGCACTTTAGAGAAGGTACGCCAAACGGATGGCTGATTCTGTTTCTATTTGTTGTTTGTCGCACATTTCACATTGTGCCACGGGCTCACACGGGCTTTATAGCAATGAACGGCAAACAGTTTTTACACTTCGTACTTTACTGTACTCCGAAAACAGTTTCAACTGGCATTCTCGATCGCCAAAGGATATATGAGAAATGTTTCACGAAAGAATTATAAAGAAAATTCCTGGTGATCTGGCCGTACGCTCAAAGAAAGAAGGCCAGGGCTACATAGACAATTTGGGGAACAAGCAGAAATTTGAACTCTTGGATCTGTTGGAAAGGCAGAACAAACTGCTAGCCAATAAGTATAAAATCAAAAAAAAAATAAAAAACAAAAAACATTCAAGATCGGATACATGATTCTACGACGTGAAATCCATTCGCAGGTTTGTGGCAAAGTTGCCGGATAAGGGTGAAAAAATTGTTAAATTCAGGGACAGTATTCTCAAGGAAATCAAGCATCGTGATGAGGTCGATCGAGCAGCTAATCTCTTGTCGCGACTTAATATAGCGTCAGAGGGGAAACTGGCTATGAATGCTCTCGAGTGGACAGGAAAGTACGATAATAAATCTTCCTTCTTCAACAAATTCGTTGAACTGGACAGCGATGATGAAACAGACCCTTTAAAAATTCTTGCTCAGGTAAAAACTGAAGTTTTTCATACGCAATCCGTAAAGTAAAGATGAAAAGAAGTTATATGTAGAATTCAATATCCTACAATATGGAACCGGAGAATAACAGAAAAAAAAATCAATTAAATTGCTGAAAGTAACTTCAATGAGTCATCTAACTGGAGTTAAAAATTCCAAATTCATTGGTATCATTTTGTAATAAATCAACAACAAAATTTATGTTGTCTGATAAATATTTTTATTTCCCATTTGTAATGTTAAAAAAGTATGCACATTGAAAAGCTGCAGATTGGTTCATCGTTATTTTATCTTGCTCTCAAATTCTCTCGATTAGCAAGTTAGTTTTTCGATTTTGACTTTCTCGCAGTCCTCTATGCCTTGTGATTAAAATGAAATAATGAGGAAGCAATGTGCAACATCCTAATTTGCTCTCTTCTTTTCTGACTTCGTATTCAACAATCAAATTTTTTTTTCAAAAATTCGGCTATAAAATCCGAACCTCTGTACATCCTTAGCCCACTGGCACTGGCGTCCATGCAACAAAAACAGTCATCGATCAGACTGAAGAAAGTTTAATAAAGCCCGACGATGTTGAAGAAATTGAGTCCTTTAAGAGTGAAAATTCATTGGGCACGGAACATATAAAGTATATCGTCGACATCGTCGAGAATCCGGAAAATGATAAACATCGAGAATCCTTTAAGCCTTTCAAAACAACAAGAAGCAACGTTCACGATCCGATGAAAGAAAAATTGAGAAAAAAAGACAAACACTGGGAAGTAACGGCGGCCACACCGCCACTTATAATTCACGGTGCGGTAAAAAGTTTGAGTTTGCAGGAATCTTTGAACCTACAGAAGGAACAAGCCGATAAATTACAGGTGACTCAAAATTTAGCACCAAGTTTTTAAAACTCAATTTACAATTTTTTTTTTTCGAGCTATATCTTTTGTCTCGTTGGTAATAAATCGTAGGAAATCCAAGCAAAGCACGCAATTGAAAGATTGACGCAGCAAATAGGCCTCAATTGCATTGGAGATATAGCCCGCGGGGCTGAAAATTATCGAACTCGTGATAAGGACTCGGATTTGTCGAGTTCCGACGACGAAGAGGAACAAGAGGTACACGACGACGAGGACAACGATAAGGCGGGTACAGTTGTTTTTACCGTCGATAATATAGTAGATTGAACGTTATGATAAGCGTAACATTTTTCTCCATTGAAGCTCTATGTAATATATCTTGTAAATAAAATAAAACAATACGTGACTATTCTCTCGATTACCGTGGATGTGTATTTTCGCGTGCTTATAGAGGGCGCTTTTTCATCGTGAATTTTTTCCGCCGAATCTATGCACCGATCGCCCGACGTTCACTGCTGCCCGTTCATACTTCCTTGTTACGCTCATGTTCATTCCTTTGGCGGTAATAAACATTCTGGTTATTGTCTTAGGTTTAACAAACCGTTTCGTTGTCGTTGTCATTGGTTTGACGAACACGCGGCAATGAGGGAAAAATATGAAATTCCCTGATTTTTCTAAACTCCCTCGGTCGCTGGACACTTCGATATGAGGCTTGCTAAAAGTTCTACAATTTTGTATTCATCCGCGCAAATTTTTGTACATTTCGTATTTTACTGTACTCCGAACAGTTTCAACTGGGATCCTCGATTGCTAAAGAATTATGGATATGTGAAAAATGTTTCACGAAAGTATTTTAGAGAAAATTCCTGGTGATCTAGCGATACGCTCGGAGAAGAAAGGCCAGGGTTACTCAGAAAATTTGAAGAACAAGCGTAAATTCAAACTATTGTATCTGTTAGGAAGCCAGAACTAGCGGCCGATAAGTATGTACAACAAATAAATAAAAAATAAGAAACGTCCAAGATCGGATAGATGATTTCACAACGTGGAATCCTCTTGCATATTTGTGGCAAAGTTGCCGGATGAGGTTGAAAAAATTGTTAGATTCGGGGACAATATTCTCAACGAAATTTCCTGATTTTTCGGGACTTCCACGATCGCTAGCGACTCTGACACGAGGCTTGCCAAAAGTTCTACAATTTTGGACGTATCGGAACTAATAAGCACAGTAAAGCGCACGAAGACTTAAAAATATAATCGTGTACTTTTGAAGAGAAAATAAGACCGATGGCTAATGTTTATAAAGCTGTATTGTTCTCATAATACACATGTTTAATTATAACCAAAGCTGTTGATGATTTGAGTGTACGGCGCCGTAGCTTTGGAAACATTTTCTCCGGCTTGCTTGGTAAGTTTCTGAAAAAATAAATGAGAAACCACTTTAGCGTTTTGAGTCGACGAGGAATTGAAAAAACATAAAAGTTCTTAAAATTATTCAATTCCTCAACAGAAACTAGTTTCGGCACTTCAGAGATGACTCTGATCAGTCGCAAATTACCATGAACATCATCGGAAATGATAAATGAAATAAAATACGAATATATTAACGCGATACAAAGATGTGATTTACCTTAAGTTTGTCCCTCTTTTTTACTTCGAGGATAGACTTGACGCGTCTCTTGTTCTCCAAGGTACGAACCACGGACTTGTACTTCCAGCCGACTTCATGGGACAGACGACCGACGTGACAGTACTAAATATATGCAGTTATTCAATTACTAGACCATTCATTATCCAAGCGTTTATGGGTCAAGTTTGTATCGCTATAAACTCAGCCAAAAATGTTCATCAAACGCCGAAACGCATCTGCGCTTTCAGTCGCAAATTACCATCCCATCATTGTAATTAAGCATATATGGGCCAATTTTTTTAAATAATTTTGTGTGAATTTTTCGTACGTGCCAATTGAAGCTTTTAACAATCCGTTGACACGATTTTATACATTCGATTACGGAACATTGAAAGCAATCTGTTCATTTAAAAAATCTCTATATATTGTATTGCAACTGTAGGAGTTGCGCTGTCATCTTAATTCGATAATCAACATATAATTCAGTTACTTGCAAATAAACATGTTGTGAATAGAGAAAAAAAGTACGAGAAAGCCGAAGAAAGTAAACGTGAGCTCGTCGATTATTTTGCAGAAAAATTCCATGTAAAATAAGATTGTGAGCCTTCACAAGTTATTGCGTGGAAATAACCGCTGCGAGAGACTATCACCCGAGAACCAGATTCTTAATTTTATTCTAGAATGACGAACGTGTTATTTTACGTTTCAATTCGAGTATTTGGCCGTTATTATTTTTCAAATATACAAATCGTTTGATAAATCTTTGTGTTGCGATTGATGGCCAGCCAATCAGATCAGGATTCATAAATTGACATCTATATTGTAAACGTTCAAACGAGAGCAAAAAAACACCAAACTTGAATATTAATTTGAAGGTATAGGGGGGGGGGGGGGGGGGGGTGCAAAACTTTGTTTACCTTTCTGCCAGGTTTGAGGCACATGACCCTCATTGCACCCGGTACAACAAGGCGCTTTCTGCGATCATAAGGTGGTGGACATCCCTCGTAAACCTTCAACCTTCTGAGGGCATCCTTACCTCTCTGGGTCTTGTGGGGAATCATTCCTGATAATTTAAACGAAACTTATTACATAGAAATCGGTGATAGTGCTACTAATCTAAATGTGCTAGTCAATCTCATAAAATCGTTTTTTTCATAACATTATCAAGTAATGTAGGTAAGAATTTTTGTAATCATAACAGATAATTATAAATCATGATGAATAATTGTCCATGTAATCAAGTCTATTTACCACGGACTGTCTTCCAGAGAATTTTGCTAGGTGCACGAAAGTGGAAAGGTCCACGCGCGGGATTAACGTTACATCTTTTACGTAAAAAAGACATAAACTTCAACTTGTTCCTGAAAAAAAAAAATGGTATTAAAATTGTTGGATCAGACACTGGCAGTCTGTTGTAGAAGTGTGAGCTTCATGTAATGGTTTTATTTCACGATACATCAAATAATGTAGGTAATAATTTTTATAATCATGTTATATATGCAACGTGGTGGGGAGGGGTGATACTCCGGAGCTACAAGTAAAAACAGACTTGTTTGAACAAGTAACCGACATATATAGTGAACATTTTTAAGGAGTTTTGTAAACCTCTAAGGCAAGTAGCAATTTTGAACGTTTTTCACTTGACTGCAATGCATAGTAATTATATGATTAAGGAAGAACACCACTGTGACCCCCTGTTTTTTTTCACATTTTTCAAGAATTTTTTTTTGTGGGAAAAAAAAGAGATATTCGAAAAATTTTTTTCGGGTTTTGTTCCTTGTTTATTAATGTATTAAAAAACATTTTTTTCACATTTTTCACGCCGCATGGTGGCGCTGCGGAAGCTCTCGCGTCAGGTCCTGTCATTTCCGCGGCACGCAGCAGAACTCTCTTCAACGTCGATCTGAAAAAAAATACCGAATGTTTTCGTTAATAATATGATATTTTGAAGAGAAGTACACAGGGATTTGGAAAAATATTGTTTTAAAAAAATGGGCACGCCTTTGAAATTAACTTTAATTTCAAAGGCGTGCCTATTTTTTTTAAAACAACATTTCAAAAACGATTTGGAAAAATATTGTTTAAAAAAAATAGGCACGCCTTTGAAATTAACTTCAATTACAAAGGCGTGCCTATTTTTTTTAAAACAATATTTTTCCAAATCCCTGTGTACTTCTCTTCAAAATATCATATTATTAACGAAAACACTCGGTATTTTTTTTCAGATCGACGTTGAAGAGAGTTCTGCTGCGTGCCGCGGAAATGACAGCGCCTGACGCGAGAGCTTCCCCAGCGCCACCATGTGGCGTGAAAAATGTGAAAAAAATGTTTTTTGATACATTAATAAACGAGGAACAAAACCCAAAAAAAATTTTCAAATATCTCTTTTTTTTCCCACAAAAAAAAATTCTTGAAAAATGTGAAAAAAAAACAGTGTGTCACAGTGGTGTTCTCCCTTAAGATAGATACAATGCAGAGTGCTAGCCAATTAAGTATTAAGCTAAAAACAAAATCTTCAAGACGAATCTTGCATATTGCTTTCTTAAAATTTCACAAATGCTCAAACCCCCATCTATGAGAAATTATATCTGTCTGAATTTTGGCTTCGTCACAGAGGAAGCTTAGCGGTGTCCAAAATTTCAAAGATGCAACCTGGAAGTTTCAGCTTGTAGCTTTATTCGCAGCACGTATTGTCAATCACAAATTTCTTGAATACTTTGAAATTTTATATAATTATTCTATCTTGATTAAAAGTGTCATCTTGATATAATAAAAGTTTGGCACAAAATGCACGAGCTAGAATCTGCTGAAAATGTTCAAAATCTTATACAATCCAAAAAAATGTGTCCATTGTCAGAAAAGTTAGTGAACAGGGCCGTTACAGATCCACTTGTGCAAAATTTATGCACAAAAGTTCGAACTATTTCGAAATTACAGCGGTTTTGGTTTTGCACCTCTATCGCACATACAACGTACATACATGTAAACACTCAGCCATCCAACATTCTCTAAATGTGATTATTCAATGTTTTGAAACATTTTTAAGAGAATGGTATTGAAAATACAATTTTTTTTTCATGAAAATAAAGCTTCTGCCGCAAGGAAGCAACAAATAAAATGCTTCTATCAATTTTCTCCAAATTGTAAATCCAATGCATGCAAGAAGTTTCGACTCGACAGCCCAAAAATTGCAAGATCTTAAGCCTCAACAAAACCTGTACGGATTTTTCAAAAAATTCAAAATTCATTGCAACGTACACTGTAGTATTAGTAATCATGCATTACTGTTGATTAAACAATAAATACATAAATTAATAAACAAAATGTAATACCTGCTGGGCTAGCATGAGACGATATATTCTCATAGCTAAGCCTGGTGTTAGAGTAAAAAGATATATTCATTATTAAGAAATTAGGGAACAAAAAGAATAAAGACATTTACTAAATGCTGTCATTTTAAGAAATCTTTTCCAAAATTACACTGCTACCAAAATGTAACTGGCAATAGATGCAATAGGGTACAATAAAACTAAAACACATTAGAAAACGACATTTTTTTTCTAACCTGAAGAAGTTGCCTGAAATATTGAGCTGTTCGCTGCGAACAACAATGACCTTGCTGCCTTGCAGTATGGTCTTGGCAATGATAGCCGCCAGTCGGCCAAGCAAATGACCACGGCCATCTATCAAGATTGGCTGAAAGTTACAAAACGGTACAAGTAGAATATTGAAAAAAGAATCAAATCCATTATCAAAACAACCAGGGACAAATGTATCAATCCCAAAGTTTCTCTGACACGGAAAATCATGGAGTACTCCGTAGTTGGTTAGAGCTTTTTTTTTAAACCACGTGGAATCAGTCATTTTGATGCCAAGCGAAAAATTTCTAATAAATTGAACAATCGATATAACAATAAACTCGAATGAACGGAAAATCTAAGAATCAGCGCATATTATTTTGCGCTCAAAGAAAAAAAAAACGATATGAAAACACGTGCATCTGAAGAATACCTGTAATGATCGTAATATCGCTAATTTTTCATTTCACGCATTTCGCAAATTGTTATAAATGAGGACGGATATTTCACAAATAATTTTCAACATCCAATAATACCATTAACCCGCTGGTTGTAGGAGAAAACGTTAAAACTTTGACTACAAACCTTTTCAGTGAAGCCAGTCATTTTGTCACACTACCGGAAAAGGGCCCGCAAAAGTGAACGAGTGTAGACGGCAATGCCGGAAGGCGCCATTGATTATACGCAGAGTGTCAAACATAAAAATATAAATTATTCCCCAGATGATTACTTTTCTCACCTTCCCTTTACAGAAAAAGCGTTGTGATTGGCAGACTAAACCACTGGACTTTTCTAACCATTCACAATTTATTTAATTCAAGGGAAAATTGATTGTGTTCCTGTATGGAGCGTCGTTTGTATAGCAAGTAGCTTCCATCATCCCAATCACGCATCGTTGTTAAATTTTCCGTGGATAGTATGGAGCTGCGATCGGCAGGTTACATGATACGCGGGCACGCTCCGTGTAAAATCAGTAGCAGAATTTTGTAACTCGCTATCGATGATTTTCGGTATCGTTAGCGAGTGTAATTCTATGAGACGCCGTTCCCCTGGATCTTGTTCGCAATTGGCTGTGGCTAGTCCGCAGCGATAATCGTCGCTAGAAAGTTACGGAACACCAGCACAAGGGTGCGATTCTGTACTTGACGCAATATCATAGCGTCTAACGCAAAACCGAAATAGCCTATGAGTGTCGCGCCTTTTCGCTGGAATCTTCCTTCCAATTGGCTGTCGCGGTTTTGCGTCAGACGCTATGATATTGCGTCTGGTTCAGAATCGCCCCTCAGGAGTACAATTCTGTACTTGACGCAATATCATAGCGTCTGACGCAAAACCAAAATAGCCTACGAGATTCGCGCTTTTCCGCTGGAATCTTTCTTGCAATTGGCTTTTTTGGTTTTGCGTCAGACGCTATGATATTGCGTCTGCGCTGGGATTCTGTACTTGTCTAACGACAACTATCGGTGTCGTTAGCGAGCGACAGTTAATTGAAAGAAAGATTCCAGCGGAAAGACGCGACTCTCATAGGCTATTTCGGTTTTGCGTCAGACGCTATGATATTGCGTCAAGTACTGAATCGCGCCCCAGAGGGTCGATTCTGTACCAGGCGCAATATCATAGCGTCCGACGCAAAACCGAAATAGCCTATGAGAGCCGTGCCTTTCCGCTGGAATCTTCCTTGTAATTGGCTGTCGCGGTTTTGCGTCAGACGCTATGATATTGCGTCTGGTACAGAATCGCCCCTCAGACTGAGCTACAGCAACGTGTGGCCGGGTACAGTTAGTTTAATATAAAATAGCACTTACCGGCGGAAACTTGTAATCGTAACTATTTCCGAGCAATACATTTTGAAAGTTTTGAGTGAAAATAATTTCGGACTTACTTTGATGAAGAAAGAATGGGGCCGTCTTTGTGTCATTCTTCTACAACGACTGGTAAAATGTAGTTACATTCTATTCAGGCATCCCCAAGAAAAATATGTTGAAAGTATTGAAGTAGGAATGTCATTATTTAGCCGTCCCTTAAATCTGATTCTCATTTTTCCTCGTGGACGAAATTTTGCGATTCATAAAATTATATAAATAAAAAAAATTGTATATAATATAAAAGTAAAACCATATTCGAAATCGCTGTCGAACTAGGCGACTATCTAAATTAATTCTTGAGCATATCTTATGCCCGTATCCATAGTCGTTCCTTGAGGAATAAAGATCCCTTATTTCCTATAACACGTTTCATAAACGTTCCTTGACCGAACAAGGAGCCTTATTGGCTTCCTTATCTCAAGGGAGCTCCCGAGCTCCCTTGAGGAGGGGACGCCGCCTCGGTCTGTTGGTTTTTGCTGCATTTGTGAACTTCTTACCACATGATGCGCAGAATACAACCAAATATAACCTATACAAATTTGACACTTTTTAAGTTTGTGTTACTTGTGGTGTCGCGTTTTCGGACAAAGTGTATAAAGAAAAAAAATAATCATGGACAACGCATTTTTTAATTATTCTGACGATGAATTTGAAGACGAAAATCCAGGGAATCCGATTCTGTTCGGACTTGTGAAAAGGTACATTCGTGATTGGGAAATCCCTTGGAATTTTTCGAAGATGTTCCTTTTCGGAAAAGGTACAGATTCGGCAAAGGAGCTGTGATTGAGATCTTATTACCTCTGGTAAATGCTCGGTTAAGACGATTGAACAATCGTTGATTGCCAGTTTCTCCATTAACTCAGTTGTTAGTAGCACTGCGTTTTTACATAAAAAGCAGCTTTCAGGTTGGAAAATTTTGCCTTAACATTGTGGTAAATAAATAGGCAATTAATTTTTATTTCATTTGTACGCTGTTTTAATTGTAGATAGTTAACAGAGGCATGCGAGGGTACAGTCAAGCATCAGTATTGCGAATTGTTGCACGAGTTTCCAGAATTCTAGCATCACATTTGGGTGTATATATTAATTTTTCCACTGAACAAAAACGTCGAGATAATAAAAACAAATTTTATGAAGTGGCCAACTTTCCATCCGTAATAGGATGTATAGAATACACCGATATACGCATTACAAATCCTGGAGGGAATAATGGAGAGGTAGTCCGGAATCGAAGAGGATGGTTCTCTCTGAATGTACAGATACATTTTCTCAGCCGTTTTATTTTGTGTTCATATCAAATTTCGTATGTTAAATAATTATGAATAAGTTAATATCAAGTTAATTTTTTTTATTTGTTATTTTTATAGGTTGTATCTGGACCTCAACGAGAAATTCTTGATATAGTTTTCAGACACCCTGGTTCGACTGACGATGCTGTAATATTTGATCGAAGCGGTGTGCGCTGTCGTTTTGAGGTAGTTCGCCTGGACGGAATTTTACTTGGTGATATTGGGTATGCGTGCGGCAGCTATCTTCTAACACCTGTTTTAAGACCCAAGTTAGATGGAGAAATTCGATAGTATACTGCACATACCAAAACACGAGTTATCGTTGAACAACTTTTTGGAGTTTGGAAACGTCGATTTCCATGCCTGTATTACGGCTTAAGAAAAAAGTTGTGCACAACGGTGGCAATTGTCTGTGCCACTGCTGTTTTGCACAATGAGTGTATTCAAAATAATTTGCCTTTATTTTAGGACATTTTTCTTAAATATGAAACAGTGTTGTGAACCAATTGTAGTTTTTATATTAAGTTTTTATTCATGATGATTGGCATGTTGTAATAATGTTCATCAAGATCAATTCATACAAACTAGCATTTGTACATATGTTTAGATTTAAAATTAATAATGATTTGAAGAATGTTTTTTTATGTATTAAAAACTAAAATAAAATGTTTTTTATTGACCTTATTCTTCAAGGAACGACTATGAATACGGGTTCTCGATGTTAATATCGAGAACGGGCGTCTTTTTCTTATAGCAGTGCGCATAACTGCCAGGTACCCAACTACTCAATATAGTAACGATAGAAATATTGTGCGTACTCTTATCAAGTACGGCTTTAATATTATCCCCGAAGTTGCCAATGACGTAAACTTGCTGATGTCGAGGATCTTCTAAAGTATGACGCGTCCGTGAATTTGTATCAATTGAAACCAGGATATACGCTTTTACATAATGCCGCAAAGAATAAGAATATAGAAATTGTAAAATTACTGATACAACACGGAATCGCTGCCAATGCCAAATATAATAAAGAACAAACACCACTATTGCTCGCTATGGATAACAAAGACGGGAATATGGCAAAATTGCTTCTGTCCAGTGTAACTAATACTTATGGTAGACATGATTCGTGCTGCAATTAAAAGTGACCGTATCGAAATGGTGAAAATTATTTTTCAACATTCTTCGGATTTGGACATTAACCCTCTCAACGCGGCTTGAATGACGCCGTTACATTATGTCATTAACTTACACGCAATGTTTTTACGCCTCCCTAAAAAATCAATGACTGCAGTTTTATGCTCGAGATTGAGGTCTTCGTCAATTTCTGAAAGAACTCGACGCAGACCTTGATCACAATAGGGTAGGGATTGCAAAATTTTGTTTAAGTAAAAGAGCCAGGGTCGTGTTCAAACTAAGAACGGATGCATAGCATTGCATGCTCCTGCCACTCAAAGGTACGCAAAAGTCGTCGAAATTCTATTGGATTATAATACAGATGTGAATGCCGTAAATGAAAGTAACGGTGACAAAACACCATTAAGGGTGAACACCACTGTGACCCCCTGTTTTTTTTCACATTTTTCAAGAATTTTTTTTTGTGGGAAAAAAAAGATATTCGAAAAATTTGTTTGGGTTTTGTTCCTTGTTTATTAATGTATCAAAAAACATTTTTTTCACATTTTTCACGCTGCATGGTGGCGCTGGGGAAGCTCTCGCGTCAGGTGCTGTCATCTCCGCGGCACGCAGCAAATAAAAAAATACCGAGTGTTTTCGTTAATAATATGATATTTTGAAGAGAAGTACATAGGAATTTGGAAAAATATTGTTTCAAAAAAAATAGGCACGCCTTTGAAATTAAAGTTAATTTGAAAGGCGTGCCTATTTTTTTTTAAACAATATTTTTCCAAATCCCTGTGTACTTCTCTTCAAAATATCATATTATTAACGAAAACACTCGGTATTTTTTTTCAGATCGACGTTGAAGAGAGTTCTGCTGCGTGCCGCGGAGATGACAGCACCTGACGCGAGAGCTTCCCCAGCGCCACCATGCGGCGTAAAAAATGTGAAAAAAATGTTTTTTGATACATTAATAAACAAGGAACAAAACCCAAAAAAAATGTTCGAATATCTCTTTTTTTTCCCACAAAAAAAAATTCTTGAAAAATGTGAAAAAAAACAGGGGGTCACAGTGGTGTTCACCCTTAAACTATTCCGCTGTAGCAGGGTGTAAAATAATGCAAGATGCTGCTTAAAAATGGAGCTAAAATAAACGTCAAAGAAATAATTAATAAAAGAACCCCTGGCAATCGGTGCTGAAATTGATTGTAGAGACAATGTTAATTAAACACCGCTCCATGTTGCTGTTTTTTGCGATAATTCAGAAATTGCCAATATTTTGTTACGTCAGTTTTGTGCTGAGGTCGATTCTACGGGCAAAGACGGTAAAACAACACTTCGTGTCGCTACAGAAATGCGCCGTTGCAACATCATAGCGATTCTTTTGGATTGTGGTTCTGACATTAATGCTACTTGCAACAACGAGTTAACACTGCTAAACTATATGTATAAATAAATGTCGCATGGAGATTTTTATGAAGGCCAGAGTCCTCATGAAAATCTCTATCTTTATCATAATAGGACAACGAAAAATGTCCATCTTCATCATCAGAATGATGATTTTTATGAGGGCTCTGATGATGAAGATGGAGATTTTTGTTCAGGTTACGATGATGAAGATTACGTATCTGAAGTCGTCTGCCGGATCTTAAAGTAGCATATAGCTAAAATGAATGCACTCTATCTTTTAGTCAATTTTAGTGAGTCGTCAGAATTTACGATGGCTTTATTGATCGTACGAGGACGTACAAGCCAATTTCGAACATGAAATTAAGAAATTGAAAAGTACAAACATTAACGATAGCACTGTTTCTTTTTGTGACGTTTTGACGAAACGTATAATGCAAGTAGCAATGTATGCGAAAAACGAAAGTGTCGTCAATGTGTTGCAATTGAGTGATTACAAAAAATATTTCCCGTTTATGTTGGCAAGATAGGAAATCGTTTTAGAAAAGGTCAAAAACTAGAAAGTTTGTTGAATCCCGGCGCAAGAGCCATCGGCTACTTGTTTGGATTCGATTTGCTTGAATGTTGCTGTATTGAACTGTCCAATTATTTAAGTATTGTTGATCCTAACAATTTGATAGAAGCTGGTCGGGAAGAGTGCGTTGACTAAATTATTGGTGCCAAAAAGTAATGAATAACCAATTAGCAATGTCAAATTGGCTAGATTTTGTTCTTAACTTTTTTATTTTGTATATCTACCAATGTTTTCTGATGTTTTATACTTTAAGGTGATTATTAACTGTCCTCAAGGCATTCATTGTTTTATAAGAATACTATTAATGAGAGACGATATTTTCAAAGTTACGAAGGTCTAATCTAATCGTTTGTATTCGTGGTTTGCAAATACCCACCTGAGTATCGAAACAATTCTATGAAAATAAGATGCGTGCAAGTGCCTAAATCTTATTTTTTCTTTTATTCAAAATGAAGCTTTTTGTAAACATGGACAATGGTTCTTAATTCATAGCCACTGAACGTCGGAAGCCAAAAGCAGATATGGCAAAATTTTCTGCTGGATGTGTCGATAGCTTTAACGGAGAACACCACTGTGACCTCCTGTTTTTTTTTCACATTTTTCAAGAATTTTTTTTTGTGGGAAAAAATAGAGATATTCGAAAAAGTACACAGGGATTTGGAAAAATATTGTTTTAAAAAAATAGGCACGCCTTTGAAATTAAAGTTAATTTGAAAGGCGTGCCTATTTTTTTTTAAAACAATATTTTCCAAATCCCTGTGTACTTCTCTTCAAAATATCATATTATTAACGAAAACACTCGGTATTTTTTGTGTACTTCTCTTCAACGTCGATCTGAAAAAAAATACCGAGTGTTTTTGTGTACTTCTCTTCACATTTTTCAAAAAAAATTCTTGAAAAATGTGAAAAAAATAACAGGGGGTCACAGTGGTGTTCTCCCTTAAGTACTTCCATATCGGTATACTATATTAGAGATTGTAGAAAAGAGCAATGAAAATATAAATGTCGAAGAGGTTGTGCTTTGAAATAATAAATCAAAATATTACCTTAGACATGAGTAATGTCTGGTCTGTTCACGAGGTGATTGTTTTAAAATAAACTTCCTTCGTAAGATAAAAAAATTACAGTAACAATGTGTTTTTTTCTTGTATTGTCCGATGATCAATGTAACATTTGTTTTTAAAATCGATCGTACCTCAAATATGTAAATGTTGGTACATGACGTGAGGCAATTTACATGTTAAGCCATATTTAAAAAACTGCAGGGCTTATGATTTTTAATAATTCGGAAATTTGAAGGACACCACGAATAACCAGATTTTTTAATGATCAGTTTTAAACCGGATGCTATTCCGGTGATAAATAAAAGATGACAAAAATCGGTACACCGTAAAGAAAAACTAATGTGGAATATCGGCGGTTCGATTTTCAACGATCACCAGAGTTTCTATTTAAAGTATTGATCCATAATCGCTAAGGGCAATGAGAATTACCATTTATAGGCGAGAAGGCAGAGTTTGGGGGATATAACAAACACGGCGCGAATATAGCAATTCGAAAATTATATTGAATGTAGAAAAAAAGGAAATCAGTGTTAAAGAGCACGTCAACGGTCCGTTTTGCCGACTCTGTATTTCCGACAGATTAATGGAAATTTTCGGCCAAATATCGAAATACCAAATTGAAAATAGAAATGTACATATTCAGCTACAAACGAAGATGTCGAAAACAATAATGGATATAATTATAATTGTATAACATAATTCTGAAAAATTTCACGATGACGATAGAGACGGATAAAAACCCTAACTAACAATCCGGTGTTTGTTTGGTTTGGTTTGGTTTGGCATTTCCGACAGATTAATGGAAATTTTCGGCCAAATATCGAAATACCAAATTGAAAATAGAAATGTACATATCCAGCTACAAACGAAGATGTCTAAAACAATAATGGATATAATTATAATTGTATAACATAATTCTGAAAAATTTCACGATGCCAATAGAAACGGATAAAAACCCTAACTAACAATCCGGTGTTTGTTTGGTTTGGCATTTCCGACAGATTAAGGCCTTACATACGTCCAGCGGTACCGAAAACGTACCAAAAGAAAAACTGTTTTTAGGAGGGATAGAAATAGAAATCAATAAAAAAATTCTTACACATTGTTTATTACTGTGTTAAGTTTGTAAAAAAATTTACTTCAATTTTTTTTTTCAAAAATTACAACATGAAAAATCACATTTTTTGAAGCACTGTAAAAAAAAAGTTGCTCCACGGTCGGCAGTATTTCTTCCTCAAATGTTGACGGATCTGCAAAATGTAAAGAAATTCTTGTAAAATAAGGTAGTAGTTATAGTCTTTCGAGCCGGATTTTTGAAATTCGAAAAATTAAACAATTTACGGTAATTTAAAAAAAAATGTTAAGTTTGTGTCAAAAAAGTCACACTTTAATTGTTTTTATAAAATTTTCTAATTATAATTTTAAAAATCCGGCTCGACAGACTATAGAAAAAACAATTCCGAATATTAAAAAAAAAAATCATAAAAAAATATTAAAAACCGTACGAGTTATCATGCCGACCGTGTCAGAAAAAGTAGTTTTGAGAAAAACGCGTTTAAAGTTTCAAGCGCGTTTCGCTCGAAGTCGCGCGCGGCTGGAGCGAGAACTTTATGAATTTTTTAAATTTATTTAGTTAACTTACGTCTAATCTCCCATTCCAGCTTCATATTGTACGCCTTCCTTGTCGGTAAAAAATTGTTGTTGTTTATTTTTTTCTAATCGACGAATTGTTCTGGCCTCTTTTGTTGCTTTGGGCGCGCGTCAGACCTTTGTCCTTTCGTCGGGCAGTCACATTATCTACAATAACTTTTGAACTATGGGGAATTTTTACAAGCAGCTTACACAGAAATACGCCTAAGACTATAAGGAATAATAATCTGTAAACGAAAAAAATCGATTTTTTGAAAATTCTCGACGTATGTAAGGCTTTAATGGAAATTTTCGGCCAAATATCGAAATACCAAATTGAAAATAGAAATGTACATATCCAGCTACAAACGAAGATATCTAAAACAATAATGGATATAATTATAATTGTATAACATAATTCTGAAAAATTTCACGATGACGATAGAGACGGATAAAAACCCTAACTAACAATCCGGTGTTTGTTGCTGTATGTCCAAAATTAATGACCTCCTCTTAGGAAGAGGCTAAACACCAAATACCACGCGTGGTGATCGCATTAGCGTAACAGAGATAGAGGCATAGGGACTGTGCGAGAGCGAGGGGAGGGTCTTTAGCCTCCCTTTAAGAAGATACTATGTATCAAATATTTTATGAATATTTGAGACATGTTCAGTACTTAGTCATGAAAGTATTGAAAAAGTGGCAAATTCAGTTATAAATAAAAAATATTAAAGTTTACAATTAATTACTGAATTCATATATAGTTTATTTTAATGCATGTCTGTTGTTCTATTATAAAAATGCATAATCACCACAAAAGTGTTAAAATGTTGAAGAAAAAAAGGCTGATTAAACGGAAATATCGATTTTTGGCTTCGAAAAATATTTACAAAATTCTTGTGTAATCATTAAAAGCTAAGTAATGTGGTTGTTGGTATCTGTTCTTTGACCACTCGGAACTCGATAAAGAGAAGCTGCAAGACTATTTTTCGGTATATTTACATAATGTAGAAAGGATTTGTGTGCGTATGTGTATGTGTTTTGTAAGGACAAGAATATTGATTTATAACATTTTTGAACGTGTTTATTTTTCATGCGTGAACAATACGATCAACGAAAGTGCTAATTCAGCGTTGGTACGAACTTTCGATAGAAAATATATATTTTTATCCTGTACAATATATTATATGTAAAAAAAACCACAATTCTCCAAAACTATCGATGATTCAGTGACCGCGAATACCGATTGTTTTTGTGTCACCCGACAATCAGAATATTACAAATCTTTCATGTTGCCCGGAGTGAAAAAAATACACTTTTTCACACGGGACCGAGGTATTCCGGCTCACGCCTCTTTACTTTTTGTCAATTCTTCGACCAGTTTTCTGAAAACCTGCGCCACTTGGCTGTCTGGCAGGCTTTCAAGGACACTCTGTCCTCTGTCGGCCAATTTTCCCATAGCCGGATCTATCGGTAGTTTAGCTAAAAATGGAACTTTTACCATTTCCGAGAGAGCAATTCCACCACCGGACGAGAATATGTTCGTACATTCCTGAAGAATAAAAAAAAATTAGATAAGTAAGCTGTTCCTTAGTTAGATACATTATCGTCATTAAACCTTCAGGTACGGGGATTTTGCACCACGCGTGAAACTTCATACTCAAGTATATGTAAACAAATTTTTACTGCATCAGAAAAATACGAGCCAAACCTTACTTTTCGTTCGTCCAAAGTACATCGATGACTAGGGCCCAGAAGTGCATACAGGATTTGTCATGTCAAGATTGAAGCAGTCTGAAGAATGAAATGACGTTCAACTTTTCTAGGGACTGTAAACATTTCCCGACATTTCGACTAATTTCGCGTTATGGGAACTTATAAGAAATTGGGTTGGAAGGGAGATAGCACTAATTCACGTAACAAACAAATTTTGACCACATGGGACTTTGAAAATTTCTCCATCGTGAGACATAAAAAAAAATTATATTCTCCAGGAACGTAGACAACATCGACTCTGTAGGACTTGGAAATATTTGTATTATTTTGCGTTTGAATATTTTCGGGTTTTCGAAGATTTTCGAACAAACATCGAAATAAATAATGCCCATGTAACGGAGTTTGAAACTTAATTATCCGTGAGGGTTCGAGAAATTTTCACATAGACGAAAATACTCAAAGGCAAAATAATACGAAAATTTCCAAGTCCAACGGACTCCGAATATTTTCTATGATCCTGGAAACAACGTTTGTTCCATGTCCCAGGATGGAAAAATTTCACGCGGGCTCGCAATTTTTCCAAATCCGACGGACGTGAATTTTTTCTACGTCTCTTCCAACCGAATTTTGTATAAGTTTCTGTTACGTTATTCAGAGTCTCGAAAAATTTCAGTCCGTAAAAAAGTTGAATGTCGCTCACTTTTTCCGAGGGTATTCAATCTTGCTGCGAAGATCGCAAATGTCTTTTGTTTATAACGACAAAACCATACAATTTTCATAATTATATCCGGCTGCGAAGATCGCAAATGTATTTTGTTTATAACGACAAAACCATACAATTTTAACAATTATATCTGGTTTTTCTCTGCACCATTTGATATGCGAGGTTTTTAAATAACTTTGATGAATCTTTCCATTTTCTTTGAGAAAAATTTCGTTTGATCAACAAGAGGCTCACTGTTTAGTGATGAAACAGCCGGCAATATCAGTTATTCACTCGCCACAACTTCAAGTATATTAATAATGATACCAAATACACCAGGACCTCGATTTTAAGAACAATTTGGGACCGGAAGTTCTCGTAATCGAAGCTGCCTAAGCTCAGCCCCTATAGCGCAGACAGTCGGTCACGCGTTTATAGCCAGGACCGTGTCATAGCGTATAATCGAGGCGCCCTTTGTCGTTATATGTAGGGTTATGTACATTCATATTTTTTACATAAGTGCCATGGAGACTATTGCCCGTATTCATAGTCGTTCCTTGAGGAATACGGATCCCTTATTTCTCAAGGAACGACTATGAATACGGGCATAAAGGAGTCCGATCTCCGTACTTCTGAAATGGCCTCAGAAATCCGTAAAATAAGGCTTGTGCCAGCCGACACTGCGTGGCGCGGATGTCGCAAAAATCTAACGAGTGGTAGGGAGAGACTCGACATCATAACGATGCAAAGCCGACTCACCGTAATTTGCTATAATTCCTAATATTATGAATTGCGTCTTTTAACTTTTTAAATAAATATTTATGTGTAACATGTTTTGAGTCGAATAATAAATATCATGATATTTTATCTCCTTACCTTCACAGATTGGTAGTAATTAATAGTCTTTTATAACGCTTATATTAATAATTACGTGTGATTACACGGAAGAGTCATGTGTATATTTACTGTAGGTGGCTAGGTTCAGCTAGGTTCCACTTGCAGTTTATTTGCTGACTTAACTTGAGAACTTTGCAACGACAGAGACGCTTTTGGCGGAATTTGAAACCATTACGCGACGGATTTCTGAGGACGAATTTCTCGTACGCTCGCCACTAGAGACCGGACTCTTTTACTTTAATCTCCATGATAAGTACACTACGTTGTGCTAACGTGCAAACAACCTAACCTAAGAAGGGCTCCAATGACTTTTAAGAGAAATACGACTACGATCCTGGCCGTCATGACGTAGCTGCGTCCCACCATGCACAGACGAAGCAAAAGATCGGAGTTTTTCCTTAAAATCGAGGACCTAGCGTATCGTATTGGGTCGAAGCAAAAGTTCGGCCCGTTTTTTACTCTAGATGGTATTACATAAATGGAGCGAACATTTGCGTCAACCCAATACTTGATGAAAATAGCATTGTCATTGAGACATGAACGGACATTTTTCCAATTTGCAAAAGCTTGACAACTTTTTGGGATATAGCAATTATATATCGCGTTACGCCTCGACGCTTCCCGCGTCACCCGTATCTGAAGACGATTTATCCATCTATATTTACCGTGCACGTGGGACAAACAAATCCACTCATATTTTCGATTATACCAATAATGGGAATGCCGGTTTTTCGACAAAATGTCACTTCTCTCAATACGTCATCCACAGCAACTCCTTGCGGAGTTGTTACTATAACAGCTCCGTCGCATTTGGCATCGCTGAAAATTAATATGCGAGTAATCATTTGATTTCGGTCGAATTCTTTCTTTATTGAACCCGGATGTGAAAATATGATAACGGCGAAAAAATAAGAATTAAAAAACAATGCTCAATTTCAAAGATTCCTCGAAATTCAACACTTGTATAATTACTGGTTCTACCGTTTGATAATGCGAATTTTGTAATAAAAAAAAACATGATAATTCACGAGAAATATCACAACGAACGAATTTTTTTTGCTGAGCAACGTTTAATCATTCTGCAAGTCTTTTTTGAGTTTGACTGGCATCTTCGTCCAATCATGCTTGGAATTGCTGGTCTTCAAACTTTCTCGGTTGGTCTGGCTGTGTCTTTGTCTTTCACATGAAAATCATCACTTTTAAAGCGTTTAACCAAGCGTTCACGAGTTAGTACAATCAATAGAGAATATTGTGCCACATTAAATTACAAGAGTTATTTTTTATTTTTTTATTAGGTTCAGTATCACGTACTGAATGTAAATGAACAAAATCCTTACAAATTAAGTGACCGCAAGTGCCGCCATTTTGAGGAAAACCGTATCGGCCAATATCTCCGTTACCGTGCACTTTAGGCCAAAAATGCTAATAACCGTTCTTGTAGATAATTAAATTTCCTGTGTTTTTCTAAATAATTTTTTTTGTATGACTTACCGTTTACGACTTATACGACTGTTAAAATTTATTTATTCACTTTTTGACCTGTACCTCTCTTAATAATAGTTTAAACAATAAAATGCTAATAACTTATCTTTTTAATTCACACATTTTCCACAACTTTTATTAAAAACTTTTTTGTCTAAAATTAATATTCTAAAAGTTATAACGCGTTCAATGTTGCGCTACCGGGTGCAAGGCTAATAGAAACGCGTTATAACTTTGAGAATATTAACTTTAGACAAAAAAGTTTAAAAAAAAAGGTGTGGGAAATTTATGGATTTAAAAGATAAGTTATTAGCATTTTATTGTTTAAACAATTATTAGGAGAGATACAGGTCAAAAAGCGAATAAATAAATTTTAACAGTCGTATAAGTCGTAAACGGTGAGTGATACAAAAAAAATTATTTAGAAAAAAAGATGGGAAATTCAATCATCTACAAGAAAAGTTATTACCATTTTTTGCCTAAAGTGCACGGTAACGGAGATATTGGCCAATACGGTTTTCCTCAAAATGGCGGCACTTGCGCTGCCTTATTTACATTCAGTACGTGATTGAGGGCGCGCAAGTGCCGTCATTTTGAGGAAAGCCGTATTGGCCAATATCTCCGTTACCGTGCACTTTAGGAAAAAAATGGTAATAACCTTTCTTGTAGATGATTGAATTTCCCATTTTTTTTTCTAAATAATTTTTTTTGTATCACTTACCGTTTACGACTTATACGACTGTTAAAATTTATTTATTCACTTTTTGACCTGTATCTCTCCTAATAATTGTTTAAACGATAAAATGCTAATAACTTATCTTTCAAATCCATAAATTTTCCACACCTTTTTTTTTAAATTTTTTTGTCTAAAGTTAATATTTTCAAAGTTATAACGCGTTTTTATTAGCCTTGCACCCAGTAGCGCAACATTGAACGCGTTATAACTTTGAGAATATTAATTTTAGACAAAAAAGTTTTAAATAAAAGTTGTGGAAAATTTATGGATTTGAAAGATAAGTTATTAGCATTTTATTGTTTAAACTATTATTAAGAGAGATACAGGTCAAAAAGTGAATAAATAAATTTTAACAGTCGTATAAGTCGTAAACGGTAAGTGATACAAAAAAAATTATTTAGAAAAAAGATGGGAAATTCAATTATCTACAAGAAAGGTTATTAGCATTTTTGGCCTAAAGTGCACGGTAACGGAGATATTGGCCGACACGGTTTTTGTTCACTTAATTTGTAAGGATTTTGTTTATTTACATTCAGTACGTGATACTGAACCTAATTAAAAAAAAAAATTCCTCTTGTAATTTAATGTGGAATTGACAAGAGTGACGGGCTCCCTATTGATTGTACTAAGTATCTTGGAGAATGTTCACGATAAGCTTCCCGAAATATACAATAACTTTCAGCAGCACTTGTCTCCAAAATAAACTGAGGGATGGAAACTTGGCGCAATTCCACTTTTTTGGCACGAAATTTAACATTTTTAAGCGTAAAAATTTCTAGGATGTTGAAACGTTCGAAAAATGTGACGTATGAAATTTTGCGGATTGTCGTTGAAGCAATAAAATAACATGGACATCGAATCGAACATATATCCCCACTAGAATCGGTGTGCTGCTTTTTAGGTTTGGTTAGCTGTCTACGATCGTGCGATCTGAAGTACGTACATGAACGAAGTCCGAGCACGAAATTGATAGCCATTCATAATGACGAGTTAACCGGCTTCAGAAATAAATCGCATTTTGAAATATTTCGTGGCATGTCCTTTTTCTTGGGGGGGGGGGGGGGGGTGTAACTCCATCTATTGAAAAAATCCGCGTTATTAACCGGTACACCTAGTATCCTTTACCCGACTGTTTTCAATATAAAATTGAATGGAGAGAATTGATAATGATTGAACGGGAATTCGTAGAGTGTCAGTTGCCAGTGCCTGAAAACCGAATTTCTATTCTTGTAATTGAAAAATTGTACAACGATTATTTTTTTGATGGTTACAAGGTTCTATAATAAATGAGTAAACAATTAAGCATTTCCATCTCTGCATGTTCCAGGTCTTATACTTTACGAGAAAACCGTTCTCCCGTGAAGGTGTTTTAAAAAAATATGATTTTCAAGATGGGCTCTGTCGCCGCCATTTTGTATCAAAATGATAATAAAAAATTTGTTTCTCATACTTCAATATGTGTTAAATAAACCCTCTGAAAAGAAATCCTATTCCTTTTTTCATACTCTCAAAATAAATCGTCAAAGTTAGGCCTTTTTTCTGCCGCTAGAGTGGAGGAGAGTGTGACTCCTTAAGGGGAGGCGTGAGCCCGTCCCTCCGTTTTCCCGCGCTTGTAAGTGCGAGAGAGATAGAGAAGAACTTAATCGAATGAGAAGAAAGTAGGACCATTTGCGTTTATCAATTACGCAGGCGGCCCCACTATTCTTTTAAAATCGAATAAGCAGTCTCCAAGAAAAGTGCGTCACAAATTTTTTCAGGTTAACCTTTAGCCGCCCCTTAAAGGTATGTATCACACTCGTTGATCACTTTGAAAACGCGTAATGTACTTTATCCGAAATAACACAACCGATTTGGATGATATAAGCTTGGCCACTGGAGTATCGTGGCAAAAAGTGCCTAAGCTTTTTTCATCCCGATTCGATGTACCGTTTGGGAGAAAGTACGGATAAGAATTTTCAGCTGTCTCTCTCGTACTCGCGTATCACGTAGTACATGTGCCCCTTCCTTTTAACAAGCGCCTACAGCGATTTTTCAAAAAATTGGAAATTCTATAGCTTTCGAACGCCTCCATCGAGTTTTTCCAAATTCAATAACAAACAGTAATTTATGATAGACCACTTGTATCGTAATATTTAGCTAGACAGCTCAAAAATAGCGAACGGTAGAAGTTGGCATTTTCAAAAAAATTGAAACGTCTCTAAAATCTAAATTAGTAGTTCAATGTTCACTAAAATTATACTGAACGGAGAGCAGTGAAAGGTCTGCTGTTGCGTGCAAAATTTCGGCTTGATCAGCTAAGCAATTCCAAAGTTACAGAAGTTTGATTTTTGCAGCCTAATAACGCACAGAGCCAGTCAGCCAGCCAGCCACACACGCTCGCACGCACACACACACACACGCATCCATCCAGACATTTTCTCTACATGTTTCGTTTACATTTCGCAACATTTTAAATACTATGGCATGAAATCTGCAAATTTTTTTTTTCGAAAACAAAACTTCCTCCATAAGAAAGCACGAAAATGGTAAATGAAAATTGGTAAGACCCAAAGTTATATGAATGACGTGGAATGCCTCATATACACACATATATAGAGTACTTGTTTTATTGAAAAAACATCGGATTCTAGAAGTTAACGTATTGCACAGTGTTTCTAGAATCTCGTCCTAGTAGGTCGCACCCATGGAGCGAGCGATTGATCGGTGGCTTATCAGTTTGTGATCACTGCTTATCTGTGTATCATTATTCCCCACTGCTAAGTCATATGATTTGCAATCATCCTAGCATGTGTTTCAATTAAAATTCATCCTAGAATGTTTCAATTAAAAGTGATGTTAACAAGTTAAGCGCCAAGCCTGTTTTGTCTCCCTTTCCATTTAGCCTGCGATATCCGATTATATACCGTCTGTCAACGGTAACTGACGCGGCTTGCACAAAAATTATAGTGTCAGTCACCAGTGACTGATGCGACTGAAGAAAAAGTTCAGTGTTAGTCACCGGCGACTGACACTGAACTTTTAGTTGCGTGCCGCATGGCGCTTAATGTGTTAAATGTTTTGGGAATATTTTTTAAAGAATAAAATAAAATAGAGAATTAGCATGAGATCAACTAGCAACAAGAAGAAGACAAAAAAAAGCTTACCGCAAATTTTCCATAACTGTTATGTGTTCATCAGAAGTGCCAGGTGGCGTGTCGATAATTAGATAATCAATGTCCTGCCATACAACATCATTGAGAAATTGTTTGATCATACTGGTTTTTTTCGGACCTCGCCATACAACGCCGTCATTACGAGTTTTCAAAAGAAAACCAATGGACATTACAGCTAATCTCTGTTCCGAGTCTGCATATACCGGTACCCATCTTCCGTACAACAAAAATCGTTAATTAAAAGTTACTTTTTGGAATCACATCGGCTAGAAAATACTGAGATGTGCGGGAATGAAACGACTGATTTATTTTTGTTATTTGTTTTTACATAAAATTGTTTTTTTTTTCAACGAAAGACGCCCTATTTACGGTTGATAACAATCGATCTACTGTGTTAACGTACACTAAATACAAAGTATTCACTGAGGTATAAGGCATATTTGCGAAAAGAATCAACAAATAATGGTCGATGATACGCGTTATGACAACATAACCTGCGATGATAGGCGCGATTTCTTTTCATGGAGAATCCCATTACGCTGGAATGTCAATCGATATTTGAAAATTCGTAAAAACAAATTAACATTGAAAATGGAAAAAAAAACCTATAATTTACGTTACTACACTCACTTATTACGTGAAAACTGTATCAACTTTTTTTAAAATGAATTACAATAATCAATAATATTTGTACACATCTTGTACATTTGGTTTATAAGGGTTCCCAGTGACCTTCGTTACCCTGATATTACCTAAGGAATAATAAAAAATTACCCATCGGACGATTGGTGAACATCCTTGTCTTCCAAATTTAATAGGTACGGAACGCTCGGACCGCAAAGATCGACGTCCAATATACCGACCTAAAACATCGTCGTACATCGACGGTTCAATATAATTCCCAAAATTTTTAATCCTGTTTCCTCTTTTTTCTTGGCAATCCGGAAAAACTCACTTTAAAACCCGAAACTTTCAACGCAAGAGCCAGTTGAGTGCTAACCGTTGATTTTCCTACCCCACCTTTGCCGGAGAGTATAAGCAGTATGTGTTTGACGTCGTCCAACATCGTTAACGCAACTAAATAAGAAAAACTCGGGGCCGCGTGTCTCCAGTGACTATGTATATATATATATATGTACGCGTGCAATTCAAGCGTGTCGAATGTTATTACATGGATGTTTACCTAGAGTAAGTTATTCACCCCACTACACTACACACACAACCACACCAATAATCCCCTTTCTCTGTTTACGATAAAGCCGAAAAGGCACTTTCTTCGGCAGAAGATTGGGCGACATGACGTACCGAAAGCAAAATATAGTTAATGTACCACTACACTAGAAAAAAAGTACCTTGGACTCACATTGGCTCACATTCCACTAAAAGCCAATGCGCAAAATGTACGAAATGAAGTACAAAATACGCAATTTGGCACTTTTCTCGTCAACAACCGCGTGCAACGGCCAATAACTCGAAGAACTCTCGTGTTGACATCAGTTTTTCTAAACAACGCTGAGATGCCAATGATTCCGAACTGTCCCGAACGGACGGATATCAAGGAGACCTTATACATCTGCGGAATGGATGGTGACCCACTCTATCGAAAAGCGATTTCAAACGACATCCAACTAGTGCAATGTAAAACAGAGAAAATATCGACGGTGGAAGTATAATCATTCAGCGGGTCGATTGTGTAGATCCTTTCTTGACCGTTAATATGATCCACCGAAAAATGTTACCAAACGTCACGGTTGTAACCAACGCAATGTGGGAATAATCCGAATGAGAGAGAAGAACAATTCGAAGATCAGGGTAACAAGATATAAAAAACGTTTATTTTATGAATCACGAAAATAGTGGTTAAATGTATTGCGCCGTGTGTCTCGACAGAGAGCAAGCAGAGGGGAGATTCTGTACCAGGCGCAATATCATAGCGTCCGACGCAAAACCGAAATAGCCTATGAGAGCCGTGTCTTTCCGCTGGAATCTTCCTTGTAATTGGCTGTCGCGGTTTTGCGTCAGACGCTATGATATAGCGTCTGGTACAGAATCGCCCTTCAGAAGTGTAGTAATGGTTTTGTCCTCAAATTTCGAGAATGCCTACGCTAACCTTGTGGCCGACTCGCTCTTGGTTGGTTCGTCGATTTTGGCGCTTTGCGTGAACGCGCCTCAACGCGACTTCCACGAGATTTCAAATTTAAACGGTTTATCCAACGCAATCCAACGATTGTGCGAGCAAAATCTTCGAGGACACCTTCATCAACCGCTTTTTTTTGTCTTTTTGTCGATATTTTTTCACGCAATTATCAACGATGATGCAACTGCCGGACCTGTTATCGTAAGTATTAATTAACTAGCCTGGAAATTGTGGAAAACAAATACAATTTCTCATTTTTTGTCGTAACGTCTGCAATAACCTAAAAAATTGGAATAAAAATATAATGCTACTAAAATATTTGCCATTTCTTTCGTACAGTGGGCTGGACAAATGTTTTTGGAAAAAGGGAAGAGTTGAGACTTTCGAACATTGGCCGTTTAAACCCGAGGATGGGGTTACTTGCACACCTGAGCTCATGGCTGCTGCGGGTTTTCACATGATCGAAGCACCCGACACCGTTGAATGTTTCATTTGTGCCAAACAGCTCGATGGTTGGGAAGCCAGTGATGATCCGTGGTACGAACATGGCAAACACCAGGCGGGCTGCCCATATGTAATACTGAACAAGCGGGATGAACTGCAATGGACTATCAATGACTTCTTCGATTTAATGAAAGTTTATTACGTCAACTCGTGCGTAAGTAAACTTGCATATAAACTAACCAGGGAATGAATGTTTAAGCGAGCGTCCTACCCCACATTAAACTCCCAAACGAGATTTGTTAAAAATACTTTTTTAGTCGTTCAGAAAAATTTCCCAAAATGGTGTATCAAGAAATTTTAAGAGCAATTGTATATTTTCAATATTTAGTGTATTGTAAAAGCAAAAATGTATCTACTCCAATTTTCTGGATTCAAATCTAAATATTTCTCTGAAATATTTAATTTCTTCCAGACCCGACAATTGGATAAGGAAGTGAAAAATCTAAAGATCGAAGCTGAAAAAATGGCTAGGCAAATTCCAAAGATCTGCAAAGCAGCGCGCCAGAGCCGAAAGTTTCAGAAGTAAGAGGGAAAACAAAAACACAACGACAAACAAATGAAACAAGCTTGTCCACGTTGGGTCAGACAAAAGATTAATTATTTATTTTTATACACCACGCGGATTAATACGAATATTCGTCATAAGCGTAACCGTATATTTTACTTGAAAAATTGTATATAATTATTTTTAACTAATGAGTGATATTATAGGCCATTTTGCAAATTTGTGTAACTAGACTCGGTGCACGCGCTTCGCGCGCTGCTTTTATAAGTTATGTTAATCATACGATCTGAAGTATGCAGATGACGAACTCCGAGTAAAACATTGACAGTCAATCATAATAATGACGTGTTAGTCGTCTTCAGAAATAAATCGCCTTTCGAGATATTTCATGACGTGCCTTTTTTATGGGGGGGATTACTGAATTGGCAATAGTGATGCGCATTCGCACAATGCTTGCTTCTTTCACTTATCCTGAGTAATGTGGCATCGTTTATCGTCGTTGAGGAAAAAAAAGCAACCGGTTATCAGACGGAAAGATTTTCCGATTATCGTCTTGCAATTACGAAGGAGTCAAGCTGGACGTAAATCTGGATTTAAAATGATTGCGTTCGCAATTCTGAAGTCATTGATTGATGCGTGACAATGAATATACAAAAAAATACTGGTCACAGGTGAATTTCCGATCGGTTTATTCTCTCGTTTCTCTCACTGTCTCGTGATAATTACGAATATTTTACCGAGTTATTGAGATGAGACAATTTAACGAAAAAAGTGGAATTTTTTTAACCCTGACGATAATACAAGTTGTAGGAATTTTATCAGTGCGTGTGTATGTGTGTGTGTGTGTGTGTGCATTTTCATTATCCAATAATCTACATCGGTTGTGACTCAACAAACGTATTATATACAATTTAAAAAACGGCACAACGTTGGATGGGACACAAGAGAGCAAGAAGTCATGTTCAAATTCGAGGCCAATAGCCAATGCGCATCTGGTCAATCCAATGGAGCCCGATAAAGAACGACCGCGAAACAATGGAGACATTCTGTTGATAGAGTTTTCGTCACAGAAGAAATGGTTCTAACGTCGTATCGTAAGCTCACAATATTCTTCGTGTCTCACAATTTTTTATGTGAAACATCTTTAGGCGCGTTAGAGAGTAAATCGGTCAGTAGGGAACTCGATGCCGCGTCGTGGCGACTTTTCCCCCACTCAAAGTGACGCTCCCCTCTACCCAACTCTGCGCACGGGTTGATTCATCAGCATGGGCTTTGCGCATGCTGATGGCAGCCATTGCCAGTAACAACGCATGCCGATGTGCGTATTAATCCCGGAACGACGCTTTAACACGTGCTTACCTTATACCCTTCAAGATAAATTTTCTATATCGTGTGTAACTTATATATATTCCTGTGTATAAGTCTATAAATTGTTCTATTTCTGTCGGAATTTTTCCGACGAAAAAGACAGGCTTATACATATATACACGTAATAATGATCGAAAATTCTACCACGGCAGACGAATTGATCCATCGGTTGTAGCGTTGCAAGAAGAATTTAAAAGATTATCGCTTAATAGACTCGAGACACTCCAAGGATTAGTATTAAATTTTATAACATCAAGAAAGGGATTGTCGTTATTTACGCTGAATTGTCAAAGTCTCCGAAAGCATGCCCCAGATCTACAAGATTCGATTGTTAAAAATAGTAATTTCTTATTATTGAGTGAAACATGGCTTGGTAATGAAGAAAACGTCGTTATCCCGAACTTTGATTGTATTGTTCATTTCAAACGCAATACTGTTAGAGTTGGTGGTGTAGCTATTTATCAAAATAGAGATGGTTTGGATATTATTACATCTCGCATAATAATTAGATTCAGAAATGTAAGGGGACTTGGTATTGGTCAAGACGATATTGGCGATTTATGTGCGGCAGAAATTGTTATGGAGGATGGAAGGGAATTGGCCATGGTTGTCGTATATATTTCTTCAAACCAAAAAATTGACAATATCATAAGATTTTTACACGGAGAACTACTGAAATATAGTCCAGCTGGTTCAAGGCTATTAGAAGCAGAATTTCATCAACTTCCATTAATTTTAGCAGGGGATTTAAATGTTACTTTTGCCAAGGCGAATCATTGCCGCTTGTAAATTTCCTCCACAATGAATTTCAATTGATTATGAACAACCCCGTAAATGAGCCTACTAAAAGGTATGGCACGACTATAGATGCAGTGTTCTATAGATATCTTGATAACATGACATCTAAAACATTCGTGTCATACTTTAGGTATCATCGACCGATTGTTAGTTTCATCGATTCAAACGCAGCACCGACTGCTACTGTAACCGAAGTAATAGATAAAGCAACTAAATAAAAAATTATAGAAGAAAATCAAAACGCCACATATCCCACACGGTATTCTCAAGATGTTGGATGTTTCACATCTACCAGCTGTCCCATGACAGCTTCATTTTTTTTGTTAATCCCATGTTGTTATCGGAATATAACGAATATCGTTTGTTAACACAGCGTGATGTAAGATTATCTTTTCTTTTTATAATCGTGTATCGATTGTTATTACATGCTTTGCGAATGAGGAATCAAACAATTTTCCGGACACTCTGAACATTTTTTTACAATCATTTTGATAGTACACACATTTTTGTTCCTTCAGTGCCTCGAAACCTCGATACGTGACACTTAGAGTCGAGAAGAATAAGACAGCTAATTGAGAATCGGAGAGCGGAAAATTTATCCGACTCTTCTCGCAAGCTGGTACGAAGAACGGAAGTCTCTCGGAGACTAGCCCTCTTCTCGTCAAGGGGATTAAAAACTCCAAGGTTCGAAAATACGGAAGAACGAAAAAAACGACGTTACGATACGTCAACCCAGACGGAAATTTTACGTTCAATTTTGTTATCCCCTTTTTTCTTATGATTAATCGAACAAACTTGCCGGAGCACCGATCTACACGCGACTGTCTTGATCGTAACGGGAATAATAAATTTCGCTCATAATGTGTGCGCGCATTTGTATTACTGATACACGCAAAACTTATGCGTGACGTTTGTAGATGAACGTACGAATAATTAAACCATCGTAGCGACGAGTAAACGTACGAAAAGATAACAATGTCGGGAATAGAACGAAAAAAAGTCTCTCACAATTAGTTGTTCCCGAAAAAGAAAAAGATTTTTTTTTTCTCATACTTGTGATATTTCAATGGAATTTTGAAAATTTATTTGTTTATTTTTATTTAATTTTATTTAAATCTGTGTTCATTTGAACAAACAACATTTCGTCAAAAATTGCCGTCAAACTCTCCAAGCACCTTCTCAACTTATCCAAAAAAAACAAACAAAGATATTCTATTGAAAATCCCAAACCAGAGATTGTTCAAAATACTTCCAGGATCGTATGAAAAAAACATTGAGATGCGATTCTGAAAAAAACGTAGGCGGAGATGATGCATTTATTGAAGATAAAATAAATATGGAGAATTTCAACTACTCTTAATACTTATTTATATAAATGAACTCAATATTTTTTTGCATGATCAATGAAACGTCTCGAACAATTGTTTGTGTGGGATTTTCAATAAGATTGTTTTTGGCAAATTAAAATAAAAAAATGAAAAAACGCTTTTGTGGCGTTTTGCTTCCCCATAGGGGCGGGCTGATGATGAATTTTTCTTTCAACTTTTCAGTGCTAATGTGTTCAAATGTGCCAAAATGTCGGGATATTACATTTAGAAAAAATTTTGAATGTGTGTGAGTTTATGAGATTTAATGAAATTTTGAATTTTCCGAAAAATGCTTGTGATCACTGTAACTTTCGAAAATTTTTAAATATCGGAGTAAAATTTGTCATATGAATAGCGTATCACGACGAAACGATACTAAATATAGCAAAAATCGGGTTGACAGATTTGGGTTATATGAAATTTTTTCTTTTTTTTAAATCGCTGATGACCGCTCTGGCTGCCGCAAGTTCTGAGATACCGGACTAAAATTCTCTATATGAATAGAATATCATTAAATGTGCGTTATTATTGCGAAAATCAACTACGAATATACACTAACAATCTCAATGGAACCGTTCAGATTTTATGAAATTTAACATTTTTTTTTCAATCCGGCAAGTTTCCATCTTTACCAAACACATATACGCGAAGTCCTATCTACCAAATGCATATTCCCCGAAATGCATAATCGACAAAAGCATATCGCCCAAATGCATATTATCCACATGTACGAGTATATTTCCCAAAATGCATATCCCCCAAATGCATATTACCCGAAATGCATGATCCCCAAATGCATACCCTCCATATGTATATTTCCCAAAGTGCTTATCGCCCACATGGATATCCTCCAAATGTATATTTCCCAAAATGCATATTCCACAAAATACATATCTCACAAATGCATATTCCGCAAACTGGATATGGGCCATGCCAACTCGCACAGCTTTGGGACCAACTTATTTCGATTTCTTCATATTGTTTTTAATACCGAAGAGACCATCTGTCATTTTAATCAGATTTTTTTTCCATCTGTTTTCATTTTATAAATTACTAGAATCGGTGGCCCATATCCGTTTTGAATGAATACGCATTTGTAAGATATGTATTTTGGGGAATATGCATTTGGGAGATACGCATTTTAGGAAATATGCAGCGGGAGGATATGCTTTTGGGTATTATGCGTTTGGGGCATATGGTTTTGGGTAATATGCATTTGGGGGATATCCTTTTGGGTAATATGCATTTTGGGAACCATGCATTTGGAGTATATACTTTTGGATTATATGCATTTGGGGGATATGCTTTTGGGTAATATGCATTTGGGAGATATGTATTTTGGGAAATATGCATTTTGGAGCGTAGGACTTTAGGGTATCTGCGTTCGGTGAAGACGGAGGCTTACCGTGTTTGTAACTAGTCGTGTAAAATGTACCGAAATTTTCGAGTAAAATGTTGTACATACATAGAATTTCATAGAAGAATGTTTGAGGTCGAATATAGCAAGAATCCATAACACGGATGTGCATATATAAAATTTTACAATAATTCGAACAATCTGGGATTTTCAATACGTGTATGGAAACAACCTGTAAGTTGAAATTTACTTCCTCGGATTTTCACACAACGCTTAATCCTTCATGTATGAGGAAGTCAAAATTGAGAATTGAGATTCTTCTTCATAGAGAACGCTTTGAGCGTTTTGTAAAATTTTGAAAAAGTAACTTGTTTTTTAAGATTACCGTTAAACAAATAAACCGTCGAAATTAACAGGGATGAGGTAAACAAGGTTTTGTCTTAAAATGAAAACAGCAGAGTAAAAAACGAAAATAACAAAGATATTTATTTTTTTAGTCATTATCTTAATATATTTCAGTTAAATTTTAACCATTCCGTGCATCGTTTGTAAAATATTGTCTCATTTATTCTAATGTCCTGTGTCGGTGAAAAATTTTATTTTTCACCGATTTCGGCAATTCAGCGTACGTTTTCGTATAGCTGTCGGGAACGAAAATGGGATCCCAGCCAAAGTCACGAGGACGTTTGGGCGTCACGATCGTTCCTTTGACTCAACCCTCGAAGAGAATAACAGGCTCGTCTGAATTTCCATTTGAATATGCAAAAGCGCATACGGCTTCGGCACTTTTACCCTGCCAACCATCGAACAATTTGTGAAGTCCATTGGGGTCAATTTCTCGAAAAATCATATAATATAAGGGTCCGGAAGTCCGTTCGTCGCTTTGAAGCACAGAGAGGCGTCCTCGACGATAACCGGACCTTTTACAATGTCATAAGCGGCAAGACACTTTGCTTTACTTATATCGTGCGCCTCGCCCTGATATTTCGGTAAATCGATTTTTTACTTATTAATATGCAAGGAAGCAAGTTTCATAGTGTTTCCGATCACAAAACTGTGGGTTTCGGTATATTCTACGAACAAACATATGTACCATTTAACAAAACTCATTTATTACCGAGTATTAAATTTTTTTAAAACGACACTACACACCAAAGGCACTATGCTCCAATTTTCTGAATTTTTCGTAAAAACCGTTTTCATATATTGATTTTTTGGATTGTATAGGGAATTTTCGAAGTGTCATATCTAATTATCAAATGATCGTCGCGCGAAAGTTTAAGACTCAAATTTATGGAACATAGGATTTTTATTAACGCGTTGGTTCCAACATTGCGAGTGGCAATGCTAGCAATACACTCGCTTCCACGAATGCTGATTAAGATATATAGCTTATATACAATATTTTGTTTCAACACACTTTTACGTCGTAACAGTTGGCAGTAGCGGGTGTTAAAAAAATCGTCAACAATGTACTTTTCATTGAGTCTCAATCCGTTAAAAAACACTTTCGTATAAATACCGTGTTAGTGCAGAATCTGTTGCCATCAAATTTTCCGTTTCTCGGCCTGCTTGTTCGTCTATTCGTATCACGTGTATTTTGACGATTCATTTCTTCCGACGTCTGCAGATTTAGAGTCTCAATTTCCGGTTTCGTTCAAATCGGCGTTACCTCTATGTAAAAAATGCATTTTCTTCAGAACAAATTAATTAAAGTATTGTCCATCGCTGGCTAGGACTTTTTCCCACCTCTCAGGCAATTTTCGAATTTCATCTCGAAAAAATATGTCTCGCCTTTTAAGACGATCCAAGTTCGGAGCCAGTTTTCGATTTCTGCGAAAGAAGTGAACCGGTGACTTGCCAAATCGTGCTCTATCCATCGGAACAACCAGTAATCAGAAGGAGTAGTGTCTGGAGATTACGGCGGGTGCGGTAAAACATCCCACTTGAGCGTTTTCAAATATTTTTTTACGACTTTTGCGACATGAGGCCGAGCATTGTCATGCAGAAGAATAATTTTGTCATGTCTTTGCTCATATTCCGGCTGTTTTTCGCGCAATGCCCGGCTCAAACGTATCAATTATAGCCTATATCGTTCGCCCGTAATGGAATCACCAGGTTCTAACAGCTCATAGTATACGAGGGGGGATCCAAAAAAAACGGAAATTTCGTCATAATTTCTTTATTTTTAAATATTTGTACACCAAATTTTGATCACCTTCAAAGTATTCTCCTTTGACCACAACGCACCTCTGCAACCGATCCTTCCAATGTTCAAAACATTTTTTAAATTCACTTATAGGGATGTTCTTTAGGCCTTCCAGCGATTTTTGTTTTACCTCCTCCACAGTGGCAAAACGCTTGATTGCTGCTTTGTTTCGGGGTCGTATCCATAGCACAACGATTCATCACCAGTAATCACCTTGGAAAAAAGTTCAGGGTCCTCTTTGAATTGATTTTGAAGTTCAAAACATGTCTGAAGTCGACGCTCCCTTTGCTCGTCTGTGAGAAGGCGAGGGACAAATTTGGCTGCAACTCTGCTCATGTGAAAATCTTTGGATAAAATCCTCTGAATTGAACTCCATGATATCCCAGAATCTCACAGAGTTGATCAATGGTTCGGCGACGGTCTTCATGAATGAGAGCATTGATTTTGTTGACGTTTTCGTCACTTCTTGACGTTGAGGGGCGTCCTGAACGGGGTTGGTCTTCAATTGATATTTCTCCATTTTTAAAACGTGAAAACCACTGGTAGACTCTGGTTTTACTTAGGGCAGCATCTCCATAAGCAGTCTTAAGCATTACAGTAGTTTCCGCGGCCGATTTCCCCGAAAGGAAACAAAATTTCACAACCGCGCGTTGCTCTCGACAATCGGCCATCACGTTTTCGTCGAAATGGAAAAAGTTGTTTCACTACAAAAATTCCCACGGGCGAACCGATGCACTCACGGCGACAAAACTTCGCACACTAACTCAGGAGACGTGTCCCCAACGGACACCTGGTCGAGCAATGGGTTCCCCCACTCGCCCTCCCCGCCGCAGCGCAATTCCCGTTTTTTTTGGGTCCCCCCTCGTACACCCTTTTGGTCCCACCAGATACAGAGCATAACCTTCGAACCATGAATATTTGGCTTTGGTGTTGATGTTGAGGTCGATGGCACCGATTGACGGATTTCGCGTACTATTTTTTCTTCTTGGGGTTGTCATAGAATATCCAGTTTCCATCCCCAGTCACAATCCGATGTAACAAAACCCTTTCTTTGTTGCCTTTAAATCAGTTGCTCACAAGTGAAAAATCGCCTTTCAACGTCTCACGGTTTCAGTTCATAAGGCACCCAATTTCCTTGCCTTTGAATCATTCCCATGGATTTCAATCGTACGGAAACTACTAGTTGAGTCACTCCCAATGGTTCTGCAAGCTCCCCTTGCGGTAGACTCGGATCTTCATCGAGTAATGCCTCCAATTCTTTGTCTTCGAAATTTTTTAGCTGTCCAGAGCGAGGCTTGTTTTCTTTAGTCTTCTGAAGCGCAACTTTAAGCCAAAATTTCTATTCGTTCTTGACGACCCAGGACACTGGCCCGCCCTTTGACGATGCGTTGGGGTTCTCTTAGCAAGTATAGGGTGGAGTAGCAGGAATCGCGTCAGCAGTTTCTTCGTGGTATTCAATAAGAAAACATCGGGCGCGAGTTGGGGTCAATTTGCCCCCCCCCCGCCCCCCCCCCCGTGACCAGGACGTTATTTTGTTGAGAAATTTATTAATTTCTTTTTTTCTGTGCGGGACTCTTGTGTATAATATATGTATGACCATGAGAGGTGAAAAATTTTGTTTAAATAAGTAAATATAATTAATTATTCCGAAACTCCGAAAAAAAAATCACGCAATTACATTTTGATGTTTTTGAAGTAAAACTTCTATACGCACGCTGGGCTTGGGGAGTAAACTGGTGAAAGCGTGACGGGAGCGTTACGAAAAGTGTGATCGGGCGAGGCGAACGGAAGTTGAGAGGGAGATATACGTTGGTAAAGACAGAAAGAGAGAATTATGTTTCGTATACCTAATCTCCATTACAAACTTAAAAAGTTAAAAATAGACGCCAAGTAATCAGAAAATGTTTCCAATCTAGAAACAAAAAACTTACGACTTCAAAAACCGATTTCTAATATCGGGAAGGTTTAAACCGTATGAAATTAAAGTCCCATGTGTATAAACTCCCATGTATAACTCCCATGGTGTAAAAGTCCTGTCATGCTTAACTGCCATCGTGTAAAACTCCCATGTTGTTCAACTCTCGTGGCGCTAACTTCAGTTTGGGAGTCAGTTTAACTCCCACCATGCTTAACTGCCTTTGTGTAAAAGTCCCGGCATGCGTAAACTGCCATCGCGTAAAACTCCCATGTTGTTCAACTCTCGTGGCGCTAACTTCAGTTTGGGAGTCAGTTTAACTCCCACCATGCTTAACTGCCTTTGTGTAAAAGTCCCGTCATGCATAAACTGCCATCGTGTAAAACTCCCGTCGTGTGAAATTCCCGTTGTGTAAAACTCCCGTCATTCGCGGGCAACTGGGGTATATATGGGGCGCTCCACTAAATACTCCAGTGGTTCTCAATTATCTATTTCGATTACCATACGGTAATTTCATACGGTTTAAACCTTCCCCTAATATATAATAAAAAGTGAAAAGAAATCATTTCATAAATTAGTCAAGTAAACTACTACTCCTTCCGCCAATCAACCTGCCCCATTTGGACGGTATGCCACAAAAGTCTACTGAAAATGCTGTACACAAACTTGGCGTGCATGGTTAAGAACAATAAGCTCGGCGAAGGGGCCGCTGCTTCTTTGTACCTGCAGTAGATTTAACCGGATCTCACGCGTGTCATTTGTGTGAATATCAATCGAAACTACCTCGTGTCCAGCTCCTACGAGTACGAGAGAAATACCGTCGTAGGTGATCTCGGTACACCGAGAGAGATGGCGTAGCTGGGTCATTCGAGCTTTCATGAGGGTTAAACGCAATGAGAGTCGGATCGGCGCGGCGGTATCATCGAAGTTGGGTAGGAAATGATTTAATGACGTTCTACATGGAAGGTTGGCATAGGCTCAATACTCTTTTCGAGACGTTTTATGTTTCATTCTGAATAGTCAAAAACATTTTTCACTATATTAATATTATGGTGTAATAGTGTTATACATAATGATACCTAACAAAAATATTGCGACCACTGCGTTCTATTTTTCTAATAACAAAATTTGATTATTCCTTTATTCCGACTACTTGGGCTAACATTATACAAGAAAAAGTTATTAAGGCGTCATTATCTGCTTGAAAACATCCGAATAGTTGAATTGTATCGGAAATATTCAACACTTAGGTATTATGCTCTTAGGTATTCGCCATTATCCCGTTCTCCCATAATAAATCTCATGATAGGTATGGCTAAGTGAATAATCAGTCATTGTAATAAAATTTTAGTTTCTTTGGTGATAGTACAATTTCCAAGGTGTTAAATTTTGGTTACATGTTCCAATGTGATATAAACTGAACGTTTATATCACTGTTACGTCCTGCGGCTTTCGGGAATTTTGCAACGATTCGAAATTTTCAGTATAAGGCAATTTTCGGATACTCAATGGAACGATCACGAGAGAAGAAGATAATTTATTTTCTCTCCTTTCGACACCGAATAAGAGTGCGAGTATGCGTCGAGTTAGTCACCCACACCAACACGGTCACGCACCAACGTAAACCTCTGGCCGCCGACACAACGACGCCAGCAATATCAATGGTGAAAAATAACAATTTCTTTATCATCTACGTCAAGAGGAAATATCAATCGAGCTAGCGAGAAAAAAACATTGGAGATAGTATTGGGTTACTCTAAAACGTTGGTGGGCCTTTGTGCCCCAGCGTGAGACCCGTGCGTCGAAATCTTCATGCGCGCGTGGCACTACTACCAGCCCACTGACTCATCGATACCCTCACAGCACTACAGTGCGTGTACACTACCCGAGTGTGACGGAGATAGAAGGCGTGCATTTCTTTACAAATGAAAAGAACAGTGTTTCCTTTTTCTGGACAATAAAACTATATGACTATATTTCCCGAAAGTGCGCGAGTGAAAATGTATTGTAACATTAATGTAGAGTCAAAGCATGAGTATGATACCTGCGTCAGGTCGCCGGAGGTGAAAGAGATAAATGTTGCGTGGTATGTTTGCGAGCGAAATTATTAGATCCTGATGTAGGAATTCGCATGAGCTCCGATTGGTCAATCTGTTTATTCGATACTCAGTTTTATTTAGAGTTATATATATATTCTCCTTTTGAGAATTATATTTCCTTTTGACATGTTGTCTTATTTATTCGAGGCTATTCAAGATTGTATATGTGACAGTTGTCTAAGGGGGGCTCAGTTTGTTAGTACGATCTTCAGAGTGGAACATTCAAGATGGAGATGGAAAACATGACACCTAAAGATGGCGAGCAGGAGTCTCGCACGTGGCCGATAAATCAGGGTGGTGGTTGGATAATGAACAAGGAGCGTTCGTTGAAGAAAGACTTCAAATGGTCATCAGAACCTTCGACGCTGTCATAAATTTAACAAACTCTTCCGAGAACCTCGGGTGAAATCAATGATATCGATTGATTATAAACATCCGCTGAAAGAAGGAGACGTTATCCAGATCCGGAAAACGAAACCACGACTATGAGAGTATTTATAAAAGTTTGACCTGGCATAGAGTTCGATTGGAGTGACGACACATGGCCTGGAGAGCTTTGTCTCTGGGATCGGACCGGCAATATAACTACCCTCGTGCCCATTGCGGTCTTCGTCGCACGAGTCACCACGGGATAACGCGATCTCTCTCCCACCTACCCTGCATATGGTAATAGCTAGCTTTCAACGCCTAGAGGCAGCGATACCGGGACCACCAACGTTATGGACATAGACCCGTCATAAAGATGGAGAGAGAGAGAGGCACGATATAACGAACGAATGTCCCCTCAACAATGAGCTCTTTCTTTACCAACCAAAACATGAATAAATTAAATTGCAGAAATTAAATGACCGATTATTGCTCGTGGGAATCTTTAGAAAGACCATACCGTAATAAATATAGTTTATAATTATTAATGTAGGCAGAATGTGTGAGTGCGTTGAGAGGAAGGATTGCATTTAAATTTTTGCGTAAAAAAGGGATGAATAACGATTGAGAATGAATTTAAAGAGAATGCGTAAAAATGATGACACTACTTTCAATTTTCCTTTTAAACAGAATCATCAGAAATGTTTTCAATTCAATTAAAGTAATTACGCATGATAAAACGAGAATATTCCACATTTTGGAAAGAGTAATAATGTTAACAGAGAAATAAAACATGCATGTATTTTAATAAACTTTTAAATACTGACAGATTAAAGATTTGCATTTAACAATATTAACTTTCATACGTAATTGCAAGAAATGGAATGAGAAAAGAATAGAGAGGGGGAGAAGCGAAATAAGAAAGAAAGCGAACGGCACCGCGAGAACCATAAAAGGGGAAAATTGTGACGAAGAGAGATGTATGCAGAGAATGACTGTGGGACAGAGAGATCATATGTAGAACGAACGAGAGGATGGTATGAGAGTAGGAAAGAGTGCGGGAGGGGTCAGGCTATGCGTAAAGACATAGTGACCCACAGCGCCTTCGAAATGAGGGGTATAACAAGAGAGAAGGAGAGATGGTCTGGAGCTTGAGTATGAGAGAGATAGCGAGAGTTGTGCTAAGAGTATGGATGTTAGAATGAGAGAAGAGGATGCGGAAATGTGTGAGTATGAAAGAGATGGAATGACTTTTGTTAAAAGGTTGTGAGCAAAACAAGATAGCGGAGTTTTATTGCAATTCAACTTGCAAATTAATTATTGTAAGCAATGTAAGAATGATGTGAAGTAAAGTTAAGGGTAAATGTAAGTTAAATTTTAAGATAATTTTGATTATATAGAGTCACATAGTCGTCATGAATGCGAGGTGGAGGTGGAGGGAGAGACCCATTGCGTCTTAGAAGACGGAGGGCACACTATCCCACCACTGAAGCTAAGTAGGCTAACGAAGTCTATATAATAACGGGTCATAGGCCCAATCAGGGAGTTCGTTTTTTCGAAGGACAGTTACTTTTGGGAGTCCGTTTTTGGCAGTCGAGTTCGTCGTTGTAGTCGAGTTTTGGGAGAAGTGTTGCATTCAGAGTTACTTTTGGAGACTTAGTTCATTTTAGGAGTTCGAGTTTTGTAATCCGAGTTTTTGTAAATTGCGTTCCGTTTTACAGTCCGAGTTCCGGTTCGAGTATTGGCAATAGAAATTCCAGTTTGTTCGGAAATTCAGCGCAGATTTATTTTATTTTATTTCGGTTTATATTCGTATCTAGCCGTTATTGAGGCGAGAAGACTATAGTTTGTAATGTGACAATTTTGTGTTGGTGAAAAAAATAAAAGATTGTGAAACGAAAAGAAAACTCTTGTGTTTATATCAACGCCATCACCAATCCACATCGTTTTCGTCTTGAATTTATCTCATTGCACGATGGAAAGGAATTCTCATTTGAATATCGCTCCCGGTTGTGGCCAGTCAGCATCAATTATCATCAATCCACATCGTTTTCGTTTTCAGTCTTATCTCATCGCACGAGTATGTACCAAAATGGTTTTTTGCAATTTATTTGTCTCAACTTGCGCCATGCCGCATCGTCTCGTTTCCCGGATGACAACCTCACCCGTGAGCAAATTTATTGTTCGTAATGAAAAGCTCCTTGCGGACTCTTTTGAGATATTTTTCAACTGATTTAGAGTCGACGTTCTTTTTCCTTATAGTGGTTTTCTTTCGCGCGTGATATTCGTGGTTAATTTAATTCGTCAATTTTCAATGTTCCGTTCGTGTTTTATTCTTTGTGAATTTTCGAGGTGTTTTCCCCATTTGCCACCCGTTAGTTGGTCTCATGCGCCAAGCATGCACCCCGTAGCTATACGGTGTCCGTGAAGTACTCCGCGCGTTTAAATTTACTCAGGTTCGAGATTAATTTCGTTATTTCGTTTTCCGCGATGATTTAAGGGCGAATAAATTGAATTTCCATTGATTCTTTATTTTTTTTTATTATTATTGACTTACTACAGCCGTTCATAGTCGATATGGAGGAACTTCAAGTTCGAATTGCCCTTATGGTAATAGTGATAATTCTATTGGTTGCCATTGTTCTAATGGCTTTATTAAGGGGTAATATCCACCAAATGCTCAAAAAAACAAGGCTTTTTTCATGATTTTTTTTAAAGGACATTTGAGATGTAAGGTATATAAATAATATATCATTGGATTAAGCAACTCTTGGAGAATAGAAAAAAAAATTTTATTGTTATTTTTTTTACAAAATGGCGGCTGTGCAGCGATTACCGTGAACCGCTTTTTTAAAAAGTTCTTCCGCGGCGAGCAGTAGAAGTCGTGCCCAACTCCACCTATAACAAAAAAAAAAAAAATTTTCATTATCTACATGAGTGTCGCTAGTGAAGTACACATGATTATATTTTTAGAATTTTTTTTCGCAAAATGGCGACGGTTTGAAAAAAAAAAATCTTTTTCGACAAAAAAAATCGACTTTAATTGTTTATAACTTTTTGTTGTTGTTAATCAATCGCTAAAATCGCGTGTACTTCACTAGATAATCTAATGAAGAAGCTACAGTTAAAATTTCAAGTCAATCGGATGTAAACTTTTTCAGTTCTACTGCTCGCCGATTTTGAAAACATGGTTTTGAGAAAAACGCGTTTAAAGTTTCAAATGCTATAAATCTTAAGAATCGCAATAATATAGTCCTTAATAATTTTTTTACCTTCAGTCAGCTATCCCTGCGCCGTAAAGTTGTCCTTCCCGGGCCTTATTTTCCTCTTCTTCCTTTTTTTGTCTGATGTAAGGCTGCGCCTAGCCTCTTTCGCGATATCGGACATACGATGCTCAGCGACTTTGACGCGATTGGCGTCCGATCCCACGCAAAACTCGTACATGTCCGGTCCAACGGTTAACCCAAGAGCATCGTAAACGGCAAACAGACCCGACAAGCCTTCGTTGAAGGTAATAACGGCTACATCAGTCGCAATATCAACTATAGTCTTACCGCTAGACATCGTTTTTGGAGCAATTGACCACACTACAGCATTGAAGGACTCGTTACTATTTTGAGAATACGCACCCAAGCAGCGTGACAGAAGGTTGTCGGAGCTGAGTTCTTTATAAATGGGTTGTATCGCCTTGAAAACATCCTCATGCATTGGACTCTTGTGCTCGTATGTTGCAAGAGTACCAAGCGCTTTACTGCGCTGCCAAGAACACCAAGAGTCTACTCCGACGGGACACTTCTCGTGCTGTGGATTCTCGTCCGTCGACATTTTATGATATAACGCTGACCAAATTTCATTCCGCATTTTTTCGACTGAATCGGAGTTTCTCCTAATTGAAAGTCCGTAGTAAATTGTAAGTTCATCTATTAATTTTCCGGTCAATTTTCCTCGTCCGCCAAGACCTTTCGTATTTTTTTTCAAATTGCGCAGCCGCGTTCCCATGCGCTTTTGCACGTGGCCGACGCATTCTTTTTTCTCAACGATGACATCTTCATACGGTTTTGAATCGACTATAGCTTTGTACGTTTTTGAATCTCCATCGCCTATGTATTTCAAGTATTTGATATTATGAAGTTCTTCGGACCGTTTGAACATTTCTATGACGGCGTCGACTTCCATTTTCCCGGCACTACCTTCATAATTGGCATCACAACTCTCTTTGTGCGAAGGGTACACCTCCTCGTACTCAGCAGTACCTTCTTTTTTTTGCCAATATTCACACACTTTACAGTACTTTGATTTTACACACACATCTAATACCTTGCCAGTGTGCCAACCAATCAAAGTAACTAATCCAAACAAAGATGAAAACCCGCTCTTCCGCCAAGATCCATCCCTGACACCGTAAGACCGCCTTCTTCACCTCGTTCAACAGAACGTTCTTTCTCTTCAATAGCTGATTTTTTCATAGAAATAATTTTAACAGATGAAGTAGCAGTAGCGATATTGGAAATGATCATACTGTAAGTTGTTTGAAAAACAGGCTTTGCGAGATCCGTCATCGCACAGAACTTTTTTATACCGTTGATGCCTATGCCAATGACGCGCATAGCAAAAATAATACGGCAATTGATCTCATAAGCACGATCATTTATCAGAGGACAGTTAAAAATATCGGCATCACCGCAGTTCGAACAAGACACAACAATCTTGAAGCCTAGTCCACGCTTGCTCGACTGTGAAAACCGCACATCACTTTTAAATTTTTTACACACTAATAATTCAGAAAGAGCAGTAAATACAGCGAAAAAATGTATGAAACAGTAGCCGAAATCCCTATCAACATCGCGATCATGGTTTAAATCAGAAGTTTTTAATTTTTTCGCCGAGGTACTAACGTACTCTGAATCGCCTTCGGACGCATGGCGGTTAGGCGGGTGTCGGTTACTAATTTTACTCCGGATTGTTCTGGTACTTCTTGTTTTACTGCCTTTGTGGCCACTGTACACCTTGTCACTCATAATTAAGTACTTTTGAATATAATTCACAGTTAAAAAGTATAGCAAAACTCAAACTAAGAACGTACACAACGAGAACGGCTGATCGACTAAACAAAGGGAAATTGTGAGTAAACACGTGCTGTACAGACGCTGTAACGGTCGAAATTTGATGCAGCGACCTCTATACTTCACATTCAAAACACGATATCGATCATAGGTAACTTCTACTAATTTACAAAGCCGCGAAATTAAAAAAAAAACGAGCATCGCTAAAATAAGCGAAAAATGTGATTTTGGAGCATAAAAGTTGTTCGGTAAAAATTGATTTAAACGAATTTTGAGTTTAGATCAGTACTTGGGCGTTGTAGATTTTGATTCTAGTATAGTTTTAGCATGATTTAAGCCAATAAAAAAAAATGACAAAAAAAAAAAATTTGGTGGATATTACCCCTTAATGTGTATGGAGCATCGACGGGAGAGTCTCCCTGGAAATCATCCATCTGTGTATTTTCTCCTTTATTAAGGTCCTCTAAATTCATCCCTGCGCGAATAATAAAATCTGATTTATCAATGGAGGTTTATACAATCTCATCATCAAAATTTGTCTTAATAATCTTGGTTAACGACCTGTTATGTTTCTTAAAATTCGCGAAATGTTAACATAACACGAAATTTTTTATCTTCCCCTGCCTAATTACAAATTTGCACTCTCCGCCCATCCCCGAGCAATTTTCCGTAAGGTTAGGCTCGAAACAGGGCAACTCCCTGACTGTCACCGGCTTATCTCGAAAACGTGTAAAGGGGGAGCGTGCTCTCCTTGACCGAGATGAGAAAGTCGTAAGTCAGGACATAACAAATTTTTGGGGGCTCATCCAGGATTCGAGAGCGCATTGTATTGTTTTTTTTTGTTTTGCGTGTATTTCTTGTATTTCTATATGTTTCTTGTATTGTGTGTACTGCGTAGTCGGGAATCCAAATTCATAGAGGATATCTGAGGATCGATGAATCTGTAAAAGAAATCTTCCAGGTTCTTAGTACGACTTTGCTTTCGGCTGTGCTCTAGCCTATACTTTTCGTAGTCTTTGTTGCGAGCCTCTGAAGCATCCTCTCCGAGTATTCCAACTGCGAATATGCTATTATTCATTATCGCAGCACCATGTATTAGGATTTCGTGTAACGCAGATGACATGCGATACCAGGAATAGTCTCGGATGTACATCTCAGCAGTAGAACGGCAAATTGCATCAAAGCTTGATGAGTTGATAGGGAGTTGACATGACATTGCTACCAGAATCGTTTTCAAGTTTGTTAGAAATTCCACGTCAAGCCCAAGGCACTGCGCAAGCAAATTACCATCTTTAAAAGCTGTATTGCCGTCATTAGTAGATCCAGAACTACCCGGCTTAGGCTTGTCATCATGACAACGCCCCGGCCCACGCCGCTCTCACCGTAAAGCAGTTTTTGACCAAAACCTCCATGACACCAATTGTCCACCCCCCCGCCCTCTACTCACCGGATCTAGCCCCCTGTGATTTTTTTTTGTTCCCCAGACTCAAAAGGGACATGAAAGGAAAGCGTTTTGCTACTGTGGAGGAGGTAAAACAAAAATCGCTGGAAGGCCTAAAGAACATCCCGATAAGTGAATATAAAAAAATGTTTTGAACATTGGAAGGATCGTTCGCAGAGGTGGGTTGTGGTCAAAGGAGAATACTTTGAAGGTGGTCAAAATTTGGTGTAAAAATATTAAAAAATAAAGAAATTATGACGAAATTCCCGTTTCTTTTGGGTCCCCCCCTCGTATACCTGAATCAAAAACTCGTCTCACCACCAAATAATGCTTACGCGTATCGCGCGTACATTGAGACGTTATTAAATTACGGCCCGGCAGCTAAAAAATCTCATCTCACGTCCTTGCTATGGTATGATGACACAGCCGGCAAAATGGATGACGCGAGTGGAGAAAAATCGCGGGGTTGGGAGAGCGGATGAAATTTCTGTGTGCTGGGAAAACGTTTGATTTGCTCGCACATTTGCATTGTGACGTGTTTAATCAGGAGCGTTTCCTGTTGAACGGAGTAGAAATGCGAATGCGTTTTGTACGCGCGAGAGACTCGTTTTGTCTCATGAGCGAATCGACGAACGACTCATGCGGACTAAATATTATCGAAGCCACGCTTCTCGTAAGACGAACGAAAATCGCACCTGGCGTTTTACTTTCGCACGCCCGTGCACTGGCGAAATCCACTGCGAAATATCCCTTTACTCGCGTGGAAGTTAAAGCCGTTTCATTGCATGCTGGTATACACGGGGAAACGATTGATAATGTCGTTCTTGGTCAGCTACCGAAGCAGATAACTATCGGTTTCGTCGATAACAGAGCGTACAACGGAGACCGCTTCTTCAACCCGTTTAACTTTCAAAATTATAAATTTATTTATCTTTCTTTATACGTAGATGGTATGCAAGTACCTTCTCAACCACTGCAACCAGATTTTACAAAAAGTAATCTTTACGTGCATGCATATCAGACGTTATTCTCGGGAGCGGGAATACATTTTCTAAAAGAGGGTAATTCCATAAGTCGAGCGAATTATCGAGACGGTTATTGTTTATTCGCGTTCGACTTGACACCCGATCTTTCGGCGAATAGCAGCACTCACTGGAATTTGTTAAAATATGGTAGTGTGAGGATCGAGGTGAGATACCAAAAAGCGCTACAGTCAACCGTAAACTGCGTCATATACGCTGAATATGACAACGTTCTTGAAATCGATGCGTCCCGTCAGGTAATAGTGGATTTTGCTGGTTAATCACGGATATCGGATTACCGGTTATTTTTTCTTCGCGCCGCTGAAAGAGTTCAGTTTACCGCTATCTATCACACGAGACGGACGTGAAAATGGATATCGTCATTGATATACAGGGAATGCGAGACAAGGGTAATCGCTTGCTACCAAAAGAAATAGCCGTTGTCGCTATCGACAATCCGTCTTTGATGCATTGGCTCGTTCAACCTCCGTACTCGTTTATCGAACTACCGGAGGATGTGCGAAAGGAAAATAAATGTTTTTCGTTCAATTGTCACGACCTCGAGTGGTACGAGGGTGATGTGTCTTGTAAGCAAGTTTACGCGAATTTACGAAACATTGCCCGACATGACAGAAGCATTTATACCCGAGAACATGAAGAAGCCAATCTCTTGTGCCAAGTATTGTCTCGCCACATTAACGATTTGCAAATTTCGGGGTGGGAGTGTCCGAGAATAGAACATTTGCCGAAAACATGTACCAAATGTTTGCGACATTCCACGGTGAGCGATAAACGTTCGATACGTTGCACTTCAACGAGAAAGTGAAAAAGGAGAGAAATGAATATATACGAGGTCTGTTCAAAAAGTATCGCGAATTTTGAATTTCCGCGGGCTACGTATATTCGATTTTCGATTTTTTTGTGGCGTTAGGTTGGTACCCATGTCCCTCATTTATGCTGAAAAAATCGGTCATTTTGAATGTTTAGTTAATTGTTGACAGCTGTTTTGGTTAGACGTGTTTTGGCTTGTCTTCGATTTTTGCCTACTCCAAAAAAGCAGCTTCCATTGCGATGATTGAGCTTTGGATTCCACGTCATAACCATAAACCCATGATTCGTCACCAGTTATGACCCTCTGGAGCAAATTTGGGTCGTCGCGGACCGAGTCCAACAGCTCCTCAGCAATGTTAACGCGACACTGTTTTTCTTCGAAATTGAGCAATTTTGGCACGAATTTCGCGGCGACCCGTCTCATGCCCAAATCATTGGTAAAAATCGAATAGCACGAGCCAATCGATATGTTTAGTTCCTCAGCAACTTCTCTAACGGTGATCCGACGATTGGCCAAGATTATTTTCTTCATTTCATCAATGTTTTCGTCTGTTGTTGATGTGCTCGGGCGTCCGGAACGCATTTCGTTGTTCGCATCTTCTCGGCCCTCCGAGAACATACTGTACCACCGATAAACGTTGCTTTGGTCCAAGGTAGCTTCACCATATGCCAGTCAACATTCGGAATACGTCCGCGCACTTAATTTTGTTTTTCACACAAAATTTGATACAGATTCTTTGATCCATTTTTTGGAATAGGCAAAAATCGACGACAAACCAAAACACGTCTAATCAAAACAGCTGTCAACAATTAACTAAACATTCAAAATGGCCGATTTTTTCAGCATAAGTAAGGGACATGAGTACCAACCTAACGCCACAAAAAATCGAAAATCGAATATACGTAACCCGCGGAAATTCAAAATTCGCGATACTTTTTGAACAGACCTCGAATAGCAGCAAAATTGGATATATCAGCATTTCGCCATTATCGCTCATGAGAGTATGAACACGCACCAAATACAAAAAGCTCTACGCCATTTACCAATTGCAACAATTGGAGTATTCCCCGCAGACGAGATCCCGTGCGTGTGGACAAAACCGGCGAGGATAATAGTAAACACCGATGAACACACAAAACCCGGAGAACACTGGGTCGCCATGTACGTCGATCGCAATGGAAGAGGATGGTACTTTGACAGCTATGGATTGCCGCCGATCATCCCACAACGTCTCGCAAGACTCCGAAGAAATTGCAAATTTTTCCGATGCACCATCAAACAGCTCCAAAGCGATTTATCAGATGTATTGTTTTTTTGCATTTCATGTCTTGCGGTTTTGGTATGGCTCGATTTAATAATCTCTTCAGTAATAATGTGCGAGAAAACGATAAAATAGTTCGCGATTATTACAATGCTTTTACCTCTCAGAAAATAAAAAATAATAATAATAATAAAACTTTGAACGCTAGGGGTTTTACCGAACGGAGATTTCCTTGCAACCAGCGCTGTTTCATGCGCCGATGAAAAAATGGTGGGGCGGAGTCGTGTGAGTATGGCCGACGCACGGTCTCGTGATTAGTCCAATTAATTATCTCGGGCGACGATATGGGTCGAACTCGGTATTATCGTTTAGCCGATAAGAGTTATAATGGCGCGTGTGAGGTTAGCCATAAGTGGGAGGTAACGCTCGGTGCAGCGTCGGAACGGCCAGTTTGTCAGCCGAAAAAATGTCGTCACAGACGCAGAGCGGTATAATTCATTTTTAAATTTAAAACTAGTTATTTTAATATGAAAAATAGAATCGATAATTTTATTTGTATAGAATCCGCGAAGGCGTAAGGAGAAGAAGCGCCTAAAAGAAGAAAATACCGATGATGACGAAATGTCAAAACTAATAGCGGGAATGGAAAATCTTGTAATTTGAGGAATTATATTTCACTTGGTTGTACGAAATATTTGAAAATGTTAAAAGTAAAAACTGGAAACATATTTTTTCATTTACCGCCATACCGTATCCCTGTTATAATTCGCCGCTCGCCGACTAGATTTTGCTGAATACGCGGCAGATATTGGGTTACCCATTGGGTCATCTTTGTTGCAGTAAATATAATAAAAATTGTGAAAAAAATTCCGTTCAGCACGAGTCTTTATTCGGGGCGGAAGTGAATATGGATATCGTCGTCGATATACAGGTTCTGCGGGGCAAAGACTTTCATTTCCTTCCAAAAGAAATAGCAGTTGTTGCAGTACACAAATCGCTTACGGCCCATTGGATCGTTGCACCGCTTTACCCACTCGCTGTATTACCAAAAAAATCAAGGCGCCAAAATAGGTTTCTGGCAGAAGTTTATCACGGACTTTACGCGAATTTACGCGATATCTCTCGAGAATCGAAGCGAATTTATACCCGCGGACGCGATACGCGCGGGTGCTCCTACAAAATGTCACGGGGCGCGAAATAATCAACCTTGAAGAGGAAGAAGACGCTCCTCCGTTTAGTCTTTTACCGCTAGCATATCGCACGTGCAGGCGTCATGGCTTAATGCGCACGGGATTATCACGATGCGCCTTGAAAAACGCGTGTCGAATAAAAAAATGGCTTTAGCAGCATCCGTCCGAGAATGAGGAAAACTATCCTAATATTAGCTTGGATTCCGAAGACGATATTCAAGAAAAATGATTCGCCCAATAAATAAACAGTACAATTTTTGCATTTCGTGTAATTTTTAAAAATTAACGAAAAACTGAAAAAAATCTTTTTCATTTATCGCCCTGCTTCGTACCGCTATATCATAATTCATCGTTGCTAAGCCGAAACAATAGCCGTCAGCGCGCTAATGAATCACGAGGGGGGCGGGGATGTCGCTCTCAATACTTTACTAGGCGCGGCTGCTCATTATACCGTGGACTTCGGAAGCGCTAGCATGGATCGATGACGTCATTGCCAGAATCTTGGAAAAAAAATGGTATGGTACGCGTATGGTGCTCTCACTCATCCTCACTTCTTCCCCCGCCGCCCATCGTATCACTCTAATTTTCCCACTTCTGCGGAGGTGGGGGGTGGGGGATTGGGGTGGTGGGGATGGCCGCATGGTGGGGGAAGGAGTGGGGATGAGAGTGGGGGGCGCATTACCCGTACCAATACTACTCACTCATAAATGTGTATTGCTGTATTTCGTTTCCCTTCAATGAGACGTCTTGCGCCGGCGCAACCCGCGGGATTCGCGACATCGTAATACACTTTTTCATACAACATCACTCGTCTCTTGCGCGTCACAGTGTATTTCCAATTCTAACCTATTTGTCAGATTGCCTCGGTTGGTTTAGTCGTCGGCGTTTATCGGCACGCACCGCGGTGTTATCTACTTCGGGCGTTCTTGTCCGTTTAAGGGCGGGGTAAGGGTTTTCATTTTCGAAAAATCGAATTTTTTTTGTCTTATCTTATTGTTTAACATTTCAAGACTATGTCCTTAAAATTTTAAACCGATCTAAGCAATATTCTTGAAGTTCTTGTCTTATTAATCTCCTGGCCTTTAACGCCATACCACTAACAGCTGCGGGCAGTCGGGCTAGCAGTGCAGCTGTCGAACAGGTATACAGTTTATTCATTGCTATTGTGTATATAGTATATAGTGTATACTATACACTACAATATTTTAAAAGAAGAAACGAGCGTCAGTTTGTCGTTAGACGTTCGACCGTGCGCTTGCCATTTTATAATCATCTAAAAAATGTCCTGTACAAAAATGCCGAGAGTAAGCAAAGTTTCGAGAGAAGACCGACAAAGTGGAAGGACTTATTTGTGTAGATAAAAAAAAACCGTTTAATCCGAATAAAATAATTAAAGATGAGGCTACCACAAAAAGTGCTTCATCGAAGAAAATCAAACTAAATACCAGTGCAAGTGTACCAGAAGAAGTTGAAAAACATTACAGAATCATCGATTTTTTGCTTGTTTTCTCAACCATCGCAAGTTTAGTGAAATGTGCTCAGACAAATTGTTGAATTTGCATCTGATGCATTTGCATTTGATGTAGCTGCATTCACTTTCAATGAAGGTGCTGGTGCTTTTATAACTTTTCTGTCTGACATGAACGTCAGCGTCGGCCCAAGCGCTCATGATTATGCATCATTCACGGACAGCAATCGCATTGACAGGGCCGAGGTTCAAGCTGAGTAGCAGAGCAAAGAAGCCAGAATACAACGAAGACTTGAGAGAAGAGAGGCTGAAGACATCGACAATGCCGCAGGAAGTCTGCTGTATGGAGCTGAAATCGATGATTCTGTGTAAGTTGGAAAAACAAATTTTTTCTTCACTTTTTTACTTCATAAACTTTAGACGCGTTTTTCTCAAAACTACTTTTTCAAAGTCCGTGTTCACTGCCATTTAAAAACTACTTGACCGATTCATTTCAAACTTTGTACACATTTTCTACATATAAAATATCTCCCCCCAACGTTAAGTAAAATTTTTTTTTTTACATTAAGGGTGTTTCCCACCCACAAAATGGCGGAATTTTTCGTGGAAAATAACAGTTCACACTTTAGATGGCGGCCAAAAATTTTTAAATGAAAAAAAAATTATCAGAGAACGTTGGGGGGAAGATTTGATTATAATTTGACTAAATTTTCATGGTTTTTCATTTTCAGATAATTTCCGGCCGAGCAATAGTGAACACCGCAAATTGTTTTTTTTCCAAGACGTTCTAAGGGAAGCTCTGTTACGGGCTTATGCTTCAATATTTCTGCATGAAAAAATTACACAACATTGTCAAAAGTATGCTCAATAATGTACAAAAGGTTCGAATAAAATTGCTCAATCCATATTTGAGAAAAAAAATCGCAAAAAAAGTTTTTTTTTTACGCTGAAACCCTTACCCCTCCCTTAATCAGTTGTGAACGCGCAGAGCCCCACAACTATTTGTTTCCAAAGAATTCCCGCGGTATGAACGACGCGCGTAGAATGCTGATAAATTGTCCACGTGCCACGGCGTTAGAGGTTTTTTGTGACGCAAAGCATCGCTAACAAGATGAACAATATTATAGTCTGCCTTAAGGGGTGAAATGCAGTTAGAATTTTCAAAAAATCGATTTCTTTTTTTTGCATTTTCTTGAAGTATTATGTTTCGAACATATTCTCTGAAAATTTCAAGTTAATCCCTATCCGGGGGGGGTAGGGTTTTAAAGGCGAAAAAAAGCATATTTTTATGATTTTTTTGCGGCGACATGAGTAATATAATTTTATTAAATAGAATTACATATTATTGTACAACTATTGAAGTATCTCAGAAAAAATGTTCAATGAAAAATATTGATAAATAAGCCGGTCACGTTGAATCTCCAGAGGCGCCTTGAAAAAAGTGGTTTTGCGGTGAACATGATAACTCGTTACCGGATCATCTCAAACAAAAAAATTGATATGCATTTTAAAGGTGATGTATTTCTCGAGGTAATCAGGAAGAGTTTTTTTTTTTTTTTTCTATTTTTTGCAGCACTTGGAAGTGAAAAACGCAATTTTAGCTCAAAAAATCGCGCTTAATTTGTTATTAAAAAATTGAAAAAAAAACAACTCCTCCTGATTACCTGTTGATTTATGTGAAGAAGTAATGTTTAAATTTTCAAAAGGATCGGTTCAGTAGATTTTGAGTTCTAATGTTCACAAACTTCAAAAATGACGTTTTCGGGAAAATCGATTTAAAGTTTTTTATACGTGAAAATCAGGTATCACGGCCGGTCGTTTGAAACGCTGTAACTCCGTTAGTTTTACTCCGATTGACTTAAAATGTATACACAATATTCTCGACATATTGTTCATTCAGAAAAAAATTAAAAAAAAAATGTTTAACCCTACCCCCCCCCCCCCCCCCCCAATAGTTTCCGAGATATTCCACAATTAGTGGAGGGGCCCTGGGTCCCGATGGCAGGTAGCGGACGGCAGCTGCAAGCGACCGGTTTCGACCCGTCTATTATATTCTATATATAGTTTTGTTTCGTTACTGAAAATTTTTGGCTAGGCATCAGTATATTCGTGGCAGTTGAACTGAGTGGTTGATACTTCTGCGTTTATAGACAAACTTATTTGATTATTTCATTATGAATCGTAGCAAAGATTCTAGAGATCTTCGGAGATCTGGGAATCTTCGTAAGTCGCGCACCGTTAAAAGAAAAAATGTTTTCAATCCGAACACAGCGGAACGTAATGAAAGTGTTTCAAAATCACTAAGCTCATCAGCTGAAAAATTTAAAACGAGACATAGAAGATGATGTGCCTGAAGATAATCGTGTTAAATATAGAATAATAAACTTTATTTCTGTATTTACGGCCATTTCGAGTCTTGTAAAGTGCAAAAAGTGTGATGGGGATGTGAAATTTCAGACAGCGAGCACACGTGGTCTGGGATTTAAAATTGTCGTATTATGTAATGGTTATGTTAACGAGAACATTCCTTCGTGTTCTTTTATAGAACATTCCTATGAAATAAATCGACGATTCATGTTTGTAATGAGACTCCTAGGAATAGGATATGATGGAATGCGAAAATTTTGTGGTCTAACGGACATGCCATAATTTTGAGACAAGCGTACATTCACAATACTGTTGAAGCAAATATCAGATGCTAGTAAAACCGTCGCAGAATTCTTGCTTCAAAAAGCTATGGATGAAGAAATAGAAAAAACATCAAAAGCTGAAAATAAGGAAACAAATTAATTGACTGTATCTGGAGATGGAACATGGCAAAAGCGTGGCATCTTTGTTTGTAGTTTCATCAATAATTGGTTATTTTACTGGAAAAATTCTTGATTTAAATATAAAGAGTAGCTAATGTAAGCTGTGTGAATATTGGAAATCCAAAAAAAAATACTGTTGAATTTGAAGAATGGAGTGAAACGCATAAGAATGGGTGTAGTGCAAATCACGAGGGATCATCTAGAAAAATGGAAGTCGACGGAATTGTGGAAATTTTCAAGCAGTCAGAAACGAAATACGGAGTTAAATATACAAACTATATTGGAGATGGTGACTCCAAAACTTATTCCAGAGTTTTAAAAGCTATTTCTTACGAGAATACTATCATAAATAAGAAGGAGTGCACGTATAGAAACGGATGGGGAGTCGATTATGCACATTGAAAACCAAGCACGGTGGTCGTGGAGGTAAAGGCAAAATAACAGCGAAGATGATAGACAAATTAACTGTCTACTATGACTTAGCTATAAGTCGGTAGTGTGATTCACTGGAAAATATGAAAACTGCGGTATGGGCAACATTCTATCACTACAGCTCAGCTGATGAAAAAACCACATCACAAGATGTGCCCGAAAGATGAAGAATCTTGGTGTTCGTATCAACGCGCTCAAGTTAATGGGGAACTCGATTCTTATGAGCAAGATTATCGACCGTTACATCCCATTGTTATTTTTGGTCTAAAGACTTTTTGTTCGCTCTTCAAAGGTATGGAAAATGAAAGAACGCGAGGATGTTTAAGGATGGATATATTATATGTTTTTATTATAACAGCAGCGTGCTCACACAGTAGACGGAAGAAGACAACCGACGATACTTCCGTCCGTGGCGCGCTCGACGCTTTTCTAACTCGGCCCCCTATCGGTATCGCACGCAGGCGCACGATATACGAGAGAGCGGGAGAGTACGAAAAGTCTATTTCTCAACACGCTCACTGTTTGAGTACTCGCCGAAACTTCTCAGGCTTAGGTTATCTCGTAGAGCATTGAATCTCTCTCTAGGCACAGCCTTCGTAAAAATGTCAGCCTTTTGGCTCTCGGTAGGGATATATTTCACCAGGACTTCCTGACTAGCCATTTTTTCGCGTATGAAATGAAATCTTACGTCTATATGTTTCGTTCTTTTGTGAAACTCGGGGTTCTTTGCTAACCTAATCGCGCTTTGGTTGTCGACATACAACACCGTCGCTTTATCACAGCTCGCGCCGAGATCCTTCAACAGATTTCGTAACGATATATTCTCTCTTGCGGCCGTTGCCGCCGCTACATACTCGGATTCGGTAGTACTCAGCGTTACCATTTTCTGCCGCTGACTCGACCACGTGACTAGACCGTTCGCGAAATTAAACGCATACCCCGTAGTCGACCGACGCGTCTCTAGATCGCCTGCGTAATCTGCATCGCAATATCCCACGAGACTCGACTCTTTTCCTTCAGTTTTATAAATTATTCCGAGATCTCTCGTTCCGTTCAGATATGCGAAAATTCGCTTCACAGCTCTCCAATGCGTCTCGTTATGTTTGTTCAAAAACTTCGCGACCGTATTTACCGCATACGAAATGTCCGGACGCGACACTACTGACAAAAATATGAGTGAGCCGACTGCCTCTCGGTACGGCGACCTATTCTCGCCCTCTTCCCCTTTTTCCACCGGTTTTAACGTCGCATGAGGATCGGCAGGAACGCTCACTGCTTTCGCATCGGCCATTTTGAATTTCTCGAGTATTTTCTCCGCGTAGTCGCTCTGATGAATCATCATCGACTTTTACCCTCGGTTTCTCGAGATTTGAAGTCCCACAAATCTGCTCGCGCCCCCAATCGTTATCTCGAACACCTCTCTTAGAAACTCGACTACTTTCTCGATTACTCTCGCCGATTTGCAAGCAATTAGTCCATCGTCGACGAACAACGCCAAAAACACGCTTTCACGCTCGATCATTCCTCCATACACACATGGATCCGCGTTGGGTTGTTCTAGATCGTACTCTCTTAGGAACTCACTGAATCTAGCATTCCAACACCGAGGTGCTTGTTTTAGTCCGTATATTGACTTTTTCAAGCGGCACACAGCACTCGCACTATTCTTCTCGACGATCAGTCCCTCCGGTATCTTCATGTAAATCTCTTCTTCGAGTTCGCCGTACAGGAATGCCGTGCAGACATCAAACTGCAACAGCTCCAGATCGTCCTGCGTTACTCGAGCCAGGAACATCCTCAGCGAGTCATACCGTATCACCGGGGCAAATGTCTCGTTATAGTCGATTCCGTACTGCTGACGAAAACCTCTCGCGCACAGTCGCGCTTTGTACCTCGGTTTATCACTTGTTTTCTCGCGCACGACCTTGAAGACCCATTTGGAATCGATGATCTTCATGTCTTTTTTCTTCGTCACTATTGTCCACGTCTCGTTTTTCTCGTGTGCTCGTAGCTCGTCGTGGACCGCTCGCTCCCATTTCTCGCTTTCCGGCCCGTTGACCGCTTCGCGATAAGTTTCCGGCGGTTTATACTCACTTGAGTATATGAAATCGATTTCCGCGAGATACCGTCGCGGCTCTCTCAGCAGTGCACGATCTCGTAGTCCATGTCGTTCGACTCCTGGAGTTCCCTGCGCTCTTCGACGTATTTCTTCGGCTTTTACTCGTTCGTTGTCTCTGCCCTCAGCATCCGCCTCGTCCGGCTCGTCGTTGTCGTTGATCTCGATAACTTCGTCTTCGTCTCGAGTTGTATTCGGCAAAACGAGCTCTCTTTCACTCGATTATACATCGCTCGGATCTCGCGAGTTTGACTTTTCTTCGAAAACGACGTCTCTCGACACGCTTACTTTCCTCTTTTCCGGATCGTAAAGCCGATAGTTCGAAGATTCCCCCTGATAACCCACCAGTATCAACTTCTTTGCTTTATCATCGAGCTTTCTTCGGAATTGCTTTGGTACGTGCATATATGCCGTTGATCCGAAGACACGCACATGTTCCAGATTCGGCTTCCTGTTTGTCCACGCCTCGTACGCCGTTTTTAAATTTTTCCGGCTCGATGCGTCGTGCGATTCAGCACGTAAACTGCAGTACTCACCGCTTCTGCCCATAAACTCTTCGGCAGTTCCTTCGCTCGAAGCATTGTTCGCGCGCACTCGAAGATCGTCCGATTTGCCCTCTCCGCCTTTCCATTTTGTTGTGGCGTGTACGGCGCCGTGTTCTCCATGACGATGCCTTTTTCTCCGAGATATGTCGCCATCTTCGTGTTCTTGTATTCGCCGCCGTTGTCCGAACGTACGATCTTTATCGGCTTCCCGAATTTATTCGACACGATTTTCTCGTACAACTTGAATTTCTCGAGCACCTCGTCCTTGTGACGCACAAAATATACGTAACTAAAACCCGACGCGTCGTCTATGTCACGTAATACCTTGCGCCACCGAGAGAATCAACCTGTATCGGTCCGCACACGTCCGTATGTACGCACTCTCCCGGCTCGGTACTTCTTTTTCCCGGTCTGTCTCGAAACGACTGTCGGTGCGACTTCCCGAACTGACACGGCTCACACACGAATTTCTCGGCGTTCTTCAATTTGACCCCTTCGACGAGGCCACCGCGCACCATATCGCACAAAGCTCGAGCTCCTACATGACCGAGACGCTCGTGCCACACTTTTAAATCAACCGACGAGACGTTTACTTCCGTCTTTTCGCCCGGCTTTATCACTCGAAAGAGCATTCGGTATATCTCATTGTTTTGCTTTGCGCCAGTCGCCACGATTTGATTGTCCCGCGTAATTGTAACTCGCTGTTTGCTAAACTTCACGTCGAACCCCTTTTTGGTACACATACCGACCGAAAATAAATTTTTCCTGAGACTCGGCACGTACAGCACTCCTTCGATTCGCGATTCGAGCCATCGACCGTCGACAAACTTCACGATTCGTATTATGCCTTCGCCTTTCACTTCGCATTGTCCATCGTTCCCGAGCACTACTGCGCCGCCACTACTCGACGTGAATTCGTCGAACCACTCGCGTCTGTACGAGATGTGTCTCGACGCTCCGCTGTCGGTCAACCACGCCTTTTCTTTATCGGCAGCCAACACTCTCTCGACTATCTCGCGGAAGGGTTCATCGCTTTTCTCGTGAACGTCCGATCGTCCTCGCGATTCTTCACTCGAAACGACAAATGCATAATCACGCGAACCACTTCCATCGTGCTCACTATAATTGTTCTTCTTCGATGGACACGTACGCGCCATGTGACCTTTTTCTTTGCACTTGTAGCACGTCACGGTTTGCAGATCCACCGGCTTCTTTGGACGTCGATTTTTATTTCCGTCCTTCTCCGTGTTCTTTTCAGCACTGTTTTTCGTCACAGCTAACGCCTCCGCGGCATCATCCCCACTCTCGAAACGAGCTTCTTCACGGATGAGTCGCTCAGTCAAATTATCGACTGTCTGTCTCGTTTCGTCCATATTGTCCCACACAGTACGCAATGCACTATATCTCGCCGACAAACTGGCTAGAATTTTTGCCATCACAGTTGTATCGTCCACTGCACCGCCGAGATCACGCAACTGCTGTGCCATGTTTTTCACTTTAGATACATGTTGCACCATCGAATCTCCGGGGATCATCCTGTACTCATGAAATTTCTGCGTTAAAAACAGCTTGTTCGATGCCGATTTTTGTTCGTGTATCACACACAGAGAATCCCACATCTGCTTGGCCGTGGTACACGTCACTAACGGCTGCAGTTGAGCCCTCTCGATCGACGTCGAGATCAGTACCATCGCCTTCGCATTATCCTTTTTCCAGGCCGTCCTGTCCGCCGCTTCTGCATCTTCCGCCAACACCCTCGTCCCATCGACAATATCGTCCACGTCCGCTGCGACGAACACCGCTCCCACTTCGAACTTCCACGTGAGAAAATTTGTGCCGTCGAGCTTCTCCACATGTCTCGATGTTACTTCCGACGTCATTTTTCCGTCGAACGAAACACTTGCTTCCGCAATAGAGAATTTTTTTATTTTTTTTTTTATTTTTTATTTAGGCACCTGTTGGACAAGTTGGCTGCCACGTGGCCGAGCCGTCGGAAAAACACGCGTTTCGCGATCGCGCTTCTCGCTTCGTTCGATTAATTTCCCGCAGCCAGAATGACTGGGCCCATAACCTTTTGGTATAAAGTATTTTTGTTCGCTCTTCAAAGGTATGGAAAATGAAAGAACGCGAGGATGTTTAAGGATGGATATATTATATGTTTTTATTATAACAGCAACGTGCTCACACAGTAGACGGAAGAAGACAACCGACGATACTTCCGTCCGGGGCGCGCTCGACGCTTTTCTAACTCGGCCCCCTATCGGTATCGCACGCAGGCGCACGATATACGAGAGAGCGGGAGAGTACGAAAACTCTATTTCTCAACAGTTATGGATGCTATAAAACCAATTTATGAAGATCTGAGTAATGATGATTTATTCTCTAGGTGTATCCGTGGTTTCAATCCAAATAGTAACGAAAGCTTCAATCAGCTAGTTTGGAAGATAAGCCCAAAAACAATATGTAGTATCAGTACTATTGTAGAAATTGCTGTATATGTTGCTGCTTGTATATTCAATGAAGTTACACACACATTGTTGCTGATCATGAATATACTTGGCATGAATTGTGGACCCGATTCTCACCGGTATACAGAAAGAACAGATTCTCAACGTATCGACGTAGCTGAAAAACGCACTAACGACAATACCCGGGAAGGCAGCTTCGAAGCTTCTACATCGGCAGAAGCCCTGTTTTATGGGCCAGGAATTGATGATTCGATGCAATTATTTGATTAGTATTTTCCTATATATAAATCAAGTGCAAAATTAGAAAACTCTTTCAAAAATTTTAAAAGATGTATAACGTAAAAACTATGAGCTTTAGCAAGATTTTATAGAGAATACTTTCGTCTCGAAATTGCCCGAAATGTTTTTTAAAAATCATTTCACCCCGAAAAACTCTAATTTTTTGAAAAATTGTTTAAACAATTGGCTATAAACAATTCAATGCTCGACTTTTCGTCAAAAAATTGTGATATTCGAATTCAGTGGATCAAAATACATCAAAATAGTTTAGCTTCATCCATCGAGCTCAAAATTTTACGAAAATATAATACCGTTATCTCCATCGAAAAACTTTAAATGCGTTTTTCTCGAAACTATATTTTTAAAGTCGGTGACTACTATAATTCAACAACCACTCGATGGATTTTGATGAGATTTTTACTGCTTATTAATACCATTAAAAACTATCCCTTGATCGTAGGTTTTTAATTTTTGTTGAAAATTACTATTTTTTTTAAACAATAAACGAGTAATTTTTTGGTCGAAATCGAGTTTTCTGTCAAAAGCCGCCATTTTCTTAATTTAAAAAAAAATCTACGATTAAGGACTAGATTTATTATTAAACTAATGATTTTTATTTGGTTTTTTTATTTCAGATCCAGTAAAATTTTATGATGGTCACCGCGAAGCGCTACTTGGAAAAGGACGTCCACAAAGATAGCGATATTTTTATAAATAATTAATTTTTTTTTTGTAATTTCGCCAAAGTCAAGTTGAATCATGATATTAAAACTTTGTCTAATCAGTTTTATGAAATGAACTAAATTAATATAAAAAAAATTATTGAAAACTCCCTTTTTCGCGCCCCTGACTGCATCTCACCCCTTAAGCACACCGTCTATCGACACACGTCCTTGCTGATCCTATTGAATCCGATCAGCAATCTCGTTAGTGTTGCAGAGATAGTTGACGAGTGAGGTGCTTTACGTTTATAGATGGTTGGCAAACTTTAGATAATGTTTCCACTTATCGTCGTCATCGATGAATTTGTTCGAACGTAAAGTATTTGAAAGATCGACATCGAGACGAGTTCGTGCATCACCCGGTGTCTGTACAGTTTTAATTTCATTTTCCGTTTTTTCACACAAATTTTGGAATATATATATCTCTCTATATTATATAAATATATCGCCGCCGCCGCCGTGTACAAGAGTTGAGGCGGTCATTCCCTTCACCGTACCCCCCCCCCCCAACCCAAGAGGGGGGGGGCAGTACGCTCGATGGAATGGCCCAAGGGGCGGGGAAGGGGGGTTGGCGCGCGAGGCGCGCAGGGGGGCAGAGCCCCCCTAGTATATATATATATATATATCTCTATATTATATAAATATTTCGCCGCTGCCGCCGCCGCCGCCGCCGTGTACAAGAGTTGAGGAGAGCGAGCGGGATCGAGTAGGCTGGGTGAGGGGATCGAGCGGTGGGGGGGGGGGGGGGCGCGCAGGGGGCAGAGCCCCCCTAGTATATATATATTGTTACGTCCGAACTTTCAAATCATTGGGAAATCCCATCGGTCGTTTCATCTTTTGATTTTTCATTTGATTTTCTCACGAATTAAAAATTTCAAAATCGCTCGGATTTCCAGAATTCCCGCGTAAGCATAAAGATAGGCCCTTATGGCACAAAACGGTCGAGCGACCGGTTCACACGCTTGAAAATACTTTTTGAAGACTGAAACGCGCCTATCATAGAATGCAGTTTAGACGCTGACTCAAAAGTTAGCGTTCTCAACACTGTATGCGTTCCCACGGCAAAGGCTTGTGTCCGAGGCAGGATTCTGCTGACATCTTAGCCAAGCAAAATTTCCTGATAACGTAGATGTCGAGGCGTGTGGGGACGAATCATCCCCCACGCGCCGGCATCTCCTACTTCATACGCAAAATTAAAATGCGCTTTTCGGTTAGGACAAATTAGAAGTAAGTCAGTTCCTCTCGGGAGCTGGACCACGATGGTCCAGCTCAAATAATAATCTGGGTCCTCCGTGGTTCGACCAGTATTGTCGACCACGTAAAATTCTAATGTTCACTAAAAGAAAGAATAAAATCATAAATCCAAAGTTATAAACGCAAGTTCCAAAGTTAACGCCCTAGCAGCAGTTACAAAATCCGGGAGCTGCTGGTCAATAATAAGTGATAATTCGTTTGTTAAGTGTTTATGAAATAAAAACCAACCGTAACTGAACTCGATGGTAAAAATATGCGCCAATCGCCGTCGGAGACCGAGCTCGTCGAGATCGCTCCTAGCGACGATCCAGAGCCGGATCTTCCAAAGGCTCTTTCTTAACACTGCTCCTAGCGACAGTGCCCGGGACATCAAATAATCGACGAATTGGTATCGCGAGTTTGTCGTTGCCATCCGCGATAAGCTTTCGAGCGAAGCGTACGCAAATGTACATGTACATTATCGAACGACTAAACTGGAATTTATAAAATCAACCACCAACTCCTTCAGGACATTCTTCTATCGAAATGTGTACTCAGAATTACCTTCGCACTGCGAAGGCGAAATTATTATCTTATTTACAATAAAATTTGTAAAACTACGAGCATCGTAAAGGTACAGAATAGTAATCGTTAAAACGCAAATGTGAAATCAAAACTGTTCGACGAGAATTGTGAACTAAAATTGCAAAACAAAATTGTTTAACTGAAAAACCGAGAAATGAACCAAAATTGTGAACTTCATCAAAAATGTTAAACTAAGCGAAAACAAAATTGTGAACATCAAATAAAAATGTTAAAGTGCGAATGCGAAATGCACAAACCGGAGAATCAGAATTGTGAAACTGTGGAAAATTATAACCGAATCAATAGTTATGACCAAATACAAGTGAATAAAAATATTATTTGTCATTTGTTAAAATGTGCATCGTGTTTTATTATCAAAACTACCCGCTACGCCCAACTCGTCTAACTTTTATCAAATACTACTAATCTTCACCATTTCAACGATCGCCCTCGCTGCGCCTCGATCCCTGACCGGCACATTCTGGTCTAAATAAGAGGCGGGGCTGCCCATATTCAACCAGGACTCGCTACGCTCTCTCCTTCTTACATATCGCGACGTAACAATATATATTCTGTAAGCCGGATAATAGAAACTCACCCGTTTTTTCGTTGATATCTGAAATGGAAATTTGTATGCATGGGAAAAACATGGGGGTGTTAACACAAGATTGATGGCGAAAGAAAAGTTTTCGTTTATTAAAAACAACACGCTGTTAGATCAAATTTTTCATTTTTTCATCAAAATTCTTATTATTTTAATATACATTTTTTTCACTTCGCTCTTTTCTCACGATAATTATCATTTTTCTGAGATAATTGACATGGTTTTCCTTTCTCAAAAGATATATATCGGGAATGATTGATTATCGACGGTCTGTCACCGTCTGCGGAACAACACCGTGAAAATCTTTTATTTTTCAAAATAAAAGACTCACATAATAACTGATAAGCAATTACCATGTGTTCGACGGTCGTCAAGATCTTTTCTTTTGATATTTATTCAGCCTATTAACATCGCCCCTGATGATTATCTATGCTTTGACGTCGTCTACGGGACGGCGTCGTAAAAATCGAAATTTTTTCGTAAGAGGACTTTTTTATCTGGTTTCACAATGATCAGTGAAAATTACCAACCGTTAAATGTCCCCCTTTTCTACAACATGGTCCAGTGTAGGGTGTATCATACTGTTTCACGATAATCATCATTTTCTCAGATAATTAACGTGGTTTTCCTTTTATAACGCATCATTAATTTCCGTACATAAGTAACGTCATTTTCCTACACTTTTCACGTTAAAATAACTATAGTTCGCCCGTGCTTATACGCGCGTGTATATATTGTGAGGTGATTTTTGGAATCGACGGTCACAAAGGAAATTTTGCTATCGGATATTAACGCTCCCTATTCGCTGACCTGTTAACTCGCTCTCGGTTATAAGTTTTGTTCTCGCGTTACGCTATTAGATTTTGGAAAAGGGTAGGATGAAGTAGAGGAATTAGATGAAGGGCGGTGCGCTCGAACCTGTCGCGGGGAGAATGTCTCAAAGTAATGAGTTGCCCAACAGAGGAGAGCGCCCGACGAGATTCTTCCACGAATTGGCGGCGGTCCGGTTGTGATACCGACGCCCCGAAATAGTCGGAGCGTCACGCGGAGAACGGGCGGCGGTGTTTAAGTTACGGGCAAGGGCTGGGACCCCTCTGCGCCGATTTGTGTCGAGAAAGGCCCTGTGATCGCGTGGTGCTCCAGAGGATGCGATCGTGGAGGATCTCCGAAGGAAAAGCTACCGGGGATTGGGTTCCCAATCGCATTCTCGTTAATGTTGAGGAAAAAGGGTTAAAAGGGCAGCAGCTATCGGTCAAGAGATTCGAAAGAGTCAAAGCTATCAAAGATGAGTAAAACAAATAGTCTTGTTCGGGACATCGACGAGGAAAGTCGTGCAAGCTCGCGCTCTCGTGTTGAAGTTCCGTCGTGATATCCGTATCTCGCTGTCGCTCGTACGCGGTATCTCTCGCCTCCGCTTGCGCGTCCCTGTTTGTCCCGTTTGTCCCATATTGCGTTTTATCTTGTCTGTGGTGAAGGTTGAGCCTAGTCCCCCGCAACCCCACCGGTTAGACATTCTGGTGAAACAAAAAAATCGTCGGTTCCCCTCGATTCCCGGGTCATATCGGTTGTTAGTATCGGTGAAACAAAAATCAACTGGCGCCCGCCGGCATGTTGGACGTGCGCGTAGGGGCGAGGGGCCAAAGGTGACGTTGGTGAAAAATATCCGTCACAATATATATGTATATATACTAGGGCGCTCTGCACCCCCCCCCCCACCCAACTCCGCTCCGCAGGCCATTCCATTCAGCGTACCACCCCTGTTGGTTGGGGGGGGGGGGGGTACGGCGAAGGGAATTACCGCCTCAACGCTTGCACACGGCGGCGGCAGCGATATATTTATATAATATAGAGAGATATATGTGTATGTATGTACATATTGTTACGTCCCGGCTTTTGTTCGACACACTGTTCGACTTTATTTTGTATTTTACTTATTTATGCGTACCTTTTTGGTAGACTATCGATCGTGGTACGTCAATGTTAGGTTAACGTTGTTGTTGCTCCCTTTTAGAACGGGAATGCGCTCGTCCGGGATGGGAGCGTAACGAGGGCAACGTTGAATGGATTACTTGTGCGATAAATGGTGGGTTGGATAAATAAAACTGACACAGACATCACAGGTATGAAACAAAAGATAAAACACTTATATTTAAATAAACTGAACAGAAATATGCTTTTACATGTTTTAAGATTTTTTTTCGGGGTGTTAACTCACAATCAGAGGGTCAACTTCCCCCTACATTTGACCGTCGCGGCCGAATTATTAATTAATACCCGAGCTCGGCTATCGAGTCCGAGCTCCGAATGGTGACTAAAGACTGACTGAAATCTGTTCGATGGTGCGTCTTAACTAATCTCGCGCTCAAGATTACCCCGCGCTATTGTCCCACGGTGGATTCGACCATCGTGCATCCCAGAGGCGCAACGCGTCTGCTGGCCACCGTGAGATCTACGCTGTCAGCAAAACGCTAAATAGCGTGACTCCGAATAGCGATCGGTCGCGCGTCTTAAGGTGTACGATTAGCAAAAATCCACGGTGAGAATCCTGCCGTCTTTCAGCTCGCACACTGATAAGGCGGTTCTAGAAATTTTGTTAGAGAGCACGCCTAAGGGTGTCTCTTTTATTTTTCGTTTGTTATAATTTTAAATTGCAAATGGAAAGTTTTTCTTATTTTATAGTTTTGTAATTAATTTATGAAAAGTAATTATTGTACCAAACCCGATACCCTAATGACAGTTCCCGTGTGCGTAGGAACTCCGGACGTAACAATATATATCTCTCTATATTATATAAATATTTCGCCGCCGCCGTCGCCGTGTACAAGAGTTCAGGAGGTCATTCCCTTCACCGCCCCGCCCCGCCACCTGGGGGGGGGGGGGGGGTACGGTGAAGGGATCAGCCCGAGGGGGGGGTTACGCCGAATGGAATAGCCCGAGGGGGGGTTGGCGCGCGAAGCGCGCAGGGGGGGCAGAGCCCCCCTAGTATATATATATATACAGCTTTATACTCTAGCGGTTTTATACAACGCGCGTCCCCCTCCACTCTTCGCGCCATTTCCCCATGTGTGACATCAGCGCCGCGCGTTTCGTATATAAACGCTGGATTATTTGTCTCCGCCAGCAGTGCGATACGTATATCTTACGAGCGAGAAATACCCTTTGTGCGTGAGTTGGTTGGAAGTTATGGAGAGCCAAACAGAGCTTCGTCCGGAGAGTCAAATAAAGCTCCTCTCGGAGAGTCAAATGAAGCACATTCCAGAGTCGATTCCCAGCACCATGTATACGGTGTTATCGTTTGATGAAGGGAAGAGACTGCATCCACCGCTAATTCTTGGGACAACATATCCTCTGAACCAGGCGGAGACGAAAAGAATTAGCGTCGGTCTACAGCCACAAGGAAGAGGGCGCATTAAACCAATCGTCAAACTGCACAATAACAATTCGTCTGGCGCAATTGTATTTGACGCCGCAGGTTTTCGCAAACCCATTGCAAAACCATTTACCAACCATTGCAAAATACTTCAAAGCTGGTAGGAATCAAGCGTGGGGCTCAAGTTGACGTACCCCTGTGCCAATCACCATTGACGATAGCGAAATTATCTTCACCACAAGTTTCGGAACAAATTCCGTTGTTTTCGACCGGTCTGCTCACCACGAGGCCAAGGCAATTGTTCTTGACGAATCACCTCGAAGAAAAGCCGGAATTATTCACCGGCTGTTGTGATGCAAAAAGTGACTTTTGACGGTTTGTGCAACTTGATAACTTGTATTGAGGAACACTTCAGACGTCTACAACGGGTTACTTCACACGTGAACGCATGTGCTCAACTGATATGCGCGGAGTTAAGTCTACATATTCCGCCGAGTGATACACATGAATATATTGACGAGCTCCGCGTTAAAGATCTTATTAAAAATAATAATAAGACTTTGAAAGAAGCAATTACCCTTGGAATGGATGCCACATTTGCCGAACAATATTTCGGTATTGTGTTTTTGGAGTGCACGGTGTTGTGCGTACCTTATGTCACTAACGAATTGAAGGAAGCTATTGTAGAGGCAGCTGAATCAATTCAATAATACTCATAATGATAATAATAATGTCAATGACAATAATAATACTGCGCGTTAGAAATGTAATCTGTGTGCGTGTGTGTGTGTGTGTGTGTGTGTGTGTGGGTGGGTGTATTCAATTTCATTTTAGTACTGTAATATCGTGTTTGTATCGCTTGCGTAAAATTAATCCATAATAAGGACATGGGTGTTATCTCTAGTCAATTAAATCTTAAGTTCATAACGTCACTGTTCCATAATTTAGCCCTAATTTTGTGTGTGTGTGTGTTTCTTCATACCTTAATCACCACGTATCTATATTTTTTACCATCGTATATGCTAATTTGTATTGTAATATTGGCTACCTTCGTTAATAATTACAATTAGGATATTAGTTATAGTACTTACCTGTAGACTCCTGAATAAAAAATACTCGCATCAACACTCGTGTAATTTTTAATGAAAATAAATATACCGGCGGCGACAATTGGGACAGTCCACGCCACGCGTCAGCTACCTGTTGGACGCACGCTGCGACCCCCAACATGCGTCATTAGAGATCGTACGGAGTGCTGACCGCTGGCGTCAAGCGGTCAACAACACTAAGTTACGACAGACCCTTTACAGGAGAGAGAGAGAGAGAAGACAGCGAAAATCGAAAAATATCGAATCATAGCAGATTTGTCGTTGACATTTGCGGGAATAAAGAATATATACATATATATGCAATAAAATGAGACTTCGAGATCGAGTTAATAAGATATCGTTGTATTTTGAGATAAATTTACGATTTTTGAACCTAGCAAATTTTTGAAATAAATGCATAGTTTTTTGTGTAGAAAAATTACCGACCGCAGATATTACCCACAGTCGGTATAACCATTGGTCGGTTTTACCCACCAACGGTAGTCCGTTACCGATGTCCAAAATGTTGGAAACTCCTTGCGAGCTGAGCATTTGCATAAGTTAAGCGGGGATTGGAGGCGAGGGTGGGGCAGCCAATCAGACGACGAGGACTCTCTTCATGGAGTCACTTTGCATTATAGGGACCAATAGCGTGCCGGGGAATTCTGGGCCAGCGGTGGTGAGGCGGAGTGGGGGACCAATCAGCGCACAATGGAGAGGGGTACGAGGTGGGTGGGGGCCAATCAGAACCCTAGATGGGTAAGTGGGGTCAGGGGAAGAGAAGGGGAGGCCACGCCCTGGCGCCAGACTACCCTCACTCCTGGCTGGCGCGGCGTCTCCCTATGCGGGTACCTTACTACTATGCACCAGGGTAATAACCCTGGGGGAAAAGAATCTATTTGGGATATATCTTGGATAACAATTAAAAATCTTTGATCATTACGGTAGGACGTAACAAAGCCAAGAGGCGTGGAAAGGAGATTCTTCACCTGCGAACAGCTGCTCCAATGGCAAAAACGGAAGGGTTATTTTGCATCGAATCATAACTAGTGATGAAAAGTGGATTCGTCACGACAATCCAAAGCGTAAGGAATCATGGGGTAAGCCCGGCCATGCATCGACATCAACGACGACGGCAAATATTCATGGATCAAAGCTCGTGCTCTGCATTTGGTGTGATCAGCTGGGTGTAATATATTATGAGCTGCTAAAACCGAATGAAACCATCACGAGGGTTCGCTACTGACTACAATTGATGCGTATGAGTCGAGCATTAAAGAAGAAACGGGCGGAATATGAGCAGAGACACGACAAAGTGATTTTGCAGCACGACGACCCTCGACCACATGTTGCAGTGCGAGTCAAAAACTACTTGAAAACACTCAAAGGGGTATCCCACCCCACCCGCCGTATTCATTCGATATTGCTCCTGCCGACTATTTCTTGTTTCGATCAATGACTCATAGCCTATCTGAGCAGCACTTCCGTTCATACGAGGAATGCGAAAAATGGGTGGATTCTTGGATTGCCTCTAAAGACCAGTCGTTCTTTCAACGAGGAATTCGTATGCTGCGAGAAAGATGGGGAAACGTAGTGGCTAACGATAGATAATACTTTGATTAACCAATTTGTTGCCATTTTTGCACAATAAAGCCCCAATTTCCACAGAACATTTTTTAAAACTTACTTGTACCCCCAATATATAAAATTATAATAAACGAGAGGTTTTTTTACACTCATCTGCCATCCATCTGACGAAATTAATATTTCATAAAATTCGATATTACAAATTTATCTTACAGTACCAACAGATTAATTAAGGGACGAGATGCAGTCAGGGGCGCGAAAAAAGTAGTTTTTTCAATAATTTTTTTTTATATTAATTAAGTTCATTTCAAAAAACTGATTAGACAGAGTTTTAATACCATGTTTCAACTTGACTTTGGCAAAATTACAAAAAAAAAATTAATTATTTATAAAAATATCGCAATCTTTGTGGCCCCTTTTCCAAGTAGCGCTTCGTGGTAACCATCACAAAATTTTACTGGATCATCTGAAATAAAAAAAACAAATAAAAATCATTAGTTTAATAAAAAATCTGGTCTTTAATTGTAGCTTTTTTAAAATTAACAAAATGGCAGCTTTTGACAGAAAACTCGATTTGCGAGCAAAAAATCACTCGTCTATTGTTTAAAAAAATTGTAATTTTCAACAAAAATGAAAAATATACGATCAAGGACTAGTTTTTAATGGTATTAATAAGCAGTAAAAATTTCATCAAAATCCATCGAGTGGTTGTTGAATTATAGTGGTCACCGACTTGAAAAACATAGTTTCGAGAAAAACACATTCAAAGTTTTTTTATGTAGATACGGTATTATATTTTCGTAAAATTTTGAGCTCGATGGATGAAGCTAAACTTTTTTAATGTATTTTGATCGATTGAATTCGAATAACACAATTTTTTGCCGAAAAGTCGAGCATTCAAAATTATAGTTTTTCGGGATAAATTAATTTTTTTTTATATTTCGGGCAATTTCGAAACGAAAGTATTCTTTATAAAATCTTGCTAAAGCTCATAGTTATTGAGTTATACATTTTTTTAAATTTCTGAAAGAGTTTTCCAATTTTACACTTGATTTATATATAGAAAAATACTAATTAAATAATTACATCGAATCATCAATTCCTGGCCCATAAAACAAGGCTTCTGCCGATGTAGAAGCTTCGAAGCTGCCTCCCCGGGTATTGTCGTTAGTGCGTTTTTCAGTCACGTCTATACGCTGAGAATCTGTTCCTTCTATGTACCGGTGAGAGTCGGGTCCACAATTCATGCCAAAGGCATTGATGATCAGTAACAATGTGTGTGTACCTTCATTGAGTATACAAGCAGCAACATATACAGCAATTTCTACAATAGTACTGCTTCTACATATTGTTTTTGGGCTTATTTTCCAATCAAGCTGATCGATCTTTTGTTACTGTTTAGATTGAAACCACTGATACACCTAGAGAGTAAATCATCATTACTCAGATCTTCATAAATTGGTTTTATGGCATCCATAACAATGGGAGGTAACGGTCGATAATCTTGCTCATAAGAATCGAGTTCCCCATTAACTTGAGCGCGTTGATACGAACACCAAGATTCTTCACCTTTCGGGCACATCTCGTGATGTGGTTTTTTCATCAGCTGAGCTATAGTGATAGCTTGTTGCCCATACCGCAGTTTTCATATTTTCCAGTGAATCACACTACCGACGTATAGCTAAGCCATAGTAGACAGTTAATTTGTCTATAATCTTCGCTGTTAGTTTGCCTTTACCTCCAAGACCACCGTGCTTGGTTTTCAATGTGCGTAATCGACTCCCCATCCGTTTCTATACGTGTCCTATGCACTCCTTATTTATGATAGTATTCTCGTAAGGAATAGCTTTTGAAACTCTAGAATAAGTTTTGGAGTTACCATCTCCAATATAGTTTGTATATTTAACTCCGTATTTCGTTTCTGACTGCTTGAAAATGTCCACAATTCCGTCGACCTCCATTTTTCAAGATGATCCCTCGTGATTTGCACTACAGCCATTCTTATGCGTTTCACTCCATTCTTCAAATTCAGCAGTATTTTTTTTTTGATTTCCAATATTCACACAGCTTACAATAGCTACTCTTTATATTTAAATCAAGAATTTTTCCAGTAAAATAACCAATTATTGATGAAACTACAAAGATGTAAAGCCACGTTTTTGCCATGTTCCATCTCCAGATACAGTCAATTAATTCGTTTCCTTATTTTCAGCTTTTGATGTTTCTTCTTTTTCTTCATCCACAGCTTTTTGAAGCGAGAATTCTGCGATGGTTTTGCTAGCATCTGATATTTGCTTCAACAGTATTGTGAATGTACGCTTGTCTAAAAATTGTGGCATGTCCATTAGACCACAAAATTTTCGCATTCCATAATATCCTATTCCTAGGAGTCTCACTACAAATATGAATCGTCGATTTATTTCATAGGGATGTCCTATAAAAGAACACGAAGGAATGTTCTCGTTAACATAACCATCACATGATACGACAATTTTAAATCCCAGACCACGTGTGCTCGCTGTCTGAAATTTCACATCCCCATTACACTTTTTGCGCTTTGCAAGACTCGAAATGACCGTAAATACAGAAATAAAGTTTATTATTCTATATTTAACACGATTATCTGCAGGTACATCATCTTCTGTGTCTTGTTTTAATTTTTTAGCTGATCAGCTTAGTGATTTTGAAACACTTTCATTACGTTCCGCTGTGTTTGGATTGAAAACATTTTTTCTTTTAACGGTGCGCGACTTACGAAGATTCCCAGATCTCCGAAGATCTCTAGAACCTTTGCTACGATTCATAATGAAATAATCAAATAAGTTTGTATATAAACGCAGAAGTATCAACCACTCAGTTTAACTGCTACGAATATACTGATGCCTAGCCAAAAATGTTCAGTAACGAAACAAAACTATATATAGAATATAATAGACGGGTCGAAACCGGTCGCTAGCAGCTGTCGTCCGCTACCTGCCATAGGGACCCGAGGCCCCTCCACTAATTGTGGGATATCTCGGAAACTATTAATCGGATTAACTTGAAATTTTCAGAGAATATTTTCGAGACATAATACTTCAAAAAAATGCAAAAAAAAGAAATCGATTGTTTGAAAATTCTAACTGCCTCTCACCCCTTAATAAGCGTCATCTGGGATAAACACGATGTAACATGCGGTTACGTCTGTGTTTATCCCAGATGACGATTTATCTGCCGGTACGACCTGTTACTGACTATAATCCTCGATGACGTCTTTAACCACCAACGCCATCTATCAGCGTCGTGCAATCCAACTAATCGACACACTGACACAGGAAGTGACGTCAAACGGTTTTTGAGACTTTGCCCTTTTGGGATTATGTCCGTTCGCGACTTTGTGTGTATCCCACGACATTGAGAGTCAATCATAATGACGAGTTAGCCGGCCGCAGAAGTAAATCGCATTTCGAGATATTTTATGACGTTTTTTTTATAGGGGGGGATTTAACAAATGTCAATAAGTTCGAATACACGGGCGGCCGAGGAAAAGTTCACTCACGACTCGCGTTACGACCGGCGACAATTCGACTAACTCTTCGAATCGCGAGAGTGTAGAATCCTGCATGCATTTCGTCGATGCGACATTCGTTGATGACCACGCGATACGTTGATTAAAAAACAAAAATGCGATGGGATAAAAAAAATGTATTGCACCGCCACTTTTTTACTATCAGTATTCAAAATAAATAAGATACTTTTTCCCTTTATTCTATGATGGTCCATATAATCGTAGGCTCGACTCGTTGTAACCGAGCGCATACCATATTAAGAATATAATCAACATTACAAATTATGAGCAGCAACGGCAGCACAGTTTTGAATTTTGCGTATACGCATTACGGATACTTACGGTTCGGACGAAACAATATCTTGAATAATTTGAACGAACGTCGTTTGGATCGCACAGTTGGCATGAATAAAATTGCACGTAACAACGGCTAACATCGTGGCCAAGGAGGCAAACGATCGCCATGACGTTCGTGAACTCTGGGTCAACCCAGTGTCACGGAAATTAGACGTATCCATTTTTGCACATAATAGCCGCATTTGGCCGCGGTATTGAAACGACTTTTTCTTCACACGCGGACATACACCAATGGAAGAAAATTATTTTGATAAAGCGGGCAAACACGGTACAATTTGCGCGCCAAGAAACACGATAATTGCAAATAAAACAAAATGACTAAGGCCCGAAAGTTCGTGCAAGATTCGTCACGGCAAGATTGAAAACACTCGGAAAAAGTGAGCGACATTCAATTTTTTTAGGAAATACGAAATTTTTCGAGATTCAATAATTTCACGTTATGGGAACTTGTCATAAATTCGGTTGGAAGGGACATAGAAAAAATCCACACCCGTAGGACTTGTAAACATTTTGACAACGTGTGACTTTGAAAATTCTTCGATCGTGAGACATGGAGAAAATGTTGTTTTCTAGGAACATCGATAATGTACGAGTCTGTTGGACTTTGAATTTTTCGTATTATTTTGCCTTTAAATATATTCGTCTTTTGAAAATTTTCGAACAAACATCGAAAAAAATAATGCGCATCTGTGGGAGTTTAAAACTTAATTATCCGTGAGTGTTCGAAAATCTTCAAAAACACGAAAATACTCGGTCAAAATAATTCGAAAATTTCCACGTCCTACAGACTCGTATATTTTTATCTAATTGAAGCTACGAACGTTCTGACAAAAAAAATTGATTTTGGTTAATTAGAGAAAACTTACTCCTTAAATAGAACGAGAGCATATATTCGTGCGAAAATTTCATTATAAACTATGAGATTAAGCCTGTTAATAGGCTTAAGGGGCAAAGTAAAGCTCGGGATCGGTTTTGTTGAAGAAAATATTATTTCTCGGATTCCAAGCTCGTGTCCTATTTTTTTAATTTTTCGAGGACACCGATAGGACTGTCTATTATGTTAAAAAAATATAAACCAAAATATTTCGAAAAGGAACCTTGACGAACGCCCAAACAGAATATGGTAATTCTGATCGGCGTTCATCAAAATTTCTTTCCTAAATATTTCGGTTTATATTTTTCTTGTATGCTAGAGAGTCCTATCAGTCTCATCAAAGAATCAAATAATAGGACACGAGCTTGGAACGCGAGAAATATATTTTTTTCCATATAACCGAGTCGGAATTTGATTTTATCGCCTCTTAAGCCTATTAATAGGCTATATCATGTGGATTTTGTACGAATATATACTCCCCAACAATTGAGGACTATGTTTTCTCTATAGTTAAGCACATCTAATTTTAGTTGCCAGAACGGTAGTAACTTCAACGACATGTATATTTTCTATGTTCCTAGAAAACAACATTTTTTTTTCGAGTCTGAACCTTATTCCATCACGGGACATAAAAAAAATTTTGTTTTCTAGGAACATGGAAAAGATACGAGACTGGAAGACTTGGAAATTTTCATATTATATTGACTTTGAATATTTTCGTCTTTTTGAAGATTTTCGGACAAACGTCGAAAAATCTATGTGAATCTATCGGAGTTTGAAACTTAATTATCCGTGAGTTTCCGAAAATCTTGAACAAGACGAAAGTACCCAACGCCAAAATAATACGAAAAATTCCAAGTCCTACAAACTCGAATATTTTCTATGTTCCTAGAAAACAAAATTTTATCCATGTCTCCCGATGGAAAAATTTTCAAATTCCCACGTGCTCGAAATTTTGTCGACGTCCCTACGGACGTGAATTTTTTCTGTTCCTTCCAACCGAATTTTTTACAAGTTCCCATAACGTAAAATTATTCGGAATCTCGAAAATGTTCAAAGTCCCGAAAAAAGTTGAACGGCGATGAACTTTTTTCGAGTGCTCTCAATTTCGCCGTGACGAATGCTGTACGCAGTTCCGGGTCCTAAAAATGACAATTGTCTATGCTGTTCGGGTGTAACATCCGAGCAGCAAAGAATCGCGACGAGGCAGCGCAATTATCTCCGATCATTCATTCGGACCGATTATGACCATCGACGACGTTTAAACGATGAGAATCGTCTTGGGCGTGTGCGGCCGCTGCAGCGGCAACCGCTACGAGTCGGTGCTCTTCCTGCTCCTCTTCCTCCTCCTCCTCCTCCTCCTCGTCAATTTCTTCGATCTCCTCGATCTCCTCGTACTCCTCGGTCTCGGTGACGATAAAATCATCGGCGTCGGCGACCTCTTCCTCGCGAGCGGCTTCCGGCGGTGGAACAAGAGGGACCTGTCCCGCGTGCTGTTTTAGATGATCTTTGAGAGCGAACGCTCGCCCGTATGAGGCGCCGCATATGTAACAGCTGAATTTTAAATTGTTGTCCTTCTTGTGAGTCTGAATGTGTGCGCGCGCCGAGTACAAAGAAGCAAACGGTCGCGAACACTCGGTGCAACGAAAGGGCTTCGTGTGACTGTTTTTGTGACCAGCTAATTGTACTCGAGTTTTGAAGGTCTTGGGACAGTAGGGACACGTGTACGCTCGCTCCTCGCCGTGCGTTAAAAGATGATGATTGTACACAGAGGACGCCTTGAACCTTTTGCCGCAATGCTGACACGCGTACGGACGAACTCCCGTGTGAGTTCTCATGTGGAGAGTCAGACAGTAAGAGACGCGGAAAGTTTTTCCGCATACCTGTATAAAAGGATTTACACTTTAGCCCTTCGGCCCGAAGATATGCAATTTTCTCCATTAAGGGAAATAGGAAGGCTTAAAATCTCAAAAAATCTGAAATATTTACAAAATTGAGCTTAGGAGACCCAAGAGTATGCGAGTATGCGAGTTTGCTAGTTTGCGTGAAATGTGCAAGTTACGAGACATCAAACGCTTCTTGAAAGCAGAGACAAAATTGCTGACATTAACAAAAGGAACTAGGGCACGAAAGAACCGACGTTCTGCGATTGCTGCCGAAGGAGAAGCTGCCCTCGAGAAGTCATTTTACAACGCGGGTAATTTTTGAGGTATATAAGTTATGGTTTCGTATGGCAATACTACGCCCGAACTTTAAACGCGTTTTTCTCGAAGCATTTTTTTTTATTAGTTTTGCCATGATAATTGAAAAACGCCTGAACATATCGCCTTGTTTCGTTTTTTTTAAATGTATAACAATTTTCTCCACACATTGAACCGACGTCTGTATGGAGAAATTATTGATTTTTGTACCGATATAACAATAAATGTAGCAAATTTTTCGTGTTTCTCAGATTATTAGCGGCCATTCTTGTAATTTTAATGTTTTATTTGCAATTTTTAGGTTCAATCTAGGGAGGCAAATCTCCCCGATGGAATGCCGTTTGAAAACTTCGAAAGTTTTTATCCGGCTACTTGGAACCGTGGGAATAAGGGAGAAATGCGCGGGACGCGCGGGGGTCTCCAACGCTCAATATATTCCTTAATTTTATATTTCTTTTACAAATACCAGTGATTTTCATCGACAAAAATATGATAAACAACTTGAAAATAAGAAAAATTGCTTATGCTTTCTCAATTGTTGATAAACACCATTTTAATTTTGACCCCATTATCAGCGGTCAAAGCCTTCCTATTTCCTTTAAGAGGAGGCCAAAGGATGTCATTTGCACTCATGCGATTACCGTGCGGGTTAGCCTCTTAAGGGGTGACACCACTCCAGCGGCAGGAAAAAATGCCTAACTTTGACAATTTATTTTGGGAGTATGAAAAAGGACTGGGATTTCTTTTCAGAGGGTTTATTTAACACATATTAAAGTATGAACTTTTTTTTTTATTATCATTTTGATACAAAATGGCGGCGACAGAGCCCAATTTGAAAATTGTATTTTTTTACAACATCTTCACAGGAGGACAGTTTTCTCGTAAAATATAAGGCTTGGAACAAAAAACCAACAACATTTATAATGTATGTATTTTATAATCTATGTATTGGCTATGGAACTACTTAGGGGTTTTTTTTTAATCAAATTTTGTAGAAATGGTGCACTTTTGAAAGAATAAATACATTTTTTGCCGAAAAAAAGCGATAAATTGTTTATAAAAAAAAAGTTTTCATTGAATCAAAGAACGGCTACGTACTCCGATGAAAAATGTAATTGTGAAGCTACTATCAAAATTTCAAATCGATCCACGCAATGGTGTTCAAGTATTACGTCAAGTAAGACGATTTTCTAGATGGACTCTGTCACCGTCATTTTGTATCAAAATGATAACAAATTGTTTTCATACTTCAATATGTATTAAATGAACTCTCTGAAAAGAAGTCCTATTTCTTTTTGCACACTCCCAAAAAAATCGTTAAATTTAGGGCTTTTTTTCTACCACTAAAGTGGTGTTACCCCTCAAGTCCGCTAAACCGTGAAACCGTTTTATCCGCTTTATTGTGGCTCCAATACGGTAAACCTGTTTTTTTCCCACTCGGACGGCGACCAAAGGTTATCGTAATTTCGAACGAAACGCGCGAATTTCATTTTTTCCGCACAATTCTTTTACGGTTAATCATACAGTCAACATAATGAATCTTAAAACGGAAAAACATCACTAAAAAATAAATATATTTCGTACGATCGATAGAATCGGAGTTATAGTCGTTGAGAGTTAAACAAAAACCAAGAAAAGGTGCAAATTTCAATTGTTTCTCGAATCGCTAAGAATGGCTAAGATTAATTATCGTAGTGTTTCAACTGTGGCTCACGTTCCGTCCTAAGTTGTAGGCGAGGTACATTTTGCGGAACTACGTGAAATTAACGTGTTCCCGTGACGTCATGATCGCAGGAGCGTGGGATAACGGTCCTTAATCCTTATTCACATCATTTAGCGGAGACCCAAAAATTTTACTATTTATCATAGAAAATCATCACTTCATAACGAAAAAGTTACTCTAGTTATTGGGTTATACAATATTTTCGTGATCAATAGAGAAAAAATGTATTAGCACAGAACCTCAATAGATTATTCATATCGATATAAAAATGTATTATTTCGATCGAATGAGGCTTTTTCATAATAAGAAGTATTTTATGATAAATTATTTATATCGAGGGCAAATAAAAATAGTATTTCTAAGAAATGACTGTCCTCATTAGGTTGTCCATACACGAATACGAATTTATTCAAATCAATTGATCTTTTAACAGAGATTAAAGAAAATCCAAACATTTATCTTAAGACCTAGAATCAATTTTGGTTTCTCATAGAAACGTGTTTAACATTTCCCAAATAGTCGGAAAAACCGCATTTCGAAAAAATAATTCGACGGTTGCATGTATGTGTGAAAAAATTTTAACATTTATATCGCTAAAACGTCTAAGATAATCGTGCTGAAATGTTGTATACAAGTAAAGCCTCAATCCCTTCTTGATTACTACATTTTTCGTTAACGTTACTCAAGAATTTTATGGTTTATGGGATTTCGAACTTTTTAAAAGACGTCTGTGATCGCATTACTCAAGAAGCTCTATTTGTATGCGAACGTTCGGCACAATTGTTCAAAACGTTTTGCAGATATGAGCATGAAACTGTTACAAGTTATTCATAATCCACACATACATACATACATTCGTCGACATATATTTTCTAAAAGCGGTTTTCCGGTGAATTGAAAAATGAGTTGAATAAATTTGTATTTATTCGTTCGACATTCTTATTCGTTTCGTATTCGTATTCGTTTCGTATTCGTGTTCGTTTATGGACAACCTAATGAGGACATTTATTTCTTAGAAATAGTAATTTCATTCGTTTGCAATATAAATAATTTACCAGAAAATACCTTTTCATTACATGAAAAAACCTTATTCGATCGAAATAATAAATTTTTAGATCGATATGAGTAATCTATTAGGGTTTTGTGTTAATATATTTTTAACTTCCTGCTAGAGGGAGTTATTGTTATCACCCCCAAAATTGAAAATCAATTTTTCACCATATCTTCACATTTGAAGTTGTTTAAAACGTTTTTCGACTATTTTGTTAGACATGTCCGTATGTGTGTGTGCGTGCGTGCGTGTGCATGACTATGTGTACAAATGTATGGAACCAAAATTTTGGTTCAAGATTTCGCAATAACCCTTTTATAACGATTCCTATGAAAAATATTGAATTTTAAACTTAATTCCCGCAATGAGCAATGGGTTTATTATAAAAATCCCAAACGAATAAAGCATGGATACCACCAGGTCGACCAGGTCCATCAACAATAAAACGGAATATTCATGACGATAAAGTGATGCTGTGTGTTTTTTGGGATCAAGAAGTATGTTGTACCACGAGTTGCTGAAACCGGGTGAATCGATCACAGCTGTTCGCTATAAACACCAATTAATGAAACTGAACCAGGAATTGATAGAAAAGTGGCCTGAGTATGCCAAACGTCATACCAAACTGATTTTTCGCCATGACAATGCTCGACCACATGAAGCAGAAATCGTAAAAAAGTGTATAAAGGCCATGAACTGAGAAGTCTTATCTCATCTGCCGTATTCACTGGACACCATCTGATTATCATTTGTTTCGACAGATTCATAGTGATTTGTCATCACATAATTTCGAGTGTTTTGAAGATATTATAAAATGCGATCAATGGATCGCCTCAAAAAGTAACGATTTCTATTGGCGTGGAATCTATTTGCTGGGTGAAAGATGGCAAAAGATCGTAGCTTCTGAAGGACTATACTTAATAAAATAGAATGTACAATACGCTATAAATAATTTGATTAAAAAAAAATTCAAAAACAGCGGGAATTAAGTTTAAAACCCAATAGATGAATCGGGAAGTTCTTAGTGCTGCCCCAACGGGTCAAATCCACTTCAACGCACAGCCAGTTTCTCTATTGATCACTAAAATATTGTACAATCCAGTATCTAGAGTGACTTTTTCGTTATGACGTGATGATTTTCTATGCTGAATGGTAAACTTTTTGAATCTATGGTAAATGATGTGAAAAGGGACCGTTATCACACGCTCCTGCGAACATGACGCCGAGTTGACGCTCCAATTTCACGTAGATTCGCGCAATGTACCTCGCCTACAAATACACGCGGAACGCGGTCTACAGTTGGAGCACTCTGAACTATACCACTGAGCTACTTACTAAGCTACCTACACAAGCAAACAAATATCCTAATTCGACGAACAGGTCTGAAGATACTGGAACCGAAAGTTCGACGAAAGTTGTAACAAAAATTGGCGAAAACCGCGATTTTCCGGAATAATTCGTTTCTAAGTTCAAGCGTACGGCAAAAATTAATACAATAAATATTGAAGGGGCAGAAATTGTCTATAGAACTAAAAAAAAACATGCAAAGACGATAAAAATTGTCCGAACTAGACCCAATGAACGTTTGGCCGAAAAGTATAAGCATTAGCAAGACCCCGTATTCTTCGCCGTTCAACACGTCTCCGGTTGACCGAATCGGAACATTTTTTTTTTTTTATCAAAATTGAAGAGAATAACCTTCAAATTGAAGGGGGAAAAATCGAAACTTTGAACTCGGAACCTTCTATTTTCGGAGAGATATTGACATTTGCAGCTTTCTTTGACTTTTTGTACGGTTCTCAATGGCGAAGACCCTCGAAGACGTGCGCGGTCTCCGCTCGATTCGAAACTGGGAATTGTACTTTCTCCGAAACGGCATAACTGATCGTGCTCAAACTTTTTATTCTGCTGGTTTTAAAAATAATTCACCGTTTTGGGAAAAAGTACAATTGTAATATTATCCTTTCTCGCACACGTGTGTCACGTGGTACACCTGAGCCATCGCCTTAATAGACCAGGAGATAGTGACAGAAGTGTCCTAATCATTTCTCACAGTATGGCATCCCTTCAGGGATCCAATTTCGTAATTAATGAAAAAAAAACGAACATGATGGCCTGGCCGCATAAAATCTCACAACGCTGTAAAAATACAATTTACCGATAGAGAAATTTTTACAAATCTTACAATTTCGTGAAAATATTGAACGTATTTGACCCATCCCACGGGTATCGTGTAAACAAATTTATATTCATAATCATCAAGATAACTGGTAAAAAATTGTATAGACTGTAAAAAATCGTTTTGCACTAATCGCGAAAATCTGCTTCTTTACAGCAGTGTGGCGAACTGTTTAGAACCGTCGAAACGGTATGGGCACGGTGATTTTCGTAAATGACTACTTGAACATGATTAGTTAAAAAAGAATGATCCTGTAAATAATAGTTTTACAAAATTTGAAAAATTAACCTGTTTTAATTAGTACGGCGGACTATTAGCCCCACTCAATCGGTATGGCATCTCGCTTCCGCCGAGTTATTTTTAATTAACTACCGGAAAATCCATGAATCTTTGTATAAAAAATAGTTTCAAATCAGCAATTTGTCGAACAAGTCCGATTAATCGTTCGACGATGAAGCCCCGACGTCTAGTCAGACCATCATTTTCGTTTCGTTAATTATGAAATTCGACCCCTGAAGGGATGCCATACTGTAAGAAATTATTGAGATTTTTGTGTCACTATTGCCCGGTCTATAACGGTCATAATTCCGAATCTGTTATCGTGCCAAATGTTTTTTTAGTTTTATAGAAAATTTTATTTTCTTTAATATTAGTAATAACTTCTTTAGCCGTAGCCACTAAGCAAAGACGATTTGTTCGAGGAAAAAAACGCGAATTTTCCTTTATCTCTCGCTTTTTCCCGAGTGCCATGCATTTTTCATCATCAAGTAAAAAACTGCCGTGGAAAGAATAGCCGAAAAAAAAAAAGCCGAGGGGAAAAATCACGAAATAGACGGCCGAGGAACAAAAAAGTTTATGTTGGAATAACTAAAACAAATCCTAACGACACAACACACTACTATTACACGACTAACGAGGTAACAAAACACGAACAGAGTCAACTAAATTCAAAAGAGCAAATAAACTCCATTTTTTTTCTCCGGCCATTTTTTCTGCGGCTATTATTTCCTCGTCCATTTTTTCCGCGGCCAGTTTTTCCCTCGACCTTATTTCCCAGCTATTTTTTTCCGCAACTATTTTTTCCTGATAACTGCACCTACCTGTCGAACCAACGTTCACGGGAAAATTAATTTTTATCATCAATAATTAACCCTTTCTTATATGAAGATAATCGGATACCTCGACGACCGACGCTTTTTTTTTACATACTTCTAAAAAATTGTCTAACTTTCGATAGCCCTAGAATCGAGAATATCAGTCCTATCGATCTTTTTTTTAATTAGTTTTGTAGGGAATTGTATCCTCCTCAAGATCGATACTAACTGTTTTGGTCATACTATTAACCGTACAAAATGGAACCGGGAAAACCTAAAATTTCGCATGTTTCTTTTGAAATTACCACAATTTTTTTAAGTGTAAACATCTTAGCGCTCGAGAAATACGACTACGGCCCTCGCCATCGTGACGCAGACGCATTCCGTTATGCACAAGCGAGGCAAAAGAGCGCCGATTTTCCTTAATATCAAAGTCCGATTGTACGTGGACCACGTACACCGTTGGCAGAAAATACATACTACGATTGAAAGGGGTACGCACCTCGCAAGCATGAGGCTTCTCGCCCGTGTGTATTCTCTCGTGTTTCACCTTTTCGTGGGGTCTCGTGAATCTTCTTCCGCAGTGCTGACACTGGTACGGTTTTTCTTGAGCATCGCCACCTTCGGTCCTTTTGTCTCCGGTCTTTCCTCCTCTAAAACGCTTAACGCCGTCTACATTTGATTCATTCCCTATCCTCTGTTCGTCCAGCGACAGCAGTGGCGCTTGTTTATACTTCTGTGATTGTGTAAACTCTATGTGTACCGCAGCGTGCATCGCAAGGCTATCGGCCGAATCAAATTTTCTATTGCAAACTGAACAGGTTACCGAGTCTCCCTTGTGCAATGCCATGTGGGCCTTTCTATACGATTCCGATAGCGTTTTTCCTGCAAACATATAAATGTGTCAGGTTAGGTTAGATTGAGTTGGGTTGGGTCAGGTTACGATAGGCCGAGTCAGGTTGCGTCAAATTAGGTTGGGTTGAATCAGGATACGTTAGGTTGAGTCAGGTTGCGTCAAATTAGGTTGGGCTGAGTCAGGTTGCGTCAAATTAGGTTGGGTTGAGTTAGGTTAGATCGAGTTAATCTAGATTAAGTTGGGTCGTGTTAAGTTAGGTTAACTGAGGCCGTGTTAGTTTAGGTTGAGTTAGGTTAGTTGAGTCGGGTCCCTTTAATGATTGTTATGATTGTTATTATTATTATTATCATTAGCACTCGTAAATAAGATAAAAATGAAAAACATTGACATACCGCATTCGAGACACGTGAAATTCTCGTTGGCAGTTCCCTCAGGCGCATCGACGTGTCTCGCTCTTACCGGTGCGTGCATTCTGGAATGCAATCTGAGGCTCTTGTGCGACGAGAATTCGGTGCCGCACGTTTGACAGACAAAGTTACTGTCACTTCCTCCCTCGACTTCGACCTCGTGAATTCGCGAATGTAACTGTAACGCTTTGGCGCTCGCGAAAGCTTGTTCGCACAGATCACACTGATTGTTACCGTGAATACAGGCGTGAACGCGAAAATCCGCGAGCTTGGCAAATTGTTCGAGGCACTTGTTGCATCTGTACATTCTAAGTGGGGCGCTACCGTGCGAGGAAGAGGTGGTGTTGGTGTTGGTGTTGGGGGTCGTCGTTGTCGATGTGATCGTTGTAGTAGCCATAGCTGCCGTTATCGTCATGGGACTTTTGGTTCGAATTTTCAAGCCCTCCGCGTTGGAGAAAAATTTTTCAATCATCGGAGCGCTTTTCGCGGATTGCTGGTGCTGGTGCTGTTGCAATTGCGATTGGGCGCCGGTAGCGGCTCCGGGTCCTCGATCCCAAAATCTTTCGATCTGCACGACTTTTCTCGTATAGAGACGCCCTTCGCTGTCGACGCATTCCTCGGTTCTCAGAGTGTTCATCGTTTGACGCTGTCGCGGCAAACCACCGGATGAACGTTCGACCGTGCCGTTCGAACCGCCAACGCTCAAACCGCTTTCCTCGACAATGTGCGATAGATTCATTGCCGGATTCTCCTCCGTTGCCTCCTGTTGCTCCTCCTCCTGGTCCTGCTCCTCGGATCCATCCGCCAAATCGTCCATCTGCTGTTCGGCCATTTCGAGTACCACTTCTTGTCCATCGTGATACTCTTTGATGTGAGACAGCACGCTGTTGAAACTCAAACCGCAGCTGCTGCAACTGTACAGCGCATCCGATTCTACCTGAAATCGGGGGAGGGAGGAAATAGTGAAACGTGCGACGAGCCGCGGCTACTTTCTCCACTGTTTCATACGCTACCACCTCGCCTGACTCCTCCTTTACTTGGACAAGTCCCGCCTCGTCCTGCTCCTCCTCTGCTCGATTTTCGTAAGACTCGATTCCCATGATACTCGAATCTTTCAAATTTTTATCGGGATCAAGAATTTCCGTTTCCTCATCGACAATCGCGGAAGTGTTCTTTTCGTCTTTGATACACCTCTCATGTTCCTCCCCACGTTTGTCTTCATCCCCAACCTCCCTCTGACCGAGATGCTCCAAAGTACCGTCGCGATCAACATTATCCTCGTCAATGTCCATCTTCATCTTTACCACTTCGATACCTTTTGCAATTTGTTAAAAGTCAATTCAAAGTTCCGCTCTTTGTTCGCAGCTATAACCCACAAAACCCACTCACCGTGCTCCTTGGTCCCGCCGGTGTCTCGAGGATCTTGAACTATCACGATACCGTCTTCGCCTATAGTAGCCAATAAGTTGCGACACACTGTCTCCGCCAGGGCATCCTTTGAGCAAAGAAAAACAATGTGAAACCTATGATGAAACGCACGAGGCTGAAAAGTCATATTTCATATCTAATAACAGGGAACTTACAACGGCGACACTCTTGCTGTCTCTTACAGCGTGCAGCTTGATCGGTTCAGGACTCAGGCCACAACAATCCAGATGCTGAATGAGCGCGGCGACGGAATCCGAGCGTTCGGCACAGTTCGGACAGTAGAGATTGTCGGTCATACTCAGCAAATGGTATTTGAGCGACTGAGAGTTATCGAATGTCTCGCCGCAGCACATGGGACAAACAAGGCTCATAGAACCCATATTGTCGGTGATAATAATTACGCGATATATAATAGGCAGATATTTTATTTTATTTTTCAAACTATTATCTCCTCGGTCGTAAGGAATGCCGGACTAATTCATGCAGAGACCCTTCGTCCTAACGAAAATTATTCAAAAACACGAAGCGATAGAGGAAAGTATTGGGCGCTCTCGTAGCGCTCATTATTTATATCGCGCGAATTCTGACGATCTAACGAAAGAGCAGAGGACGCTCGATCACGCACGACCTATCGTGCGTACTCGCGACTCCAGCTGCGGCAACAATATTCGAATAAATATAAATTATATTTTCTCGCAAAGGCTTCGAGGATCCTCGCAACTGAACCGCAAATTGAAATGAAAAACGAAAAAAATTGGATAGACTGCATCGAGCCCCAAAATGATGGCCAAACTTCAGCTCAAACAATCGCGAGTAGACAACAACAGTGAAGTTAGGGAAACATGAAATAAATATGCGAACCAAAGAGCAAAAGACGATCACCGAAGAACAAATACTAAAGAGGGGCAGTCTTCGGTCGTCTTCTATCTCTTCATCGCCCATGGAAATGCAACATAAAATATTCGACTATTTGCTATAAACGAATCGCGATTTTTACCGTATATACCGGTAGATAGCAGCACCTCTCGAGACGTGAATGAATGCAGAGGGGCGATTCTGTACCAGGGCCTGGATTCCGTACACGTGTACCGACAACTATCGGTGTCGTTAGCGAGCGACAGCCAATTGCAAGGAAGATTCGAGCGGAATGGCGCGACTCCCATAAGCTATCGTTCGCTAACGACACCGATAGTTGACGGTAGACGAGTACGGAATCCAGGCCCCAGGGGCTGAATTCAGTACTCGTCTACCGACAACCATCGGTGTCGTTAGCGAGCGATAGCCTATGGGAGTCGCGCCTTTCCGATTGGATCTTCCTTACAATTGGCTGTCGCTCGCTAACGACACCGATAGTTGTCGGTAGACAAGTACGGAATTCAGCCCCAGGCGCAATATCGTAGCGTCCGACGCAAAACCGAAATAGCCTATGAGAGCCGCGCCTTTCCACTGGAATCTTCCTTGCAATTGGCTGTCGCGGTTTTGCGTCAGACCCTATGATATTGCGTCTGGTACAGAATCGCACCTCAGTGCTGGGATTCTGTCTTGTCTACCGACAACTATCAGTGTCGTTAGCGAGCGATAGCCTATGAGAGTCGTGCCTTTTCGCTGGAATCTTCCTTGCAAATGGCTGTCGCTCGCTAACGACACCGATGGTTGTCGGTAGGCAAGTACGGAATTCAGCCCCAGTACAGAAATGCGATTCTGTAATTGCACGCAATATCATAGCGTCTGACGCAAAACCGAAAAAGCCAATTGCAAGGAAGATTCCGGCGGAAAGGCGCGACTCTCATAGGCTATTTCGATTTTGCATCAGACGCTATGATTTGCGTCAAGTACAGAATCGCACCCCTGAGGGGTGATTCTGTACCAGACGCAATATCATAGCGTCTGACGCAAAACCGTGACAGCCAATTACAAGGAAGATTCCAGCGGAAAGGCACGGCTCTCATAGGCTATTTCGGTTTTGCGTCGGACGCTATGATATTGCGCCTGGTACAGAATCGCCCCTCTGGGCATTATGCCCGTATTCATAGTCGTTCCTTGAGGAATATCTAGGGAATAAGGGATCCTTATTCCTCAAGGAACGACTATGAATACGGGTGATAAGAAGAACGGAATAAAGGATCTTTATGCCCGTATTCACTATTGCCCGTATTTATAGTCGTTCCTTGAGGAATATCTAGGGAATAAGGGATCCTTATTCCTCAAGGAACAACTATGAATACGGGTGATAAGAAGAACGGAATAAGGGATCTTTATGCCCGTATTAACTATTGCCCGTATTCATAGTCGTTCCTTGAGGAATAAGGATCCCTTATTCCCTATAATACGTTTCATAAACGTTCCTTGACCGAACAAGGAGCCTTATTAGCTTCCTTATCTTAAGGGAGCTCCCGAGCTCCCTTGAGGAGGGGACGCCGCCTTGGTCTGTTCGTTTTTGCTGCATTTGTGAACTGCTTACCACACGATGCGCAGAGTACAGCCAAATATAACCTATACAAATTTGACACATTTTAAGTTTGTGGTTACTTGTGGTGTCGCGTTTTCGGACAAAGTGTATAAAGAAAAAAAGAATCATGGACAACGCATTTTTAAATTATTCTGACGATGAATTTGAAGACGAAAATCCAGAGATTCCGATTCTGTTCCGACTTGTGGAAAGGTACATTCGTGATTGGGAAAATCCCTTGGAATTTTTCGAAGACGTTCCTTTTCGGAAGAGGTACAGATTCATGATGTTGAATCTGCATCGTTAGGCTGCAACGAAAATAGATTTTTTACACCATTAAGCCCTCTTAAGATTGGATTATCGACGACAAAAATCGTTAAAACGTTTTGTTGGAGTATCCTTCAAGGATCTGGGCCTAAATGGGCACGAGAAGCAAGAGGAATACTGAAAATAAAAATTATAAAACTTATTTGCGTTGCGTTCCAACGATGCAAACTTCAACATCATACAGATTCATCAAAGGAGCTGTGATTGAGATCTTATTGCCTCAGGTAAATGCTCGGTTAAGGCGATTGAACAATCGTTGACTGCCAGTTTCTCCATTAACTCAGTTGTTAGTAGCGCTGCACTTTTACACACCAAGCAGCTTTCAGATTTGAAAATTTTGTCTTAACATTGTGGTAAATAAGTAGTCAATTAATTTTCATTTCATTTGCACGCTGTTTTAATTGTAGATAGTAAACAGAGACATGCGAGGGTACAGTCAAGCATCAGTATTGAGAATTGTTGCACGAGTTTCCAGAATTTTAGCATCGCATTTGGGTGTATATATTAATTTTTCCACTGAACAAAAACGTTGAGATAATAAAAACAAATTTTATGACGTGGCCAACTTTCCATCCGTAATAGGATGTATCGAATACACCCATATACACATAACGAATCCTGGAGGGAATAATGGAAAGGTAGTCCGGAATCAAAAAGGATGGTTCTCTCTAAATGTACAGGTACATTTTCTCAGCTGTTTTATTTTGTGCTCATATCAAATTTCGTATGTTAAATAATTATGAATAAGTTAATATCAAGTTAATTTTTTTGATTTGTTATTTTTATAGGTTGTATCTGGACCTCAACGAGAAATTCTTGATATAGTTGTCAGGCACCCTGGTTCGACTCGCGATGCTGTAATATTTGATCGAAGCGGTGTGTTTTAAGACCCGAGACAGACGCAGAAATTCGATAGAATACTGCACATATCAAAACACGAGTTATCGTTGAACAACTTTTTGGAGTTTGGAAATGTCGATTTCCATGCCTGTATCACGGCTTAAGAACGAAGTTGCGCACCATGGTGGCAATTGTCTGTGCCACTGTTGTTTTGCACAATGTGTGTATTCAAAATAATTTGCTTTTATTTTAAGACATTTTTCTTAAATATGAAACAGTGTTGTGAACCAATTGTAGTTTTTATATTAAGTTTTTATTCATGATAATTGTCATGTTGTAATAATGTTAATCAAGATCAATTGATACAAATTAGCATTTGTACATATGTTTAGATTACAAATTAATAATGATTTGAAGAATATTTTTTTGTGTATTAAAAACTAAAATAAAATGTTCTTTATTGAAACTGGCGTTTCAAAATTTAAGAACGCAATATTTAATTTCTTGTAATTAGCATATTTTGTATTAAACATAAAAAATGTATATAAATATACTTTTACATTGCACTTATAATATTATTATTTGTATCGACCTAAATATGGATAGACACACAGCCGTATATAGAACCAGCGATTTTTCTATGAGGAACAAAATAATATGAGGACAAAAATACTTCCGGAAGTTGATAATAAATTGCAAGAGATATTTTATTTTACCGTTCCCTTTCCTCGTAACTCCGTACCAGTCTGATATTTTAACACTTATAATAATGATTAGATATTAAAAACATGAATATTTTATATGATACTATCTTTGCCCGAATGCCTCTTCCTCTCTCAACAGTTTCAAGATAACTATTTTCTCTTCTGCTTCAGCAATCGCAATTTTTTTAGCTCGAAGCTCCCGCTAATGCTCAATTGCTTCTCGGAGTTTTATTAGTAGTAGTTATTTTCCGTTGCAGTTCTGAAAATCAATTACTTTACCATTAGTACTCATATTAACTGATGTTAATAATTAATATAAACCTAATATATAAGATTTTTCAATACCTTTAGGTTTTTACTCGTTACATTTTTTGAACTCGTGTTAGGTTAGGTTCTGGTGCCATAAACAGTACTGCATCCACTAATCACTAAAATCTCTGAAATATTCCTTCCTTTCGAAAGGAAGACTCGAGGTACGTCTTTGAAATAAGGCGGCCTTGGAGATTCAAGGGATCCTTCGTGGAGGCTCCCTTTATCCTTAAGATAAGACGGACTATGAATACGGGCATTGATAAAAACGTTTGGTAGTCAATAGTTTCTTAATAATATTAAAAACAAATTTTGGTGTGAAATTAGCCGGGTTAATTCGTTGTAATCATAGATTTGGCTTGATAAGGTGCTTAACCGATGTGCAATGGTGCGCCAATCGTAGCCCTCACGAGCTCAAGGAAGGTACGGCTATGATATTTCTTATCTAGCAAGTTAAACCATTGACCGCCTAACGTACTTATCGGACTACCAGTCACCACCAAGCGATTCTAGTTCGTTTGAGATCTTACACAAGAAAATCCGATGAAAAATAACAGGGTTATTGATAATAATGTGCCTCGATTCCCTTGTAACAAATCCTCGGCCAATCGTAGTCCTCACGAGCTCGAGTATTTCTTATCTACAGCCAATCACGACGCGGTTAGTAATCTGCGCTTGAAACGATTGCGCATACGTCAGTATCCAAAGAACAATTGTTTTTTAGGTTTTAGGTTGCACGGGGGGCGCAGCGAATCCGCTCATACGTGTACTGTTCACCATACACTAGTATACGTATTTCATGTTTGATTTATGAAACTTCTTTTGTTAATAACTTTTTAACAAACAATGAGCGACAGATAAAACTTTTTGTATGTTACTCAGGGGGTATTCTTAACAACACATGTGAAGGACACGATGATTGGGACTGGCTGGTATAAGGAAAATAGCTGTATGAATTATTAACTTTATTTGTTAATAACTTTTTAATAAATAACGTCCCCCAATTTAATCAGAGGAAAAAGTTGTTTCGCGTGCTAAAGCGCGTCGGATGAGCCTATTATGAAAGGAATCAGAGGGGGGTCCCCTAAACGCGATGTTTACCTCATTATTTATTACACGCTCATCGTCTGTATTTTTTAACTGGGATGTCTTTATAGTTATTTATTGATCCTGGAATAATCAATGCACAATCTCCTCACCTATTGTACTTTAAATTTCGTTAAATATAAATCACATTGGTTTTGGTAATAACCTTTACGAAACTATTTCATTTCTTTTTGTTAGTATATTATAAAGTCGATATAATGCTATTCTATGTTCTTACTTTTACAGATTGGCAGTAATAAAAGTTTCATAAAACTGTTATTTAACGATGACGCGTGATTACACTCAATTACATCGAGGGTCATGTGTATATTGACCGTAGGTGCCTAGCTTCAACAAGGTTCCACGTACAGTTTATTTCTTGCTCACTTCACTCGGACCAACTTGCGACCGCAGCGACACCTTTTTTGCTGAATTTGTGAGGTCGCTTTTTTCGGCTGTTCCCATTAGAGAACGGACTCCTTTACTCTATGCTCCATGGACACCGGACTGCGGTGTCGTCTAACCTAAAACCTAAATGTCTCGTTGGAAAGCTCCCTATAAAAAGTGCAGTCAATAATAACAAAGCAAGATAATACAATAAATAAGTAAACGAACAAAAATATCCAGCACAATAAACATTTTACAAAAATGCCGAAAATATGTTCAGAAAAGAAATCCCGTGTCCATAGAGATGTTGCAAAACAAGGTTTGTGGTTGTTTAGACAAATTACTTTATTGACACACAAACGTGCTAGGGTACATGCTCACGACAAAAATGCTTTTATAATTCATGGTGCTAAAAAACATTGAAATTGACTGAATCTTGAATGGCTATAAAACATCAGTTTCTTTGGTTCTGATATAGTACCGTAACAAAAGTCTTTAACACGTTGAACACCATGTCCTCCATATCTGGATGACGGCTATGTTTCTGCAGGGGCCCCGTCACTCGTAAACGGGTGACATTATTCTTCCAATTAAAATGGGATTTTAAACGATGCATTGCTTCGTATCACTCGTCGAGTTAATCATGCGGTTTACACTCCAAATCTCAGATTTGGGCCCGAGAGATCTTCATCGATTTGCATGTTAATATTGACTTGTAACAATAACTCTAGAATGCCATTGAGAGACAGTTGATGTTTTTGAACTCACGAACCATTCCTCCAGTAGTCACGCATTTGGTAAGATTTAGCTTTTTCAAGAAATATCAACTGTCACTGATAATGTAATTAGCACCTCATTGAGGTACAGACAAAATATTGTTTTCTCTTAGGGCCTGGTAGGTTTATAGGGGTTGATGAAATATTGATATAATGTTGGTAGTTTAGCGTCAGAGCAAAAGACAGCATTTCGCGAGTCGAATGAAAAAAAATAACGTTTACAGTCGCTTACAGTCGTTTATAGTTGTTTTCTGTTTCTAAGACAAAAATTAATACAAAGTGCTTAATTGCTTTTGGTAATAATAAATTTTGTAACAGTCTTTCCAAATTTCGCCTACATCTGGCACTGATGTTCCCCGTACACACAATGACTACCTTTCTTATTAAAATATTTTCATTAAGGATCAATAAAACAACAAATTTTTAATCTTGTAGGTATACTATTCTCCAAGAATTTTGGCCAACACATCTTGAAAAATCCACTGATCATTCGGAGCATGGTTGAAAAAGCGGCGCTAAGACCGACCGATGTAGTACTTGAGATAGGTCCTGGTACGGGGAACATGACGGTCAAACTGTTAGAGAATTGTAAAAAAGTAGTAGCTTGTGAAGTTGATACAAGAATGGTGGCGGAACTTCAAAAACGTTTTCAAGGAACGGCGTTACAGTCAAAGTTAACAATTATGGTTGGCGATGTGCTCAAAGCTAATTTACCATTTTTTGACCTTTGCATTGCTAATGTTCCGTATCAAATATCATCGCCGTTGGTCTTCAAACTGCTTCTACACAGACCGCTCTTCAGGTAATAAAGAAATGTGAACGTGGTAGTATTGCAGTTGATAACGAACAAAACCTTCATGGTCGCTATTGTGTTTAATCTTGAAAAATTTTAATTACTGACCATCAAGATGCTATAGAGCCTCTTGATAATGTTTTTCCTATATGCAGCGAGAATGTGTATGACCGTGTCCGAGCCTGATCGAGACAGTGGGTCTGTGCTTGGAGCGTCGAATCTATATTCAAAAAAATGAATTAAATGTTCATAATTTTTCGTTCACTTTTGTTTCTTGAAAGCTTTTTTCATCACAACTTTTTTATTGGGTGTCATAGCGAGCATGCACCTTGGGATCTGATAATAAAATACTAAACAATTGTGTTACGTCCCAGGGAATTCCGCACTTTAGAATTGTGCGCGGCGACTCAGGGGTAAAAAGGCGAATAACGATTTATAGGAAACAATGCAGTACTCGTGGTTCTTTGCTGGCTAACGATTGAAGCCAATATTTTGAATACAATTAATTGCTTGGCTTTCATTCGGACGAATGATTGTGCATAGATTGATTCGATATAAACACAAACACTTGTAGTTATAAAATGGTGAACGAGATAGAATTATTTCGTCCGTTTTAATTATTTCAAGAAGGTACCAAGGGTAGTTAGATTTATTCGAGGTGTTATCACGGCGAATGTTGAATTGAGACTTGAGTCAATTAGTTGTTAAAAACGGACTTCTTGTCTCGGATGTTGGGTGAACATTAACGAAAAGAAAGTAAATTTGGTTATCGTAAAGCGGTAAAGCAAAAAGTGCCCATTCATCACGGCACGTGCACACGTACCGTGAGAAATGGGCATATATGGGTGTGTATGAAAATCGGGTATTATATTGGGTTTTAAACTTAATTCCCGCTGTTTTATATGAGGTGGCGTAGCTAGTATTATTTTCATAGAAGTAACGCTAAACTATACTGTGTTGAGGTATTGGACATAACCTACAATATTCAGTATTCGAGAGTGAATTCACTTGTACACACTACTTTTTTTATATGTCGTTATGTTTTTTATATCGAAAATGTCAGGCTTTGAACCAACGAAACAGCATATGCCCGAAGCTTTGCTTTTTTGCTTTAATTTAAGAAAAAGTGCTGCTGAAAGTCACCACCTACTACAAGAAGCTTATGGTTAACATGCTCTATCTGAGACAACGTGCAGAGATTGGTTTAGACGATTCAAAAGTGGCGATGTTGACCTTAAAGACAAGGAAGATTAATTATCAGTAGATTAAATGAGTCGCTGTACAAGCTTATGCAAGTACCTCGATGCTGGAACGTGAAGTTTTGTAAATTTTTGAGAACGTTTAACTTAGAAGAGATGCGTGCGGATAGAGGTGTCTGTTCACCGGAAGTAACGAGGCTTCGGAAATGTATCTCGCGCTTGTCGTTGACGATGTCATTATTGCAGCAATGTCCATGAGGGTTTTAGAGTCAATCGTGAAGTCGTTGAACGAGTCATTCGCTCAAGCGTCTTCTGGCGTACCTAGTCAAGACAGTAGATTTACTAACAGAATACCGTCACTCGTTGGTTAGTCGATTGCAGATTACGCGAGTGATGTTGCGACGCGTAGGTCGGTGACCGGATATGATTTTAGTCCAGCCCATGGACTTGGTCGTCTCAAGGACAGAAACTCATGCCGATGAGTAATACCGAACGCGAGCTGGAAAGTGTTCGATTGGACAATGAGCTTTGGAAGGCCATCGGAGGATGGAAAGTCATTGTGTTGATGGCAACATTGTTGGTGGCAAGCAGATGGAATACAGTGAAAAACAGACTGCCGAGGGGGTACAGTTGAATAACGCAGTAGGCAAAGAGGAGGAATAAGAAGGGCAGAACTATGGAAGGAAATGATGCTGAAGTTTGCATCGTTGCGACGCAATGAAATCAAGTTTAGAAAAAAAATAATAATATTCAGTATTGCTCGAGGTTTCCGCGAACATTTGCGACCCAGTCCCCTAACGGCGACCACTAAAAAAATTTGAATGATTCTCTATGTCTGGAAAGCACCCTTAGGGGAGGGGGTGAAATACTGAAAAAATCATACTTTGTACTGAAATCAGATAGACGGATTTTTTATGATCGTTAAACGTTTTTCGTCTATCTGATTTCAGTACAAAGTACGATTTCTTCAGTTTTTCACCCCCCCATAAGGGTGCTTTCCGGACATTGAAAATCATTCAAATTTTTTTAGGGGTCTCCTGTAGAGACGAAAAACGTTTAACGATCATAAAAAATCTGTCTATCTGATTTCAGTACGAAGCACGATTTTTTTCAGTTTTTCACCCCCTCCATAAGGGTGTTTTCCGGACGTAGAAAATCATTCAAATTTTTTTAGGGGTCTCCTGTGGAGACGAAAAACGTTTAACGGTAATAAAAAATCTGTCTATCTGATTTCAGTACGAAGCACGATTTTTTCAGTTTTTCACCTCTCCATAAGGGTGTTTCCCGGACATAGTAAATCATTCAAATTTTTTTAGGGCTCGCCGTTAGGGGCCTGGGTCCCAAATGTTCGCGGAAACCTCGAGCAATACTGAAAATTAATTTTTTTTTAACTTGATTTCGTTGCGTCGCAACGATGCAAACTTTAGCATCATGGGTGGAATGATAACAGGAGTGAGGGAAGAGATGCATACAGAGAAACAGGAAAAACAAAGGACGGGAGAAAGACTGATGGTAACAAAAGGAAAAGTGGGAGAAGAGGTTTGGGCAATAGTAGCGGTATACGCTAATGGAGACATGGACATAAAACTGAGTGTCAGAGGATCAGAGGAGCGTGTCGAAGGATGAATGAAAGTGCAGAGGGAGAAAAAGCCGGCGATAGTGGGGATGCGTTTTGAACGTAAGGACGGGGACGGAAGAAGAAAAAGTAATAGCAACAAAGGAAGAAGAGGAGGAAAGGGGAAATTGGTCGAAAGACAGGAAGACTAACGAAGATGGAAGGAAACTAGCGAAATTACTATAAACGGTGACATGGAAGATCCTGAATGGAAATGTAAAGGGAGTGAAAAGGGGGAGTTCTCATACACGGCTCGAAGAAGGAGACGGTGATAAATTATGTGCTGGGAGATGGAAATACACGGGTAAGGGTCGAAATTCGGAACGATCACTATTTTGGACGGCCGAAATGTGGAATTTCGAAGTAACGAACGGTTAATGGTTTGAACGTTTCATATTAAGAACGTCTTTGAATCAGAAAAAAAATGATGAGAACACAAAAAAACATTGAACTATCGGTTTTGTGTTTTTGTGTTTTCATTATTTCTTTTCTGAATTAAAGACGTTGTTAATATGAAACGTTCAAACTATTAAACGTTCGTTATTTTGAAATTCCACATTTCGGCCGTCCAAAATAGTGGTCGTTCCGAATTTTGACCCTCACCCGGAATACACGGAGAGGAATAGAGAAAATAGTAGTAGGGAATAGGGTAGAGTCGATTCACCACAAAGTGGTGTTCATGGTAAAATGAGGCGGAGGTGTAAGGTGAAAGACGGCAGAGAGAACAGAAATGAAGGCAGGGAGCGGACGATAGACAGAGAAAATGGAAAGGGTAAAAATAAAGGGCGAAAGAATATAGGAAATGGTGGACAAAGCAGAGGAGCAAACAAAGAAGGAGATGAAGAGAAACGAAAAGGAGGCGGAAAAGCGAGGAAATAGAGAAATATAGAGATGGAAAAAGGGAGTACAATGAGATGTGTGAAAGACAAAAAGTAGAAGAGCAGAAGAGGTTCGGATAAGAGAAGTGGCGAAGGCCAGGACAAAAAATAAGGTATGGGGATAGTAAACGGTGGCAGGAAGGGTGGAAGGAGGGTGACCATAGTGATCAAGAAGGAGGAATGGAATGAGTACTTGTGAGTACAGTAGGGATTATTTAAGAATAAAAAGAAATAATATAATGACAAAAACAAAGAGTTGGATTAATGTAATGGAAATAAGATTACTAAACAAAAAGTATGTAAAAAAATATAAACCAAAATATTTAGAAAAGGAACCTTGATCAACGCCGGTCGGAACGACCACATTCCGTTTGGGCGTTCATCAATGTTCCTTTTCGAAATATTTTGGCTTATATTTTTTAAGCATAATAGAGAGTCCACTCAGTGTCCTCGAAGAATAAAAAAAAAACAGGACACGAGCTTGCAATCCGAGAAACAATTTTTTTTTTTTCAATAAAATTGAGCCAGAACATTTCATTTTATCGCCTCTTGAGGAGGCCACTCTAACGACAGAAAGCCCTCACTTTGACGATTTATTTAGGGAGTATGAAAAAAGGAATAGAATTTCTTTTGAGGGGGTTTATTTAGCACATATTGAAGTATTAAAAAAAAAATTTATTATCATTTTGATACAAAATGGCGGCGGCAGAGCGCACCTTAAAAATCGTGTTTTTTTTAAATCGTGAAATTTTTGTACGCATATATGCTCCCGTTCATTTAAGGAGTTCGTTTTATCTAATTAACCACAGTCAATTTTTTTTGCCAAAACGCTCGTGATTTCAACCACTTACGTATGTTTAGAACCAAAAAAAAATCAGTAATTTGCACATTGCTTCCGGTTTTGCCTATACATAAGCATATCTTTCCTCGCAATCTTAACTATGAAATTTCCATCAGTGTTCCATTTTTCGATACGAACAGTCGATAAAATAGAAAAGATAAGATGTCAATGAGGTGAGGCATGAGGACGTATTCTCATGAACTTCATCATTCAGCTGTTTAACGGATCTTTTTTACTCCTACAGATGTGCGGTACTCATGTTTCAAAGAGAATTTGCAGAAAGGCTAGTCGCCAAGCCTGGTGAGAAAAGCTATTGCCGATTGAGCGTTAACACGCAGTTGTTGGCTAGAGTAGATATATTGATGAAAGTCGGAAAAAACAACTTTCGACCACCGCCAAAAGTTGAATCGAGCGTCGTAAGAATAGAACCACGCAACCCACCGCTACCGATAAATTATCAAGAGTGGGATGGATTGACGAGAATTGCTTTTGTGCGAAAGAATAAAACTCTGGCCGCAGCTTTCAAGCAAACAACCGTTATATCCATGCTGGAAAACAATTACAAACTCCATTGTAGTTTGAAAAATATTGTAAGGATATTGTATTTGTATCGCTAATGGAATCCCAGCCTCTAATTGGATTTCGGTTAATGGTTCATTATTTCAGCAAATTCCCGAAGACTTTGAAATGAAAATAACGGTCAACGAGATTTTACGAAAGGTCAATAGCGAGAACCAACGGGCTCGAACAATGGACATGGACGATTTCATAAGGTGCGAGAATCAGGATTTATACATTTTTTTCAAAGAGGAAAGTTCACAAAACCTGATCACTTCCATTACTTTCCAGTATTTAACCTTTATGTAAGGGGGTCGAGTCAAGTTCTAATGAAACAAATGTCTTACCGGTGGGGAAGGTGCTCTGACCCATTATACGGACCAATCATATCACGGTAAATGTTTGGATGCCTATATACAAGTGGGGGACGATACAAAGGACCTGAAATGGGAATGCGGGTCGGTCGCACCCATGTGTGAATAAACATACTCACACATGAGTGGGGGCGTAGTTAACAACCGACTATAGTGGGGGAAGAGCACGTGTTGGAGCGGAGACATGGTGGTCTCCCCCTATAACGGTACCTTAATACTGACAAAAAATGGTGAAGGGTGCCACCCGGTTGAGTTGATGGGGTATATGATTTGCCCAATATATATTATGGCGGTTCTATTATTGTGGTGAAAAAACCTATTATTTAGTGAAAAAAAAGAAAATAGCTAGCTGAACAGACAATCCTTCAACATAAAATTAGCGGAAAATAGCTGTTTAACGCTAACCTCATCATCGATGAGGCATTACTGAACATTATCGCATAGGCATCCGCAAGAAGTATTTTTTTGTGTAAAAGAATGATACCAAAGAATGGCCAACAGTTATCACAAAATCGTATTTTATTGTAAGCACCCTAATATTTATCTCGGAGGGTACGCTCCCTTGCACTACCCAGAGTCCATTAAAAATGGCAGTCAGTTGGAACGAAGGTTATGCGGTTCCGGGATAGGGGAGGGGGTGTAAGTCCCCAACAGAGCGGAATCCAATTCTAACATTAATCCCAACAAGTCCAAACGTCTAATCGAAATGAACCCAACCTAACCTTCTCAATTCACACACTAAGTTCGTATCACGTACGAAGCCGTCACCTATTCCAGTATGGACCGCGGCCAATACCGCTTAAGTTGACAGTCCGTCGAAGTCGTGCGCCCACGGCGTGTCCATGGCTGGCATCTAATTTTTACAATGATATTTGGAGAGGCTTTTAAGTCTTCACTCCTCAGCTCAACAGATGCAATATTGCCCACTGCGTGGCACGGATGCAAGAGTGCCGACCGCGTGGCACGAATGCAAGATTGCCCACTGCGTGTCACGAATGCAATATTGCACACTGCGTGGCACGAATGCAAGAATGGCCACCGTGTGACACGAATGCAAGATTGCCCATCGCGTGTCACGAATGCAATATTGCCCATCGAGTGCCTCACGAATGCTGATTGCCCACTGGGCCTCAAGGGGCGTTCACGGTCCGACGCCATTGCACCGCTCCGACGCAAGGTTCGCGCGCGATGGGAACGACTGTAAACCCTGCCAAACAGTGTTTTGCTGCTGCCGCTGCTGAAGTATTAATTTTACCCGCTGGATGGAGTCCTGTGCCGTTTAAATCAAAGCGGTGCAATGGTATCGGGCCGTGAACGCCCCTCGAGGCCCAGTGGGCAACCTAACATTCGTAACACACGGCGGGCAATCTTGCACTCAGTGCCCCGCAGTGGGCAGTCTTGCTTTCGTGCCACGCAGTGCGCAATATTGCATTCTTGATACGCGGTGGACAGTCTTGCTTTCGTGCCACACGATGGGTGATATTGCATCTGTAGGGTTAAAGGTTGAAGACTAGAAGACCTCCCGATATTTGAGTTATAATTGTTATAAATTGTAAATTATAACAATGATATTTCGTCTTGCGATAATACGTCATGTAAACGTTTAACATATCCTTAAATAAGCAACGCGTTTCCATACAGACACGTAATTACACCTGGCACCTCAATATGTTTCAGACTGCTTCGCGAGTTCAATGCCCACGGAATTCACTTTGCGTGAAGGGCATCTCACAACTTACTCCGCGGTTATTACAAAGTATCTGAAAAATATGTAATAATGTTAATAAATGATATTTGGTATATTGGTGGTCCTAAACGAATAATCAAATATACTCTCCGCCTGCGGATAAGTTATGTTTATTAACGATCGACAACATTTGATATAATTTTTTGTCATGATCTTGAAACTGAAACCGATGTAAAAAACTAACCGATCTAAATCACCCAAAGCATGCAAACTTCCATGCTTTTTTTTACCTCGATGTTTTGTTTCGAAATCCCGGACACATCCATAGCCGAAATTACGGAATAAAGAAAAAACAGTGAGTCCGTTAGAAATTACTCAGAGAATGTTTGCAAACATTTTTTTACAATTTACTCTTCGCAAACAAATATATACGAATAATTTATTAAGTCTACTGAAGTCTCTTTCTCTCAGTCACGCTCTACAATACGGAAAATTAGAATCGATATAAAAATGATTTTTTTCCGATGAGGTCATATTGTTTTCTGTACAACTGAACAATACTCAAAATGCTCTTTGAAGAATTCAGTATTATCTAAAAAATGTTTAGTATATGAGAATGAATGACCTATTCGTCGATTTTTGTAGAAAAAAATGGAGTCTGCATTTTTTGTTCAATTTTTTTCTACAAAATGTAGTGAATCAAAAGAAAAATGGATCTGGCTCGTGGAAATAGATACGCAATTTATTCGTGAACATTGCTTAAAATATTTTTCGAACCTCATTTGGTCAGTTTTCAGTGTTTAGCGCTTATGTCAAATCGTAAATATTTGTACTAAAGACTTCATTGAATCCCAACAATGACAAGAAGGCACTGTTCATTCTTCAATATCGAGTATCTGACCTATGAAAATATTCTCTGCATGTAAATATCTTTATAAAATGTGATAGGTTAAAAAGGCTAGTCATGGACTCATTCATTATCTTGAAAGCATGTAATTTATATCCCCATTAAAAACTTAAAAAGATAAAAACGCACGCCAAGTAATCAACAAATGGGTCCATTCTATAAAAAAACTAGCTGTACCCGGCCGCGCGTAGCTGTGGCTCCGTCTGGTTGAATGGAAAACAGGCGCGTATTCGAATGCAACGTTGGGTCAACATTTCAAAGCAATCGGTGAAGAACTTTCGGAGATTAAAAATTTTGAACAAACGAACATTTACATTTTTATTTATATAGATGAAATGAAATCTCTTTAGAAACCAGCCCAGTTAATCACAACCCCCTCCGCCATTCCACCCATCCCTTTCTGTGGGGTGTGCCACAGAAGTCGCCCAAAAATGCTGTACAAAAACTTGGCGTGCATGGTTAAGAACAATAAGCTCGGCGAAGGGGCCGAGAACCATAAAGAAAGAATTACCGAACTAAAATGTGTCTTTCTCATACAAAACATTTTTCATTAAAAACTTTTGTTCTATCTGCAACCAATTTTGCACAATCGTAGTTTAAATAATTACATTGTTATGAAACAGATAGACGGCATATGATTTAGTAAAAACGGTTATCGTCCGTGGTATAAAGCGACCTCAAAAACATAAATTCCAATTGTTGAACAAAAAAATAATCTTTATAATAAAAAAAAAATTCCAAGAGTTTTCTAAAAAATGGCAAAGCCACTCGACCGATCTTATTCCAAAATCTATTTAGTTCTAAGTTACACGAAAACGCTTCGATTGAGCCATTATTCGCTTCAATCGCTTGATTAGTTATTGAGAAATCGAAAACCAAAATTTTGGTTACATACATTTATACACGCACATGCAGACAAACTTCGAAAATAGTTGAAGGTCGTTGTCAAGACCTTGAAACGTAGGAATATGGTAAAAAATCGATTTCCGGGGTGATTACAATAACGTCTATCGGGAAATTAACTATGGTGTGAATTGGCCGGAAATTTTTTATTTACATCGCATTGAGGTTTTCTAGGGCCTAATGGATGCGTAATCGTTTATAGGACCCAAATGAACTAAGTAGAACGTTTTTGGTTCGTCGTTTCCCGAAAGAAGCTAAAAACATTCGGTAAATTTGACTGATTTTACGGGAGTCGGTCATATGACCGCAGGAAGTTGAGTACACGATAAATCTGAAGCAGTCCCCCATCGAAAAAAAATGTCCAATGGGGTTGCTGTCGTATGACACGACCTTCCGCGAGACAGCATGCGGTCATTTATATATTCCAATAAAACGAAGGTCCACCAAACGTTCTAATTCGATTATTCTTACCTTACAAACTGTTCCGAATCGATGACGATCGCCCCCATTGACAAAAACGCTCTACGAATAATTATCGTGCGGTCATATGACCGGGTCTCGTAAAATCCGTGAAATGTACCGGATAGGTTTTTTAGCTTTTTTCGAGATACGATGAACCAATAAACGTCCTATTTAATTCATTTGGAACCTACAAACGATTAGGCTTTCATTAAACTCCCAGAAAACGTCAGTGTGATCTAAATAAAAATTTTCCGCTCAAGTTCACACCATATTTTATTTTTGAATTCTTGTAAAAACTATAAACCAACAAACGATTTTATTAAATTGACAAACAGCTATAAACGACCAACAAACGTTAAAAAAAAATTGAACAAGACAAAATCGAGCGACTAGTTCATAGAGGTCCTTGAACACGTATAAAAGGAAAGCGGTTTTGGCGATGTACGTGTTACGTCCACGGGTTTGCTACCCACCCGCCGCCGTGTTACAAGACCATCGAGTATATTCATGGTACCGCAAGTTGATGATTAATTCGAACTATACAATGCAGATAGAACCGAAGTACAATGCAGCTTCTATATTTAAGATATGCTTAACAATTCTACGTAAGATATGTATGTTTATCTGATCATGAACGTTCTCGATATAGCCTAAATATAAATATCAGCTATGTACTATATGTACACATATACGGATCCGCATGTGCTTGGGTATTGTGACGGGACGGACCCCCCCCCCCCCCGCCCCCCGACCGCCGTCGCCAAAAAAAATTCGCCGAGGGGGTGTTTTGACCGAGCGCCGCGCGGCCGGCGATGCTGTCATCGCACCACGCGTCGTCTGCTGCGACACGGCGAGCTGTTGGACACCTACTCGACGATTCTGCGCTCCCAACAGAAATACTTGTAGTCCATTTTGCCCCATGAGGCAATGGATAATATAAAATCTACGATGATGATACGCGACAAATAAATAAACTCAATAAATTCATAATTTTCGATACCAAGAATTCCCTACTCCATAACGAGTAGGGAATCTCGCGTTGCTCCCCACTTAACACTCCGAAATCAATAAGAATTCGGGAAACGCGTGCGGGCATTGTAGAAGCTTTTGCTATAAAAGTAGGGCTTTTTCAGCACCGAGGATTAGTTTAATACGCACCGTCTTGCTGGTCATAATCTTCGATAAATTACTCAGCGATGTAATTCTTTCTTTGAACAGCTCTTCAAGCTTTCAACAATTATTTCATTTTTGCTTGTTTCATTGCGAAGCAAGTAGTAATTACGGTAAACGAGTCTCAACGTAGTTTCATCGACGAATCCAACGTTTCATCGCACTTCGTGGACATCGTGTCACGTAATTACCTTTTGGAAATTGAGTAATCTCTTCAAGACTATTCTAATTTCTCGTATAACAACTTATGTTCGAAGAAACGATCATTCTCTTCATTTAGCGCAGTGCTGTCTCTGGAGTCTAGAGACTCCATTGCGTTTGACAATACAATAATCTCTTTAAGATTGTTCTCTTCTCTCATATAACAATTTTGTTTTTAGAGACCATTATTCTTTCCATCTGCAGCAATGCTGTCTCTTCTAGACTGCACTGCATTTGACAACAGATCGACGTTCTTCAATGAAACTTCCAGTTACCTGATAGGGAGCCGACTGTGGTGAGAAACCCTTGTATTGCGCCTGGGGGACCGAGCTACTGAAGGTGATATTCTCAGAAACCTGAAAACACCCATAGGTAGGGCCCCCTGAGTGGCTGCACCGAGCGTTATTGCAACGCGACGCTGCGAGCTTCCAGTGAAGAAAGCACGTATAATTACCCGAGGGAAACTTCGATCTCGATTAAAGAAGGGAAACATTATTTAAATCTCAAACACCTTAAAGAAAAATTGGTAAATTCACGACATCCACTCAACTGACGTTTTGCCTACGAAATTTACTCATTCCATTATCTAATCTGACTAACAAAGCTCTTCCAGCAATTTAATCAAATAAATCAAACCTATTAATTGAACCTTTCCAAACGTAAACTCAATTCCTTTTAGTAAAAGCTATAATTTCAAAATAGCATTGCGAGATAGTTTGTGCCTACTGGTCATCGCTTCCCGAGACACAGTAGGTTTGAATCAACCTATAACATCGCTCTTTTCGAGTACCGATGATGACAGGTTGACTCGTGACATGCATTAAAATAGGCGATGACGAATTCTTCCGAATCTGAGGCATTTATTTAATTCAGAGCTCGGAATAAAGTGCACAGTTCGGCCCCGGCAGGAAGACTACGCCTCCGTTACCCCCTCTTCCACGTAACGCGCGGCGGCTACAGCGGCGAGCGCGTCATCTCAGGAGCGTTCCGATCAAAAAAATACATGGCACCCGCGCCAAATTGTCATTCCAATATTTTATCGTTCCGTAATATTATATTAATTAATGATTAAAAATATAATTATTTACCACAATTTTGTATTAATATCGCATAATTATTAAATGATTTTAATAATATTTTTCCACATCACCCGTGAGGTACTATTGCAGATGCGCTTTTTTTAGAGTGGTTTCCCCAGGAGGCCTATTCCATTGAAAATTAATGCAATGATGAAGTCTGGCTCAGTAGGAAAAAACGAAGAAAGTATAGCAACCAATTTTCCGACAAATATTAATTAGATCGTGTGAGTGTTTTTGTAGAAGATTCCATTAGGGACGGTACATCCACAGAAATTTTTGAAGAACTTGCTCGCATTAAGGAGGCCAATGACGCATCGTTCATGGACGAACGTTTATCTGTTTTCGTCAATTTCATTTTTAAGAACGAGCATTCCCATAAATATGTGAACGCAAACATGGAGAAAATTCGAAGACTGAAATCCCTAAGACGTGAATAACGTGACGAATCTAAAATTTTGAAAAAGTCAATCTCTTTTTCTGGCCGTGCTTTTAACGAAATATCACTTTGTAAATCGCACAATTCTGCTAGAAGTTGTAGGCTTTGTTCCTCGATTTGCACAGTAAGAGGATTTTCAAAGAGTATCAAATCTTTTCGCAGCGTTTCAAAATCACTAAAACGCGTATCAAATTGACTTATCAAAGAATCAATTATATTTGAAAATTATAAAAAATTACAACCTGCGCCATTATCGCAATCATGTTCTTCAAAGATAATTTGACAACAAGGGAAAAAATGAAGAATGTTATTTTCTAAATGATTTTTAAAAAGTACTAACTTTCTGCCGAAAGAATCGATGTGACTAATTACCTGTGAGATGGTTTGGTCGATCTTTTGCAGCTTCAAATTTAAAATATTAAAATGATTCGTCACATCAGTGACTAGAGCAAGTTCGCAAAGCGAATCTAAATCTTGCAAAAAAAATTTTAATTCGTCAAATTTGCCAGGAGATGTTTCTTGCAAAAAAAGTAATACCTCCTTTCTTATTGGAAAAAACTTTTCATGACATTGTCCTGCACTGAGCCAGCGAACTTCACAATACGCTGGCTCAGTGCAGGACAATGTCGTGAAAAGTTTTTTGCACTGAGAAATAAGATTTAAAAAAAAAGTAATACCTCCTTTCTTATTGCAAAAAACTTTTCAAGACATTGTCCTGCACTGAGCCAGCGAACTTCACAATACGCTGGCTCAGTGCAGGACAATGTCTTGAAAAGTTTTTTGCAATAAGAAAGGAGGTATTACTATTTTTGCAAGAAACATCTCCTGACAAACTTGACGAATTAAAATTTTTTTTGCAAGATTTAGATTCGCTTTGCAAACCTGCTCTAGTCACTGATGTGACGAATCATTGAAATATTTTAAATTTGAAGCTGCAAAAAACCGACCAAACCATCTCACAGGTAATTGGTCACATCGATTCTTTCCGCAGAAAGTTAATACTTTTTGAAAATCATTTAGAAAATAACATTCTTCATTCTTACCCTTGTTGTCAAATTATCTTTGAAGAACATGATTGCGATAATGGCGCAGGTTGTAATTTTATACAATTTTCAAATATAATTGATTCTTTGATAAGGCGATTTGATACGCGTTTCAGTGATTTTGAAACGCTGCGAAAAGATTTGATACTCTTTGAAAATCCTCTCACTGTGCAAATCGAGGAACAATGCCTACAACTTCTAGCAGAATTGTGCGATTTGCAAAGTGATATTTCGTTAAAAGCACGGCCAGAAAAAGGGATTGACTTCTTCAAAATTTTAGATTCGTCACGTTATTCACGTCTTAAGGATTTCAGTTTCCGAATTTTCTCCATGTTTGGGTCCACATATTTATGCGAATGCTCGTTCTCAAAAATGAAATTGACGAAAACAGATAAACGTTCGTCCATGAACGATGCGTCATTGACCTCCTTAATGCGAGCAAGTTCTTCAAAAATTTCTGTGGGTGTACCGTCCCTAATGGAATCTTCTATAAAAAAACTCAGACGATCTAATTAATATTTGTCGGAAAATTGGTTGCTATGCTTTCTTCGTTTTTTCCTACTGAGCCAGATTTCATCATTGCATTAATTTTCAGTGGAATAGGCATCCTGGGGAAACCACTCTAAAAAAAGCGCATCTGCAATAGTACCTCACGGGTGATGTGGAAAAATATTATTAAAATCATTTAATAATTATGCGATATTAACACAAAATTGTAGTAAATAATTATATTTTTAATCATTAATTAATATAATATTACGGAACGATAAAATATTGGAATGACAATTTGTCGCGGGTGCCATGTATTTTTTTGATCGGAACGCTCCTGAGATGACGCGCTCGCCGCTGTAGCCGCCGCGCGTTACGTGGAAGAGGGGGTAACGGAGGCGTAGCCTTCCTGTCGGGGCCGAACTGTGCACTTTATTCCGAGCTCTGATTTAATTCAATAAAAGTCTTATTATCAAACGAATCCTCATCACGTCGCCTGTATGTACCTTCAGCTTTCATTCGAGTCGACGACCGAACTCTATCCTCAGAATAACCCACAAGAGACAGACTTCTTAATAAATTAAGTTACACAAATTTATTAAAATAATTAAAATCACCTGAACTGTCCTTCCAACCGTCCATGAAACGTGAAACGTTTCAGTATATTTGAGTAGCCGAGTTCGAGTGTACGTTTTTAATATTCAGTTAACTCTGACTCCGTCCTCCCTCGGGTTTTAATCCTTGTTTTTCCGGAGGGCCTTGGGTGAATACCGGGACAGTATGAACCGAGTGAGGTCCGGGACAAAGACATCAATTAGCCTCCTCGCAATGGGGAACACGTTTTCATATAGAACAGAACGTTTTAGTATTCGTTTTACCTATGTATAAAAACTATCGGTAAGGACAAATATAAAATAAATAGACAAAGACTGTGCGAGAAATGTACGCGATTTCGGGGCATCTGGAAGCAGTAAAATAATAAATCTTTTTGAAGAAGTAAGCCTCATGTTACGTCGGTGGTCCAGACGATTGGCAGATGTTTCACGACTCGCTCTTAGAGAAGGCTAGTCGGTACGCTTCGGGACTGGGGGATGGGCTTCTCCGCGCCAGAGCGAAAAACCCCCACCGCCTGACTAGAGACGTCATCTCGGCATCTTCCTCCTTCTTTGTCTCTGTCTCTGCCTCTCCCCGGAGGGAAAGCGGGAGAAATGGTGAAAGACGATTACGAGGGGGTCGGCGCGGACAGGGCCCTTTCTTGGCCAATCAGATGTGTGCACTTATACAAAACTACCCCCGCTCGCGGTTTTTCTCAAAAATACGCGAGAGAGAAAATGCCCCGTGGCTGCGTCGTCTAAACGGACAGCTAGGGCAGTATCTCTAGAAAACTCGTGCGGATCGGATCAACCCAAAACCTAGTGCTATTACAATCAACGTATCTTTTATCTGTGTATCGAGTCATTTTTTCTTAAGTATTTATAAGAAAACATTCTAAGTGTTTGTTCAAGGTGCTTTAGATAATTTGTGTAACCCCATTTAAACATCCGTCTTATTGTTAATTAATTCTTTCAATTTTGCGACAAATTAAAAATATTAAAATTTTACTTAACGGACAATAGCAGTGTGTTATTGAGTTCGAACGACGCTCTAACTCATTTAAACCTTCCTCCAATTCCCGGGACTCAAGGTACGAATTTCTATCCGTTAAGGCGACGACGAATCACGTCCAGCTTCAGTGCTCCAGAAGAGCCAATCATCGGATATCAATGAATTCATAACGTTGGGTTGCAACCACGGTCTTGTATACAGGCATGGAGCCTAGAGTAAAGGAGTCCAATCTCTAATGGGGAACGGCCGAAAAAAGCGACCTCAAAAATTCAGTAAAAAAGGTGTCGCTGCGGTCGCAAAGTAGTCCGATGTGAAGTGAGCAAGCAATAAACTGTACGTGGAACCTTGCTGAAGCTAGGCACCTACGGTCAGATACGCATGACCCTTCGGTGTAATTGAGTGTAATCACGCGTCATGGTTATAACAATTTTATGAAACTTTTAATTACTGCCAATCTGTAAAAGTAAGGACATAGAATAGCATTATATCGACTTTATAATATACTAACAAAAAGAAATGAAATAGTTTCGTAAAGGTTACAAAAAAAACCAATGTGATTTATATTTAACGAAATTCAAAGTACAATAGGTGAGGAGATTATGCATTGATTATTCCAGGATCAATAAATAACTATAAAGACATCCCAGTTAAAAGATACAGACGATGAGCGTGTAATATATAATGAGGTAAACATCGGGTTTAGAGGACCCTCCTCCGACACCTTTCGTAATAGGCTCATCCGACGCGCTTTCGCACGCGAAACAACTTTTTCAGACTTATACGTAGACATTCGAGGTCTCGATGAGACTTGGCAAGCTGATCTTGCTGATATGTCCACGTATAAGTCGTACAACAAGAATTACAAGTATTTACTCACAGTAATCGATATATTTTCCAAGTTTGCTTGGGCACTGCCGATAAAGTCGAAAAAACGGAACGGACGTAACGACTGTTATGAAATCTTTATTGATGCGAGGTCGCGTATCGAAAAACTTGCATGTTGATCGAGGAAAAGAATTTTATAACAGTGAATTCACAGCACTCATGAGACATTATAGTATTAATATGTACTCATCATTCAGCAACTTGAAGGCATCGACATGTGAACGTATCAATCGAACGTTAAAAATAAGATGTGGAGGGCATTTACTGTTCGCGGCTCATACAAATGGATTGATATTTTATCTGGTTTGATGACGTCATACAATAGCACGAAGCATCGAAAAATTGAAATGAAACCGCAAGATGTCAGTGTGAAAAATGAAAAACAACTTCTGCAGACTGTATACAAAACTCCTCGACTGAAACGATCACCTCGAAAATAAAAAATTGGCGATAAAGTACGCGTCAGCAAGTATAAGTATGTCTTTGAAAAAGGCTACACACCCAACTGGACAACGGAAATATTTACAATAAAAGAAGCGAAAAATACCAACCCACCGACGTACAAACTCATCGATTATCAAGATCAACCTATCGAAGGCGGCTTTTATGAAGAGGAACTCAGCAAGGTGCAATATCCTGATGGTTATCTTGTGGAAAAAGTATTGCGTAAACGGCGTAATCAACTTTATGTAGAGTGGTTGGGTTTTGATAGTTCACACAATAGTTGTATAAATAAAACAAATTTGTAACAAAATAAATTGTGTTTATTTACACTAAAACGGAAACTGCATACAAAACATTTTATTCTTCCACTCCTCACAATGATGTTTATACATTTCTTAAAATCTCCTCTTATCATATATACACTTATTTTACACTCCTCACGACAATGTTTATACATTTTTTGTTTTAAATCACCACGGTAATGTGGCTATGTTATCGGATAAAATTATCCTTTTGTCGTCACTCCAGCTCATGGCTAATTTTTTATATGCGATGGTTCTCACTTCATGTTTTTTACTTCTAATTAGACATTGTTTAGTAACTAAGGTTTCGTTGTCAAATAAACATCGCTTGTAGTCGTGAAACGTGTTCTTTCGAAGCGTCGAACCTTTAATACCTTTTGATATTTTTTTATCACTCTCACCCTGTGTTCTGAAGGTGTAAAGTTTAGCCCGTAATCCCACAAACTCTATCATGATTTTTCCATTGTTTTCATCCTTCATCAAGCCTAAAACTTTCTTGATCACCAGGGGAATACCATAGACATTATTCGGGGGATAGTCTGACGTGTCGAACTTTGAAAGATCACATTTCATAACTTGGTAAATATCGGGTACAGTAAAATAGTACAAGACACTATCAGTGTCGGTGTACATGAGCTTCGCGCTATCCCCAAATTGTTTCCCCACATAGTTATAATGGAAATCGTAAATCCACGTTTTCGATAAATCCAAATTTGAAAAACCGACATAAATTGGTTTATTGAATTTTACATTAAGATTAGTCATTTCAATAATCACCATGTCTTTGTCAAATATGGTGCAGCTATGAAAATTCGGTTTTGCGATGAGTGATCTTGCCCCGTATTGCCCTCCCCACTCTGTCACCAACCACACTCGCTTATGTTTTCTCACGTTCTCCATAGTTTTTCCAAATACTGCATTCTTCATTAATTTGAAGAAGTTTTTCTCAAATTCATTACTCGATTTTTTCCTCAAATCAGTGTTTAGATCAATATATTTCTTTAACCATGGAGACTGGTTGAATTTGAGAATTATATGGACTTTAGTCAATCGCAAGCCTAAACTCAGACATTGCTTCAAGTTTCTATAATGAATTATATACTTCTCGCGTGGGAGAAGAGTTGGCACTAACTTTGATTGTTTACTGTTTGGCGGTGTGAAGTGTTGAGGACAAAGTGGAAGATCTCGATGTATAGGATGTAACTCCTCAGGATACTCGAGATCTACTTCAAGAATATATCCCACAGGAAAATCATCCGATATAGAAAATACATCTAACTGTGTATTTTCTTCCCATTCAAAAGAATCTGTGGGCAAATGTTGGCTCATCGCAGCACCGTATAAGTTATTTACATCGAAGTACATCAGGTACGAAGTCTCTTTGCTTGGATCGTAATCATCGCCCAAGTAAGGATTGTTGGCCTTTGCGTGACGTCGCGAGCACTGTGCTACACCGCCTCTAATACCTTTTTCAATAAACGACACTTTCTCAATGTCAGTTAATAATTCAAGCTGAACTTTTGTGCATTTGAGCATCGCATCAAAAGCAACCCCTGGAGCTGAATAATAATGCAGAGGATCAAGGTTGTACGTCGAGAAACAATTACGGCGAAAATTTTCGAAAATATCTGCCAAGAGTAATACGTCCGTTTTTAAATATAAATCGGAATACTCGCCAAGCGTTGTTAAATTAAATTTTCCCCATACTTTTTCGGCATGCTCATAGTGCTCACTGGAAATATCGGCATCGTTTAATCTTGAATAAAACTTCTCTTTATCCGGTAATTGTTTCTCATTTAGTTTCGCCCAATTATCGATGTATTCATATGGGAATACACCTTTACGCGTCACAAGCTTGAATTCGTCGACATTATTATAAAATTTATGAGTTATAAGTTCATCTGAGTCATTGTGGTATGATGATAATTTATCTATGCTTCTCGCCATGAACCTGAACTAGTCGATGAAGCGCAAATTCACTCTTGTGCCTTTGACCTGCTTGGTGAATGAAATATATTTTTCCTTATTTATTGGCAAGAGCTTGACTGACCCCTCGAATGATGTTGCTAAGTCTCGAATTATGAAATGTGCTTCATAACCGGATAAATTATGGAACACAATTGGTATATCATGAGAGTTAGTGTAATTCAAATTACAACTCTCGTGCGCAGCACCGCGATATTTATCAGTAAAGTGGCAATGATCACGATGCTTTACCTCAGCCGACGAAAATGCCCCCTCACAGATATGGTAAACTGTTGCCCCCCTAAATTGTTGTTCCATGGGTATGATTTTCCTCAGATAGCCATTAACGACTTCTGCTGTAGATTTCAATTCATTTATGAACCACTGAATGCAATTGGGACCGCGTTTGAAATAAAATTTAGAAAGAGAGTCATCAAAGGCACAATGAATGTAATATGCAACGCTTTGTGGTGTGTGCTTTTGCACTCCATCAACCATTGGCTAGAGAATGCTTTCAAGATCGGCGTAGATGGTGAACGGTATGAATGTTTTATAGCGGTGATTTTTAAATTTAACAATTTTATCGCCATCATCGGTTAATTTTATTCTCGTTTTATTCGTTGCAAAACAATCCTGCATATGATTTTTGTATGGAGAGTCGACTTGAAAATGACACAAACTACGATCACACAAAATTTTTGCAGTTTTATGATTCGGTAATTGCCTATTTACTAAACGCGATAGATTACGGATCCATGCAAAGTGAAATACAGTACGAGCATTGAGTTGATCTTCATCACCATCGTTGTCGATATCCATATCGATTCTATGTTCTATCGCAATTAAATGAATCGTCGGTTTGTTCGATCTTAAATTTTTACTTAAGTATAGTGGAACTATCGCATCCGAATCAATACCATAGACATTAATCGATAAATTACTTAGCACCTTAAACTTGGGGATATCAGTCAAAGGTGTTGGAAAACTTATCCCCTCATATCGTAGCGTTGTGCTGAAGTGGAGAAAAGAAATGAAATAGTTTCGTAAAGGTTACAACAAAAACCAATGTGATTTATATTTAACGAAATTTAAAGTACAATAGGTGAGGAGATTGTGCATTGATTATTCCAGGATCAATAAATAACTATCAAGACATCCCAGTTAAAAAATACAGACGATGAGCGTGTGATAAATAATGAGGTAAACATCGCGTTTAGGGGACCTCCCTCCGATTCCTTTCGTAATCGGCTCATCCGACGCGCTTTCGCACGCGAAACAACTTTTTCCTCTGACAAAATTGGGGGACGTTATTTATTAAAAAGTTATTAACAAATAAAGTTAATATTTCATACAGCTATTTTCCTTATACCAGCCAGTCCCAATCATCTTGTCCTTCACATGTGTTGTTAAGAATACCCCTTGAGTAACATACAAAAAGTTTTATCTGTCGCTCATTGTTTGTTAAAAAGTTATTAACAAAAGAAGTTTCATAAATCAAACATGAAATACTTATACTGGTGTATGGTGAACAGTACACGTATGAGCGGGTTCGCTGCGCCTCCCGTGCACCCCCTACACACCAGCCCAAAAACAACCCAAAAACAAACCAAAAACAACCAAACCAAACCAAAAACAAACCAAAAACAATCCAAAAACAAACCAAAAACAAACCAAAAACAAATTAAAAACAAACCACAAACAAACCAAAACAAACCGAAGACAAGCCAAAAACAAACCAAAAATAACAAACAACAAATTAAACAACCCCCCACACCATACGCGACCCACCGACACCTCACCTTCCCACCCTCATTACTCATGTATATTTGTATTCGTATGATGAGCAGCATACGTATAAGCAAGGGATATATGTGCTATTTACTTACAGGTTGTTTGGATTGTTTTTGGGTTGTTTTTGGGCTGGTGTGTGGGGGATGCACGGGGGGCGCAGCGAACCCGCTCATACGTGTACTGTTCACCATACACTAGTATATGTATTTCATGTTTGATTTATGAAACTTCTTTTGTTAATAACTTTTTAACAAACAATGAGCGACAGATAAAACTTTTTGTATGTTACTCAGGAGGTATTCTTAATAACACATGTCAAGGACAAGATGGTTGGGATTGGCTGGTATATGGAAAATAGCTATATGAATTATTAACTTTATTTGTTAATAACTTTTAAATAAATAACGTCCCCCAATTTTGTCAGAGTAAAAAGTTGTTTCGCGTGCGAAAGCGCGTCGGATGAGCCTATTACGAAAGGAATCGGAGGGGGGTCCCCTAAACCCGATGTTTACCTCATTATTTATTACACGCACATCGTCTGTATTTTGTAACTGGTATGCTTTATAGTTATTTATTGATCCTGGAATAATCAATGCACAATCTCCTCACCTATTGAACTTTAAATTTCGTTAAAGATAAATCACATTGGTTTTATTTGTAACCTTTACGAAACTATTTCATTTCTTTTTGTTAGTATATTATAAAGACGATATAATGCTATTCTATGTTCTTAATTTTACAGATTGGCAGTAATTAAAAGTTTCATAAAACTGTTATATTAACGATGACGCGTGATTACACTCAATTACACCGAAAGGTCATGGTATATTGACCGTAGGTGCCTAGTTTCAGCAAGGTTCCACGTATAGTTTATTTCTTGCTCCCTTCACTCGGATCAACTTGCGATCGCAGCGACACCTTTAGGCTCCATGCCATTAAAGATCGGACTCCTTTACTCTAGGCTCCATGTCCGATACTTGGCTCTTCTGGAGCACTGAAGCTGCACCTGATTCGTCGTTGCCTTAACAAATAGAAATTCGTACCTTGAGTCCCGGGAATTAGAAGAAGGTTTAAATGAGTTCGAACGTCGTTCGAACTCAATAACACATTGCTATTGTCCGTTAAGCAAAACTTTAATATTGGAAATTTGTCGCAAAATCGAAAGATTTAATAAAAAATAAGACGGATGTTTAAATGGGGTTACACAAACTATCTAAAGCTCCTTGAACAAACACTTAGAATGTTTTCTTATAAATACTTAAGAAAAAATGACTCGATACACAGATAAAAGATACGTTGATTGTAATAGCACTAGGTTTTGGGCTGATCCGATCCGCACGAGTTTTCTAGAGATACTGCCCTAGCTGTCCGTTTAGACGACGCAACCACGGGGCATTTTCCCTCTCGCGTGTTTTTGAGAAAAACAGCGAGCGAGGGTAGTTTTGTATAAGTCCACACATCTGATTGGCCAAGAAAGGGCCCTCTCCGCGCTAACCCCATCGCTATCCTTCCTCTCCATTTCTCCCGCTTTCCCGTCGGGGAGCGGCAAAGACAGTGACAGAGAGGGAGGATGATGCCGCGACGACGTCTCTAGTCAGGCGGCGCGGGATTTTCGTCCAAGCTGCCGTGGCGGCGGGGGGCATCCCCCAGTCCCGAAGCGTACCGACTAGCCTTCTCTAAGATCGAGTCGTAAAACATTTGTCAATCGTCTGGACCACCGACGTAACATGAGGCTTACTTCTTCAAGAAGATTTATTATTTTACTGCTTCCAGATGCCCCGAAATCGCGTACATTTCTCGCCCAGTCTTTGCCTGTTTATTTTACCTTTAGCCTTAGCGATAGTTTTTGTACATAGGAAAAACGAATACTAAAACGTTCTGTTCTTCATGAAAACGTGTGCTTTTCGGCGCGTGAAACTTGAGGCGGGCAATTGATATCTTTGTCCTGGACCTCACTCGGTTCATACTGTCCCGGTATTCACCCAAGGCCCTCGGGAAAAACCAGGATTAAAACCCGAGGGAGGATAGAGTCAGAGTTAGCTTAACGATAATAAATCGGACTGCAATATTAAAAACGTACATTCAAACTCGATTACTCAAATATACCCAAGCACACACGGGTCCGTATATATGTACATATAGTACATAGATGATATTTATATTTAGGCTATATCGAGAACGTTCATGATCAAATAAACATACATATCTTACGTAGAATTGTTAGGCATATCTTAAATATAGGAGATGCATTGTAATACGGTTCTTTCTGCATTGTATAGTTCGAATTAATCATCAACCCGCGGTATCGTGAATATACTCGATGGTCTTGTAACACCGCGGCGGGTGGGTAGCAAACCCGTGGACGCAACATACGTGACTCGTGTTGCCGTCTGTGTCACGTAAAAGAAGCAACCATTATGCTGTAGCAAATAGTAGCAGTCAGCTGATGATACTGCTGACAATTGACAATACAACTCAGGGCGACTAGAGTTCTCCATGATACAACTCATGGAGACTACAGTAACTGTCCAAGGTACAACTAAAGCCGGTAAAAGAAAAAGTCAGCTTGGATACTGGTCAGTGTCATAAGCACAAGATTGAAGATAAATAACCTACAAAAATACTAAATTTGAGAAGTATGATCGATTTGAAAAATCATGAACGAAATGAATCAAGGGTTCATCGCGGTTCACGTTGGTAAGAATATATGATTTGTGATAAATAATATTAATACATTGTTCTAGTATGCTTACATAACCCTTCCAGCGTTAATAAGGGTGGCAGCGTTTCTTAACCCTCAGTAGACACACATGGGTCTGTGGTGTCTGGCCTGTTTCTAGAAATCGATAGGTCCCAACGGTTAGTCCATATTTCGGGTTCTTACCTCCCACCTAAAAAATTGTACTTGGGCGTAGGTTCTCTTGCTATAAATCTGAAACTACTCTCCTGAATTTCTTCAGATTTTTTAAACGAGTCCAAGTATGGTAAAAAATGGTAGAACACCGTAGTGCCCATGTGTGTCTAGGGAGGTGTGCAAATTGCAGTGTGTATACCGAGGGTTAATTCAGTTTTTGATCATTATGTCTCTTTCGCAAGCATTGTATTAAAAAGAGACACGATAAAAAACTAAATTAAGGAATGCAGCTGGTGTAACTCGGTGAAGCTTATGAATATTCACCGTTAATTGATTCGGATTTTTACTTTTTGACGAGTATTGTTGGAGTCACTCGCAGAATAAAGGGTAAAAAACGGATTGCAAAAATGATATTAGCTTCAATCCATATGTTTTTTTTGTCTAATGTGTAGTCGCTGAAAGGAAATCACTTTTAGTAGGAAAGATTTAGTGACCTTTTAAAACTTTCTGAAAGTAGATATTTCCACATTCAAGACAAACATTTCACGAATTGATGAGCAAGAAATGTCACCTACTTTATCTTAAGAAATGAACAAAAATGTTTTTGCATGACAAATTACCGCATGAAGAATCACACACTGAATTGACTAATTATAATTGTGAAGAATAAACTGTATGTGCACCTATGCAACAGATGTTTTTGGTGTTTTTTTTCAACCATTCTATAGAGAACGGCAATGGAATGGTAATGATTCTTGTTTCTACATTAATGTTTGAAGCAATGTGACAAGTGGGAGAGCTTATTTCTAGAAAGGTTGTATTTTTCTGTCACAGTATACATTTATGCCACCAATCGTGGATATTAAATAAGGCATTTCCGCTAAACCTATTAGTGGCGCATACTCTGCAAAACGCCCATGGAAAAATGAAGGTTGTTCCAACTTCGCCCTGAAATTGTTACAATAATTTTCCTTTCATTATGGATTTGGTACCGTTCTATTGTTCAAACAACAAAGGCAGTGTGGTGACGCGAGGTTGGAGCTGGGTGTGGTAGATTGTGGCACCCAGGGTCAGTATGGCGCTGCAACACTAGTACAGCAACCGATATCGCAACGTCAATGTTCTAGCCCAGAGTGTTCCAACTGTGGCCACTGTTCCACACGAAGTTGTAGGCGAGTTCACTCGACGTTATGTTTGTAGGGGCGGGTGATAACAGTCCCTATTCCCTTTTCACATCAATTAGCAAACTCACGAAATTAACTATTTATCATAGAAAGTCATCACGTTGTAACGATAAAGTTATTCCAGTTATTGGATTATACAATATTTTCGTGATCAATACAGAGAAATTTGATTAGCACAGAACCATAATAGATTATCCATATCCATCTAACAATTTATTATTTCGATCGAATAAGGCTTTTTTATCTGATAAAAAGTATTTTCTGGTAAATTGCTTATATTGACAACAAATGGAAATGTTTTTGCTAAGAAATGATTGTCCTCATTAGGTTGTCCATAAACGAATACAAAACGGATAAGAATGTTCATAAACGAATACGAATTTACTCAAGTAATTTTCCAAATAACCGGAAAAGTGCTTTTAGAAAAAAAATCACGACGAATGTATGTATGTGTGGATTATGAATAACTTCTCAAATTTAAATGCTTATAACATTATGTGGTTGAAGTTACGAACGTTCTGGCAAAAAAATTAAATGTCGTTAATAAGACCAAACTTACTCCTTAAATGAACGGGAGCATATATTCGTACAAAAATCTCATGATTTAGCCTGTTAAGACGCGTTAAATGAAGCTCTGGCGTAATTTTGTTGAAAAAATTGTTCCTCGGATTGCAAGTTCGTGTCCTGTTTTTTGTTTTTTCGAGGACACTGAAAGGACTCTCCATTATGTTAAAGAAATATAAATCAAAATATTTCGAATGGGAACCTTGATGAACGCCCGAACAGAATATGGTCGTTCTGACCAGCGTTGATCAAGATTCCTTTCCTAAATATTTTGATTGATATTTTTTACATACTAGAAACTCCTATCAGTCTCCTCGAGGAATCAAATAACAGGACACGAGCTTGGAATGCGAGAAATAATTTTTTTTCAACACAACCGGACCGAAGCTTCATTTTATCGCCTCTTAACGGAGAACACCACTGTGACCCCCTGTTTTTTTCACATTTTTCAAGAATTTTTTTTTGTGGGAAAAAAAAGAGATATTAGAAAATTTTGTTTGGGTTTTGTTCCTTGTTTATTAATGTATCAAAAAACATTTTTTTCACATTTTTCACGCCGCATGGTGGCGCTGGGGAAGCTCTCGCGTCAGGTGCTGTCATTTCCGCGGCACGCAGCAGAACTCTCTTCAACGTCGATCTGAAAAAAAATACCGAGTGTTTTCGTTAATAATATGATATTTTGAAGAGAAGTACACAGGGATTTGGAAAAATATTGTTTTAAATCCCTGTGTACTTCTCTTCAAAATATCATATTATTCATCGTGGAATTGTTTAAAAAAAATAGAAATAATTATCGGAAATTGAAGAATATATCTGAGAAGGTTGTGTTAAAATTGCAGACCGATCGGTTCAGCCGTTGAAAAATCGTGTTCATCGACTTTGAAAATACCGTTTTGAGAAAAACGCGTTCAAAGTTTAGGCCGCCTACTTTGTAACGCTCCGAGCGTCCTTACAAATATGCATGCATCTCCAAGAATATTTGCCGCATCGATTTCAAATTTTCAGAGAATATACTCGAATATATGTACATTCCGCAAAAGCAATAAAAAAAAAACGATTTTTTGAAATTTCCAACTGCGTATAATCCCTTAAAACCCGATTAAAATTAAGGGCACATCTATCAGTATATTCATTGAAGTTGACGGGATTAATGATTCTTTCATAATTACATATAATAAATATGCGTAACGGGGTGGAAATCGTTAGTAGGGCAGAGACAGACAAGCGCGAGAGCTATCACGGGGTTTTTAGGTTGTGTCTATCAGCATTATCCGATCACTACGCCGCCAGTGGCTGCTACAGAAATTAAAAACGACTTCGTTAAGGGGAAGCTCCCCACCACTGAAATTGGAGGGAGTTTGCAGATCTGTATACAAGACCGTGACTGGAACACTCTATTCTAGCCCATTGAAATTTACCGATAGTAGAGGACGGATGGTCAGTGTGCGGCTTTGGCAGTATTGGCCGTAGTCAATACTGGGACGGTCTGACTTTTCTCAGTTTCTGCTGGTAATACGACTGATACTCAGTAAAATGTGGCTACCTATATCGACAAGGTTATCTGCAGTTTCCCTCCGCCCCTGCGCGATACTGTACCGCATTAGGAAAGAGTGGCTGCGGACAATACTCTGGAGGTATTACAAGGGATGGGATGAAATTGGGAACACTAATAGTCCATTGAAATTTAATAGACTAGTGGTAGCGAATGTTCCAAGTGTGTAAAACTCAGTTTTGCGAAGGGCTAAGGTAATTTAACTCGCTTCGGACATTTTCAAGCTGTTTTGGCCTTTTGACATATTTTAAAAATCGGGACTATACTTTCAAAAGCTTTAAGAACCTAATATGTATTGAGATGGTCCAAGTCTCAAGCATGACGTCACTCGCCCTTCAGCGTAGTACCCGTTGTCGTCGCACACAAAGATCAGAGGACGCCACCAACATCAACTCCAGCGACGAATCCGAAGATGTCAATGAAAACGCCCACCAATCCGCAGCGACCGTCACCAGACCCAGAACCTGAAAGAAAAGATAGCCAATTAGAAAATCAAAAGAACCAGAAATACCGCAATGCGGCAAAAATTAGGAACAGAAAGGGTGAAGGAAAGAAGAAGGGAAGGTCCGCAAACGGGGTATAAAAGGGCCGGTATTCGCAAGGAACGGGACTCGTCTTGTACTCCCGAGTCCGAAAGGAGCCTATGGTACTGTGTCTCCATGAATACTTGTCCTTTGTCGTAAGGAAAGTGGAGATCTTGGGAAATAGAGGAATAGAGGAGGAAAGGGTTACAAGCGGTCTAGTGAAAGGGAGAAGGGAAGCCAGTACCGTGAAACTCACATGACTACTGTCCTTTGTCGTACGAAACTGTGAGGGGATCGGGAAAACTGAAATTCTGACTGGAATCAGGAAATTCAAGAGATTATCAAAATTGAGGGTTTTGGGTGAGAAAGTAACGGAACATTAAGGATTGAAAAATAAAGAAGAGACTCACCTAAGGGTTGAGTTGACGAGAGGAGTCAGCGAATGGACGACGTCGTACCCGTGTCCAAAGAAGACATAAAATCTAGACAAAAACAGAAATTTTAAAACTAAAATTGTGAAATAACAAACAAGAATTCCAAACAAAATATACAATTAGAAATTGTCGTAACCACAGAAGAGGAGGAGGACAGAAAACAATCAAGAAGAAAATAATACAAATAATAATAGCAAATAGAATTAACAAAATAAAGACGTTGGTTAGAATATAAAAACAAGAAAAGAAAGAAAAGCAAAAGAAAAAGGGTCAAAATCAGCAAATTACACACAAACGTACGAAAGACACCTGGACACTCACACGCGCACACACTTACCAACACCACTAGACAGCACCGACCTACCTGTCACTTTCCAATAAGGGGAACCCGGAACAACAAACAGAAAAGTCCATTTCGACGAACCCCAAATACTCACAGGGAGGCACACGAAACGTCACAAGAAAAAAAATCACAAATAAAACATGATTAAAAGTCGTAGAACTGATGTAATTGCAACAAGTACGAGACGGCGCAACAGTTGACAGGCCGCGAAACATCTGCGAGGATCATCGACCGCGTGACGAAGATCCCCGAGCACTCACGGCGACTTCTTACACGGCGACGCAAGCGTGAGATAAACCAGTGGCGATCCTACCCAACGCGGCTCGATCGCACAACTCAGGTGGAGAGCGACGTACAGCCTGACGGATAAAGGGATAGAGGGGTCAGCACCGTCCGGACAATTTCTACAGGTGCGAGAATTATCGACAGTGGACAAACTCAAATTATCTAAGAGAAATAAAAACAGACGATATACTCTTATACTTCTATTAAAAACACAAAAGACGGCAAGAGTTGTACGGAAATAAAACGTGATTATTTGAGGACCCTATCCTGGCTCAACATCTTTATTTCTTTCGAGTCCGAACCTTTATAAATTAACGATAGTTGATACCGTTACAGTATACAGTTATACAAATCTGGATGATATTTTTTTTACATGTACAAGTTATTTCTGCGGAGTACTGTAGAGGATAAAAAATTTATAATCATTATTAGAAACTATATTCTATTCAAGAAGAAAAAGACTGTCATAATATGAAAAAAAAATTAGATTAAATTTTTTCTTCGAAATTAAAGTACATATTATTAACTATTGTATATTTACCTAATATCTCGTCGAATCACAGCCATTATTGAGTATAGTTTGACACCTTTTTCCCAAGCTTTCGACGAGATTTTTTGTATATTCCTTTGGCAAAGATCGTCAATCTTCTCTTTAAGTTTCATTTTCATATACGACCACACATTTTCAATCGGATTACCATCTGGAGACATTGCCGGCCATTTCCTCGTAATGACGTTATTTCATTATTCCCACGCACTGCACAGTTTTGTACGATGTTTAGGGTCATTGCCTTCTTGCAGCACCCAACTTGTTTATGTCGTTGAAGTTACGAAAGTTCTGGCAAAAATTAAATGTGCTTAACTAGAGAAAACTTACTCCTCAATTGTACGGTAGTATCTGTTTGTACAAAAACCACATGATTTGGCCTGTTAATAGGCTTATAAGAGGCGATAAAACGAAGCTCCGACTCGGTTTTGTTGAAAAAAATTTATTTCGCGCATTCCAAGCTCGTGTCCTGTTATTTGATTATTCGAGGAGACTGATAGGACTCTAGTATTTGGTCAGGAGCCACCGCAGCGTCATCTGTCCTTATTCGTTTGAATCTTTGTTTCGTGCTCTTTTGCGCAATATACCGGCGCATTGTGCCATTGATATCAGTGAATTCGTTATCTTCACAATGAGTCTAAAATTTCTGAAGCGATGAGAGGCGGTGTTTTTAGTAAATCACGCAAAAGGACCGAAATTGATGTATACCAGGGGTGTTGGTTGAAGTTTGCCGGTTTTACCAGTAGATGTCGCTAGCAATATGTATACATTTGTATGATTTGGCATGTATGTAATTTTTTTCTATTGCCATTAACCTACAAAAATACGCAAGTCACATTCCGCCAAAATAATAGCGTCATATTTGTTTACCTCAGTGAATATGTCGAGTTTCGTTCCAAGTAAATCGCATTTGCGGCATTCGTTGCTTTTCTTATTTCATCAAAAGAAAAAAGCAGCTGAAACTCACCGGTTGCTGGTAGAAACTTATGGTGAACATGCTCCAGTGATTAGAACATGTGAGACATGGTTTCGTCAATTTAAAAGTGGAGATTTCGATTTGACAGACAATGAACATCCTGGTGCAGCGAAAAAGTTCGAAGACGAGGAATTGCAGGCGTTATTGGATGTTGATCCAACCCAATCGCAACAAAAATTGGCAGAAACACTAAATGTGACTCGAGGAGCAATTTGCCAACGTTTAAAAGCCATGGGAAAGATCCAAAAGTATGGAAAATGGGTGCCACACCAGCTGAACGATAGACAAATGGAAAATCGAAAAACCGTTTGTGAAATGCTGCTTCAACGATTCGAAAGGAAATCTTTTCTGTATCGAATTGTCACGGGGGACGAAAAGTGGATTTATTTTGAGAACCCGAAGCGAAAAAAATCATGGCTTTCACCTGAAGCCGGCCCATCGACTGCAAGGCCAAATCGTCTTGGCCGTAAGACAATGCTTTGTGTTTGGTGGGACCAGTGTGGTGTGGTGTACTACGAGTTGTTAAAACCTGGTGAAACGGTGAACAAGGATCGCCACCGACAACAAATGATCAATTTGAATTATGCGTTGATCGAAAAACGGCCGGAATGGGCCCGAAGACATGGCAAAGTTATCTTGCAACATGACAACGCGCCGTCTCATACCGCTAAACTGGTGAAAGACACATTAAAAACACTTAATTGGGAAATTTTATCACACCCGCCGTACTCTCCAGACCTCGCTCCGTCCGACTATCACCTTTTCGCATCGATGGGACACTCCCTTGCAGAGCAGTCCTTCGCTGGTTTTGAAGAAGTCGAAAAATGGCTCGTCGAATGGTTTACCTCGAAAGAGAAAAAGTTTTTTGGGATGGTATCCATAATGTGCTTGAGAGATGGGCGAAATGTGTAGAAACCAATGGTCAATACTTTGAATAAATTTTTATTGAGATTCCTCTGAAAATTAAGTGTTTTCTATATCGAAAAAACCGGCAAATTTCAACTAACACCCCTGGTAAAGCGGGTGCAAAATATATACGGAAGTCAGAGGCATTCGTTAAGACGTGGGTAAAGCAATATTTGGAGGTTGGAAATGTAGACGATCTGCCGAAAAGGGGACTAGTCCGCGTGACAACAACGAAGGACGATAAAACCATTTTTTGAGATTTTAAAGACGACCCAGGTCTTTCGCTGGGCTGTGCTCAAATAAAATTCCGCAAAAAAGAAATTCACGTCTCTCTAAATACGATTCGAAGTCGCCCGCATGAAAAAAAGACGTGCCCTTTCGATAAACTTTGAGGATATCTTTATTGTCAAAAAAGCACGTGGAAAAACGATTGGCGTGGGCAAACGAAAATTTGGATCGAGATCGGGACAATGTTATCTTCACGGACGCGTGTTATTTCTGGGCATGGCCTTCCTTATCAAAAGCGTGGTCAACGAAGAGTAATAGGATTCATCGGCGCACAGTAAAACACTTTGCAAAAATGCGAGTTTGGGGTGGCTTTTGTAAAAGTGGAGAAAATCTCGTCGAAAGCATGGGAAAAAAGTGTCAAGCTATAATCAGTAGTGGAGGCGATTGGACGAGATATTAGGCAAATGCGCAATAGCTAATTACCATATATGTACTGTAATAAAAAAAAGGACGCAATCCAGTTTTTCTGAACTCGAGATTTATGTGTAAACATCTCAGCGCGTAATAAGTTTGCACCTGATTCTTTTCGGGAATAATATGTGAATAATGGGTTATAAATATCATGGACTGAAACTACAGAAAACTTTGGTACTGTAACTAATTCTTGAGTTTAACGAAATTTTGAACGCTAGATTTTTATTCTCACTTATATACTCAACTAGAGTGAACAGCGCGCGGTAAAGTGCGCGATTGGGGAATTGGACAAAACGACAACTGGGTGCGCGTGTAACCCCAAAAGATCGAGGCGCACCGATGACAACTGTCATACTCGGAAACTCAAAGTCCGATCGAAACTTGGCGTGTAACAAAACATCTACCTCTCTCTCTTTCTTTCTCCCCCCCTCCCTCTCTCTCTCGACCGACCATCCAATCGTACAACGAATAAAACGCTAAGAATCAATCGATATACCGGTAACAATGCTTGCGAGATTTCGATAAATATCGTGACATCAACTTTTCAAGAGAACTGGTGTGGAGAGCGCGCGCTGACGCGTCATCCTCTCTCTCTCCCCCGCCCCTCCCCCCTCTGTCCATCTCCCCTCTCCCTCGCCCTCTTGACCGATCGACCGACCGACTGACCAACCAATCACAGGACGAATAAAACGGTGACAATCAATCGAAATACCGGTAACAATGCTTGCGAGATTTCGATAAATATCGTGACATCAACTTTTTAGCAGTGGGGAAGGAAATAGAATAGGATAATATATAGAGTTCCGGAAATCTTTTATTTCTGTCTACTAAAGCAGCGCGACAGATCCACTGTCTTTAATAGGAGCTTTATAAAATTTTACAGTTAGATTTGCACTGTAAGGCCATTATTGTTAAACGAAGCATTACGGCAGCAGTGGAAATAGCGAATTCATTACCGTTATAAATAACGAATATGAATCAATATTATTACTAAATATTATAAATTATTTGCACTATTTTAAAATGTAAGTAAAGTTAATTTCTGTGATCAGTTTTACGGCTTCACAAGTTCAAATATTTTTATTAAATGCTTTTATTCGATTGTTTGTAAAATTTTAAACACTACTTCACGAATAAATCGATTTTTTTTTCTTGACGGAACCAAGTTTCCGTTATAAGGAAGGAAAACATGGTATTATACGATATATTATTGTGATTTTTAACAGGAGCTGGCCAACATTCAGATTCATTGCTACCAATGTACCGGAAGTTGTGCAGAGAGGCATGCAAAGAGGTACGTCGTGTTTTTTCAATGGGATCATTAGTATTTTAAGAGGTAACACCTCGAGCGGCATTAAAATGAGCTTAACTTTCATGATTTATTTTGGGAGTATAAAAAACGAATAGGATTTCTTTTCAGAGGGTTTATTTAACACATATTCAAGTATGGAAAAAAAAGTTTTTATTATGATTTCGATACAAAATGGCGATGACAAAGCCCATCTTGAAAATCGTCTTTTTTGAATACTCCTCCACGGGAGGATGGTTTTCTCGTAAAGCATGAGACCTGGAACAAAAATCCAAACAATTTTATAATATATATACTGAAACGTTTCACGTTTATGGGACGGTCTGAAGGACCGTTCCGTTAATTTTAATCTAATTTAATAAAGGTGTGAAACTGAAATTATGAGAAGTCTGTCTCGTGTTTGTTTAGTCCGAGGATAGAGTTGGTTTCATGGACTCGAAGGAAAGCTGGAGGTTCGGGGAGGCGACGTGATGAGGATTTATTTAAGGGTGAACACCACTGTGACCCCCTGTTTTTTTTTCACATTTTTCAAGAATTTTTTTTTGTGGGAAAAAAAAGAGATATTCGAAAAATTTTTTTGGGTTTTGTTCCTTGTTTATTAATGTATCAAAAAACATTTTTTTCACATTTTTCACACCGCATGGTGGTGCTGGGGAAGCTCTCGCGTCAGGTGCTGTCATCTCCGCGGCACGCAGCAGAACTGTCTTCAACGTCGATCTGAAAAAAATACCGAGTGTTTTCGTTAATAATATGATATTTTGAAGAGAAGTACATAGGGATTTGGAAAAATATTGTTTAAAAAAAAAATAGGCACGCCTTTGAAATTAACTTTAATTTGAAAGGCGTGCCTATTTTTTTTAAACAATATTTACAAAATATCATATTATTAACGAAAACACTCGGTATTTTTTTTCAGATCGACGTTGAAGAGAGTTCTGCTGCGTGCCGCGGGGATGACAGCACCTGACGCAAGAGCTTCCCCAGCGCCACCATGCGGCGTGAAAAATGTGAAAAAAATGTTTTTTGATACATTAATAAACAAGGAACAAAACCCAAAAAAAATTTTCGAATATCTCTTTTTTTTCCCACAAAAAAAAATTCTTGAAAAATGTGAAAAAAACAGGGGGTCACAGTGGTGTTCACCCTTAATAATATAAATTTTATTGAAACAGAAAAATGCCTCAGATTTGGTGTAAATCGTCATCACATATTTTAATGCGTGTCTCGAGTCAACCTATCATCATCGGCACTCATAAGAGCGATATGGAGGTTGATTCAAAAACTGCTGTATCTCGTGAAGCGATGACCAGCAGGGACAAAAATATCTCACTATGCTATCTTCAAATTATAGCTAAAATTGAAAGGAAATGATTTTACGTTTGGAAGGTTTTATTAATAGGTTTATTTGTTTAGATAAATTGCTTGAAGAGCTTGTTAATTTGATTAGAGGTTTGAGATTGTAATTTACGCGAGGAAAACGTCCGTTAGGTGTTGTCGTGAATTTACTAGATTTTGTTGAATGACTTCGAAATAGAAATTGTTTTCCCTTGGTTTGATCGAGATCAAAGTTTCCCTCGGGTGATTAATTCGTGCGTTCTTTACCGGAAGCACGCAGCGTCACGTTGCCATAATGTTCAGCGCGGCCACTCAGTAAAGGCCCTACCTATGGGTGTTTTGGGAGGCTGAGAATTAAACCTTCTGTGGTTTGATCGTCCAGGCGCAATGCAAGGGATCTCACCACAGTCGTCTCCCTAATGGGTCGCTGAAAGGTTCAGAAGATCGTCGATTCGATATTAAATGCAGTAATGTCTTGATGAGACAATACTGCTATACGACAAATAATGGCAAACTCTCTTCTAACAATAACGTTGTGAGAGAGAACAAAATAGTCTTGAAGAGGCTATTTTATTTTTCAAGATAATTACTTGAAGCCATGTCCGCGTAGTGCGATGAGAAATCAAACTTATCGATGAAGCTACACTGAGACTCGCGTACAGTAATTATTACTCGCTTCTAAGTGAATCGAGCTCGAAGTGACTCTAATTACTTAATCCTTGATGAGCTGTCCGTTTTGCGAAGACGGACAAAACCGAAAATAAAAGATTACTCGAAGAGTAATTCGCGATGAATATGACCAGCACGATGTGGTGTCAGAACTGATAAATGTGCTTGTAAAAGCCCTGCTTTTATAGCCAAAGCTAGTACAACCGCCGCACTCGTTTCCCGAATTCCGATTGGCTTTGGGTTCGTGAGTGGGGTATAACGTGCGATTCCCTGTTCTTTCGAGAGTAGGGAATTCCAAGAATCTGCAACTTATTACTTTAATGAAATTGTTTAACTGTCGCGTCATGTCGTCGTTGATTCGAAATTGTCCATTCCCAGGTGGGGCAAAATGGATTGCAAGTCAGTCGTAGGTATTAGGGTACGAAGAAGCTCGAGTTGGTGTTCTGCGCGCGAGTACCGCAGCAGACGACCCGAGGCGCGATGCTCGCCTCGTCGGCCGCTCGGCGCTCAGCACGAACACCTCCTCGCTTACTCATGTTATCCGGTGACGGGGGGCTCCGGATCCGTCCCGTTACAATACTATTGGCTATGGGACTATGCAGGGGTTTTTTTCAATCGAATTTCGTATGAATGGTCGACTTTTGAAAAGATGAACCGATTTTTTGGCAAAAAAGCAGTTAATTGTTTATAAAAAAATGGTGGAGTGGTGTTTCCCTTAAGTTTAACTTTTTAGGAAGTACCGATCATTTAAAGTTGTTCAGTCTCATTGCGTTGGAAACATCTTAAAATTCGCATGTTAAATTGTTTTTCTTTTCTTTGTTCCTACGTATATCTTTTCGGGTTTTTACGTATGACCCTATCCACGTCCAGTTTTTCTCCTATCAATCCCTACGTGTTAACTATTATGTATCGCGAATGCCATGGACACAAGAAAACTGCGGAAAACTTTTGTCGATATTGTCGACCTTGTTTTGACTGAGTTTCGGTTGTGCTTACTGCGTCGGAAATTCAATAAGACTACCTCCCGCTCAACAGGTGACGTGCCAGCCAGTGTATGGTTAAGCGGTCACCGATCCAAGTAGTTTAGTGCCAATGTTGCTTTATTTTGGTGATCGCTAGATCCGCGCACCGACTATGCGTCTACTATTGTCGGTTGCTAAATGATATTTAAAAAACAGCCAAAATCTGTCGAAGCCACTCAGTCCTGTGCTGGGATTCTGTACTTTTCTACCGACAACTATCGGTGTCGTTAGCGAGCGATAGCCAATTGCAAGGAAGATTCCCGCGGAAAGGCAAGACTCTCATAGGCTATCGCTCGCTAACGACACCGACAGTTGTCGGTAAACAAGTACAGAATCTCAGTGCTGTCATGTGAAATTTGTATTGAGGCCGTGCCACTGAGCATAATTTTCGTGTTATAGCGTTCAGTCAGAATTTGGCATCGCTAGTTTGATTGAAGTAAATGAATTGAAATTCTGTATGAAATTTGGCTGATACATATGCAACCATTGTTACTGTTGAATACTAATTATCAATACCCAATGAACTGTCTTGCGTGTTTCGACGATTTTCCGTAATATTCTGCAGATAATGAAAATTTATCGACAAATGCGCACGCACTTTGCAGCTATAATGTGCTGTAGCACTGTTATATTTAGCTATGCCGAAATATTGCCTAGGAAGCATAAAATGTTTTTAAATATCTCATCGCTAGTTCCCTCAGTCCTGTCTACTCTTCTATTTCCTCTTTGTCCTCAAAATGACGTAGGACATGATTTATTTGCAGGAGAAGAAAGTACCCTCACAGACTTTGCTTCAAAAGTGGATGTAGGGAAAAGGCACCATAGGGAGAATGGTACTAAGGAGGGAAACTTTGTGAATAATCTGAGTGAATAATTAATTCATATATTGAAACCAAAGTTACTTGTGTCACACAGTCTGTTCAAGAAGAAAAAGAATTTAGATTACATTTTTCAAATTAAAGTACATATTAGCTATTGTGCAATTACCTAATATTTCGTCCAGTCACCTCCATTACCGATTATAGCTTGACACCTTTTTTCCATGCTTTCGACGAGATTTTATGCATATCCATTTGGCAAAATCGCCACATCTTTTCTTCGAGCTTCATTTTCATGTACGACCGCACATTTTCAATCGGATTAGCATCTGGAGACATTGCCGGCCATTTCATCGTAATGACGTTATTTTACTGTTTCCACGCATTCTATAGTTTGCTGCGATGTTTAGGGCCATTGTCTTCTTGCAGTCCCCAACTTGTTTTGTCAGAATGGAACAAATTTTCAGCAGCCTTCGACGAGCATTTTTAGTAGATTGCGCGCATCTTCTCGACGTTTAAATTGTCCGTAAACAGACAGAGGTAACCAAAGTCACTTTTACAAAAGCATCCCCAAAGATTTTATTAATAGAATAGGTAAATTAAAAAAGATTCGATTTTTTGAGATTTGAGGCCTTCCTACTTGCCTTGAGTCGGCTTATTCATAAAGTTTATTACTATTAGAGACGCTTTAAGATCATACTTTTTTGCCAGGGCATCGGACACTTAAAAAAAATTGGAGGAACGCCGATAGATGCTGTCGTTGAGGCAACAGCGGTATTGGAAAATTCTCCGCTTACTAACGCCGGATTTGGCTCGAATTTGACGCTGAGTGGAAATGTTGAGTGTGATGCGAGTGTTATGGATGGTTCCAATTGTATTTTTGGAGCGCTGGGGGCTGTAAGTGGTTTTAAAAATCCAATCGTCTTGGCGAAATGTTTGTGCCAACAACAAGTACGAAAAAGTACTCACGGTAGAATTCCACCCAGGTGAGCACGATACTTCTAATCTTCTATTGTCATTAAGAAACATTTTATATAACCGACTTCCTATATATGTCAGATTGCGAAAATACGTCAGATGGCGAATAATAAAGAATTTGTGTCATAGGCTGTGTAATTCACTGACTGCCGCAGTGACACGGCTTACACGCTTTATTTATGACTCGATACAATTTAAAATAATCTCCAAAACAAAATAAAGACGCCCGATAGCACTACTAGTGAGGTGTACTATGCAGAGCCTTTTCAAAATATGTCCTTTCGACCCAATGACCCAAGATGGAATGACTCCATAACCGAGACCTCTTAGTCTCTTCACTATACTTTTTCCTAGGCCTCTACGCAACGCAACACACTCGTGGTACCACGCATGCACCACGCACCACCAACGGGGTAGGTCTTTCTTAAGACGCCTTGTTGTCGTACTGTCATCCGACGCTTGCCACTTGACCCTCCATAAACAAAGAATGGAACGCGAGCGCTGTTGGAAACAGATTTCCACTGCGATGTGACATACCTATATACTGTTATGAGTATGGGCAACGAATTAAAATTAAAGACTGACGACGTTTGCGTGACCGAATATTGATTTTTAACTGCACATATGGGCCTAGATTTCCCGGCCCCTCATAACCCAATAAAGAGTATTGTATATAATAACATATTCATTGTGTTGTCGAGTCCTGTATGGACTTGACAACGCGATGAATTTGTTATTAACAGTTTTGGCCAAGACGTCGCGACGTCCGAACGTATCACTGAATCAATAATATCATCTAGGCTTTGTCTTTTCTATATCGTGTGTTATTTCATTTTGTCGTTTACACCAATACTGCCTACATGGTAACTAATATCTACTACAGTACAATCTGACATCCGTTATTGATTAAGAATAATTTTTGTCGAATTATGTAATATATTTTAGTTTTTGTCCATGCATTACACTGTACGGCTATTAACGATGCATAGTGAAGGCGATCGTACCGTGTGACGGCTGTATTTTTACGCTCTTTTCGTGTATTTTTTCTAACAAACCCTGAAAATACATCATTTTGAAATTTTTACAATATATTTATTAACATTTATACAGTCACTCAGAATTTTTTGAAGCCAAAATATAGATTGGAATCGATTTTACAACGTTCGATAGAGACACATGTGAAAAATAAGTAGGTTGACGGCTGACATGATTCCGGCTGTTCTGTTAATTGGAAATCAAAACATTTTATGGCATTTTAATCTGTAGACCTGTGGCTTTAGCCGGAATTAGGATTAATTGAAAATATTGAAAATGATGATTTTGGCACGGTTTTGAAAAATTAGTTTCAATTTTTGTCATTTTGTTCGACTCTTTTAGCTTGCTAAAAAAACTATGAGAGATATCACAATTATCCTAGTTCGAGCGAGCACTATAAGTCTACTAAACAGGCGACGTCAAAATAAAAGGTTAGCCCTGCTGCGCTTACCTCATAAAACCGTCATGAGAAACGATGCGCCACGACAGGGTGAAATCAGCCGCAAATTTTAGGGTTGGCTTGGTACAGTATTCTTTTGCACGTAACGTGTCCAAGACACAGCCTGGAGGGGGAAACGTAAATAACCAGGGACTTGGAGATTTTCCCTAATTTTATGACGAAAAGTCTTCGTGGACACTGAGTGACAGTTTACGTCTCGATTTTTTTTCACCATGCATACGACTTGTTTCGGTTTAAAAACAGTGCTCCGTGTAGATATTCGCAGTGATATAGTAAAGATCTTATACAGTGCGGATATACGGGAAAAGTGTTTTGTGAAGTATAGAACTGTGTCGCAAAATAGAGAAAAATTATTCCGCAACCGCAGTCGCACAGTGAGGCGGTGTATCGCGCCATCAGATTAATGGATGTAATGTGTTCGCTTGTTGCTCTCGCGAGGAGCCAATGTGTGCGTCGCCGCTGCAACGCGCAATCGAATTTTCGTATGATAACATCGCGTTTCAGTTTGGTGATTGCGGAATTCCGGGCAATTCTCCGCCGCCTCAGCATACGCGTCATTGGGCGCGCGTACGTGCGTTGCGCGATGCGTGAATCCAGTGACGCGATTATACTCCCTGGAGAGGGGTTACCGGAACAAGGCGGTAGCCTGTACCCTGGTGCACGTCAGCTCCGTCAGGCCTATGAAGATGAGCTCGGTAAGTTAAAGAATTTCCCCTTTGATTTACCTGTTTTTATTTCAAATATTTTAACGTTATATGAAAATTCATATTTCTATTTTTGTTAATACCCCGTATGAGACTATTGGAGGAGTCGGATGACAGCGGCACCGATGATGAAGCCGGCAATAGCATGGCGGAAATGTTCGTGGATGAAGATGGATACGATTCCGACGCCATCATGATCTTCATTAAGTTAGACGATCTTGCCGCCGAAGGTGAATTTTTTATAATATATTTATATAGCGTATCTTATTTCAAAATGTTAAATAACGGATGATTAATGGTTGTTTCCTTTCCAGTAGAGGTGGAAAACCCCGAGGACACCGAGCCGACGTCGACCACATGTAATCGCTCCACCGTCTCCCCACTTCGATCAGCTGTACCCTATTGCGCGTACGACGACTCCCCGGCTTCACCCGACACAACAGTAATTGGCATTGAATCTCCTGCTTCCCCCGATCCGGATATCGACAGTCAATCTCCTGCCTCCCCCGACCCGATCGTCGATGACGACACTCCGAATTCATCCGAACCGGTCGTCAATGACGAATCTCCCGACTGAATTGACGAAAATTCACCTGACCCTCGCGACTCTCCAGCATTCCCCGATTTAGAGCATTATCTCGACGATGACAGTGACAATGACGACACTGACGATGACGCAACGTCTAATGACGATGAAGGCAATGGTGCTCGCCAAATACCGCCATGCCTCGCGCTGTTCCGTTTAGAGACGTTCTGGTGAACGAAGGTGGGTTGAGAATTCCGTTAAACGGGAGTCGATTCCACGTGCTGATACCTCGACTCATCATACAACGTACTCCGGGAAACCAAATTCGGATTGCCGAGTACTACGATGCGGAGGGGCGTTGCGTTTCAAGTCACGACCCGTACGACTATCTCACCGACAGCGATTCTTGCGGCAGCGCAAATCCGACAATGGGGAGCCCAGGCCATAAATGTTCTCTTAAAAAAACAGTGCATTTATACACCTTTTTCACACCCCCCTCTCATGGATCCTTTACCTGCGACGTCGCCAGCTGCATCGTCGTCATTGTCATCGTCATCATCGTCATCATCATCGTCATCGTCATCGTCATCGTCATCGTCATCGTCATCGTCATCGTCATCGTTGGTAAACGAAAATATAATCTTTTTAAACCAAATTGGCTGTGGCAACGTAGTAGATAGGAACTAGGTTACGTTAACCAGGGCGAAAACAATGATAACAACGATAGCGACGAAATTTTACCCGCCGGTATGCGTTTCCGTGTCGTGAGTGAGCGCGATCATTATATACGGCGATTTAGGGTCACGGGTCGCCAGACGGATATAACGATAACACCACCGCCAAGCGTGAATACCGTGACATGGATACAAAATGCCATTCGCGATATTCACGCGCATTTCGTGTCGGGTTGCTCGGAAAACGACATGATCGGGATATCGTTCGACGCTGACGTTATGACGCACGGTAATGCTTGGATGTCGTTTCGACCGATTCGCCGATTTTCATACGATAAATTATGGGGGTTAATTTGCAGCGTAAACCAGAGCGCGAGAATTCTACCAGTTCACGACACGTTCAACTTTACCGCGACATATATGGAGATGCCTGCCGGAACGGACCGGAAAGTAAAGCTCCCCGTCATAAGCAATCGTTCTATCGTAATAATCGCGAACGACGATGATCTCTTCTTACCACGGTCGATTGTAGTTGCGTTAGAGAATTATCGCAATAAATGTGAAAAGACGCGTGAGTCACATTTAAGGTGGGATCGGGTACGAAATCTGAGGTCCAAAGTACATCGCGTAGAGGCATTGAAACTCGTGAGTATGGCTAATGTAGTTGTCCCCATCACAGGTTGCGGTTTACCTGAGCTGCGAGCTTTTCAGTCGTACTTTGTTTCGTTAAGCACGGCGATTACGTTTACGAAACACTCGGAGCCGGCGAATCTCCGACCTTCAACGGCCGTACATTTCGTTCAAACAACCCCGCCTCTGTAATATTAAATATTCTCTATTGTACCGAAGACAGACACTACGCACCCGTGACAAACTTGTCGATGGCTGCGGGAGATAAACATTATTGAGTAGTTTGCAACAAATCGTATCGCGCTTTAAATCAACATCAATGTGATAGCAAGTGCTTAGGCTGTTACTGTACTCTTCCGTATGTCAAGAATTCAGAGGAAACGGAGGATTTTCTACAAGGTGTGTGGAATTGCGAAGAGTGTGGGCGAGATTTTCATAATGCTGCGTACTACGCTAAGCTTCTTCAGGTACACGAGACCGGCAATATTATAAAATTGCCCTTGCAAAAACGGTTTGAGAAACGATACGTATGTGTATAATGTGCGATAAGGTCGTTGACACTACACGTGGCGCTCACGAGTGTGGAAGCGGTTATTGTCAAGTTTGCCGTTTGGTCCATGCATACAACCGGCCACGTTATGTTCAACCGCTCGCACCGCAAAAGCCGGAAGGAAGTGAAAAACACCCTCTGTCCCTTTTTATGGTTTACGACTTTGAAACTCGTCAGGACACACCTTTCGCGAGCGGGAAAGCCGACAATGCTCATCAGCACATTGTCACGCTATGCGTTGCACAACAATCGTGTGAACAATGTCTGAAGACTGTCGACGATATCGAAACGGAGAATTGTGCTTGGTGCGGTATACGTAAGCACGTATTGCGTTATTCGCCGGTCGATCGGCTTATTGATCTAATGGTTCGTCCTAAATCGAAGTTCCTTCAAATTGTATGTATCGCGCACAATGCAAAAGCGCTTAACGCGCAATTTATATTACGCAAATTGGTGGAGCGTCGTGCGGTTTAGGGAGCACCAAAGCTTATCCTCAAAGGTAACGCGATAATATCGTCGCGTATAGGCTGCATTGTATTCTTTGATAGTATGAACTATCTTCACATGCGAGTTAGTGCACTACTGTGTATTTCTCACAACTGGAAACGTCTGCTCGTTTACCGAAGCACGTACAATAGCTTCGGCTTGTTCGAAAGTTTATCCACGAAATATTTTGCAACCCGAAGTGAGACGTATTATTCCACACGGAGGGTATCGGCGCACCGATGAACACTCGAAACAAGCCGTTGAATGGTTATTGTGGCTAGAACGCGGGTTTGGTTGCGAAATCATTCACGCTGGTCGCAGCCGCGAGTACAGGCTTCCGGAATCGGCGGCACGTGTCGACGGTTTTCTCGGTATCGACGGACGTCGTATCGCTTTTCAATTTCACGGATGTTACTGCCACGGTTGCCCAAAATGCTTCCCTAATAATCGCGGTAAAACGACGGACGGGGAAAGTTACAAAGCGAGACACGAGCAAACACTAGCTGCCGACTCAAAAATTCTCGTCTTCGGATACGATCTACGCGTGATGTGGGAGCGTGATTTTTCAAAAATGCGGGCGGGTAATCGCGAAATTGAACATTTTTTACAAAATCATCCTCATCGTACAAACGCGTGTTTAAACCCTCAGGACGGGTTTTACGGCGGGCGTACCGGTAATATAGTCACGGTGTACGACGCGCGTGAGGGCGAAAAAATCTCTTATATTGACATTTGCTCTCTGTATCCTTAAATTTGTAAGGTGGGTCGTTTTCTCACAGGTCATCTGCGTATATACGTTGGTACGGGATGCAAAGACATTTTTAATGGCTCGTACGACGCTATTAGTACGACAATCAACGGGATGGTTCGGTGTACGGTTTTACCACCTCGAGACCTATTTTACCCTGTACTACCGGTACGAATGCACAATAAACTCATTTTTGCCCTGTGTCGTACATGCACAAAGTAATGATGCAGTGCAATTGTCCGCATGAAAACTCGGACGATCGTACGTTCACGGGTACATGGGTGACGGACGAGGTACGCAAAGCTATCAACACGGGTTATACGGTTGTTGCGGTTGACGAAATTTGGGCGTACGGCATGATTATCTGTGACCCGGCTACGCGCAAAGAGGGTCTCTTTGCCGAATATGTCGATACGTTTTTAAAAATCAAGCAGGAGTCGAGCGTATGGCCTGCGGATTGTATCAACAACATCGATGCGCAAGATAAATATATCGAGGATTATTTTAATACGGAAGGTATCGTTCTCGACCGGAATGATATCGTAAAAAATCTCGGTTTACGCTCGGTAATGAAATTAGTGCTAAACTCGCTATGGGAAAAATTCGGTCAAAGAGTCGATCAATCGCAAACCAAAATTATCAGCGATCGCGAGGCAATGTTATCATTATTGTGCAATAATGATAAAACGGTCACGCGGATATTACCCGTTAACGAGGATGTTATGTACGTGTGCTGGGTGTCGGCCGAGGAACCTTTCATCCCGAATAGTCAGGCGAGCGTGCTCGTTGCGGCTTTTACTACGGCTTAAGCGCGGTTAAAATTGTATAGTTACCTCGAGACACTGGGTCGGCGAGTTCTGTACTATGACACAGATTCGGTGATTTATGTCAGTAGCGGTAAACCTGATGAATGGGAGCCGCCACAAGGTAGCTTTCTCTGTGACATGACATGACATGAAATTTTATCGTTATACAGTCATCACGAGCGATGCGCCCAAAGTCGTCGTTGCCCGATGCTGTAAAGTAAAGGGCTTGAGCTTGAATTATGGAAATTCGCAAAAAATCAATTTCAATTCGATACGGGAATTAATATTCCGCGATTTACCGAATGCAAATTCGTCCGACATCGAATTAAATTTTACAGCTATTCAGCGTACGGCTCTTCACAACGTGGTTACGCGGTCTGTGAGTAAAACGTGCAGTGTTGTATGTCGGAAACGCTGGCATAAAACACACGTCTTTCCCGTACGGGTTTAAACAGTAATAGCGTTGCGCTAGTCGTTATCACCGTCGTCGTTATCGCAATCGCGACTTTGTAAATAAGTCATTCTTAGGCTAAATAAATAGCATAGCGATTATCGGGTTGGTTGTAAAATGCAAAAACGTTGTAATAAAGTTTATGTGTATATACGCACACAGATGTGCATCGCTCCCAACAGCCAAAGAATTTGATAAGGATGCAAAAGTATATTTTCGTTACTGTGTATATTGCGATAAACGTAAAAATAGAACCAACGCTTATGTTATTTTCAATAAAATAAAGTGTTGACAGAAATCAAAATATTTTTTTGTGTATATTGAAACATTGTATAAAGAAAATTCGTGGTAAAAAAAAGTGTACAAATATCTTCGTAAGTATTACCTTTAACAGCGAAAAATGTGTGTGTGTTTTTTTTAAATAAATGAGGTGGAAAAATGAGTTTACATACACCAGCAACCCGAAGTTGCTGGTAGTGTGGGGGGACTCTTCTGGTGTTGATCATACCCACTAAATAACCACCTTCCCTTTACTTCTGCTCCCCTCGCGGTACCGCCGTTAGGCATTACTTGTCGTAGGACTTGTCCTATTGCTCCCTTTACGCATCTACGCCTCGTTTAGCTTTCTCCCGAAGACGGAGTTTCCTTACGATGCAATTTACAAACTTTGCGACCGCATCCCACTTCTCTTGGGAGAGCAGCATTTGGGTCACTAACTTTTCGGGTAATGGCCGCTATTTGAACAGCTGGCTAAGTTCATCCCTCTCCTCTTGGAAGCGGGGGCAGGCGAAGGAAACATGCTCTGCATCGTCCACTATTGATTTATAGGCTGGACATCCTGACGTATCGTCCAGTCGGAAGCGTTGTTGGTATGCCCGGAAGCAACCATGTCCCGTCAACAACTGTGTGAGGTGGTGATCGACTTCGCCGTGTCGCCGGTTCATCTAACTTTCGATATCCGGGTTGAGTCGATGTGTCCATCTCCCCTTCGTCGACGTATCCCATCTTCGTTGCCACTGCTTCATGCAGTTTTTTCTCTCCTCTGAGGCGATTGTTCGCTGGGCTGGTCGAGGATCCTCGTGCCCACGCCGGTAAATTGTCTGCCACCCAGGGGCTAACAGCTCGATCGGCTGCATTCCTGCCATCACACACAGCGCATCATCCGACACAGTGCGAAACGCACTACATACTTAGTGCATTTCTACGGTACACCGAGTTAGTTTTACGCATGTATGATTCTGCTTTTGCAGCGTCAGCCCAGATCGGAGCCGCGTACAACAGAATTGAAGCGACCACGCTCGACAGAAGCTTCCTTCCACTCTATCTAGGTCCTCCTGTGTTCGGCATTATGCGCGATAAGGCAGCGGCTACTTTTGCTGCCTTATTGCTGGCATAATGCAGGTGCTCATTGAAGCGCAGTCTTTCGTCTATGAGAACGCCCAGGCACTTCAAGTAGGGCCGCGATTTTGTCTCTCCGTCACCAACCGTGGGAGTGATGGCCTCCCTCTTCTTCCGGCTCGTGACGAGAACCGCCTCGGTCTTGTGACCGGCAAACTGTAGGCCCACCCTTACCATCCACTGGCGAATGTTTTGGAACGCCTCGTTAGCCACTTGCACCACTTTCTCCACGTGCTTGGCCGCGATGACCGATGATCATTGCATCACAGGCTTTGATGATGAAGGCCATCATTTCCTGGCCCTTGTCCTCTGCTGAACCCGGCAGTTCGAGCCCATCTTGCATCATAGTCGCGAATAGCTGCTCATCAAACTCTCTTGCCTTTCATCTGAGGCCCCCTGTCTCAGGTATTCTACTCCCGTTCAATAGCGGTTTCTCGGGACCTCTCACCACACAATTGCCTCATGGTCGCTATGCGTGTAACAGTTGCAGACTTCCCATGATGTGCCTCGGTTGTTAAGGCCTTCGCTCATGAACGTAAGGTCGATTATGGAGCTTGCATTTCGATTGCTTTCCTGGCAAGAACTGCTGGCAAACTGCCCACTGCCGTTTGACAAGGAAAGTACTCGAGGTATCCCCCTCCGATTTTGTTGAAACTCAAGTATGTTATAGAGCATTGAAAACTAAGCGACACGTATTTTTTTTTATCGGCGGAAAAACGGTTTCAAGGGGTGAAACCACCCCCTAAAGTTACACATGTCAAGGGGCGATTTTGCAGTTTCACATACAAGCAGTGCTTCAATTTTGATGAAACAAAGATTAAAATGTTTCTTGTACGAAGAAATGAAGAACCCACCAGATAATGAAAAAATATATATATTTTAAGGGGTTGAAACACCCTTGAACATCCACTTTTTGCCCCCTACATTGAAAACTTGCGAATCGATTCGGATGAAAATTATGCTATTGTGTAGCCAAAATAAAATTAAAGTTGACGTGTTTTTGTATTTGTGCGAGAATTTTTTTTTATGGAGGTAAACTACCCCCATTCGAGTTTTTACATTCCAGGTGTCTCCTCGTCATTCCAAATGTGCTTGCCGATACGAACTTTTCTCAGTGAGCTAAAATTAATGTTTCACCATTTTTCTATTATTTTAAGGGGTAGAAACACCGTTGAACATCTACGTCTTGCACCCTACATTGAAAACTTGCTAATCGATTGTAATGAAAATTATACTGTTTTATAGCGGAAATAAAATTGAAGTTGACGTGTTTTTGTATTTGTGCGGGAAATTTTTTTTTCAGGTGGTAAACTACCCCTATTTGAGTTTTTACATTCCAGTTATCTCCTTGTCATTGCAAATGTGTTTGTCGATAAGAACTCTCCTCATCAAGCAATTTGGGTTTGGTGGTTCTAAAACACATTGTGAAGTACCTGGTTGTAATAACGTAGCCGTTATTAAACGTGCGTGGTGTAAAAAATCGTTGTGTTTGAAGCTTTTTTTCGATGACTACCATTTTTGTTCGGCCTATGAACCATGATTGTGGTTAAAAGTTGATAACAACGGACAGTAGATAATGAACATGTATACAAAAGATGATGATGGCGTGTGTTAGAGTCAAGTTATTATGTAAACAAAGTGTGTACGTCAAAAGCGCTCATACACATATGATCCTTTCGAAAGAAGCAACCGATTCACTTGAAATATACTATTAAGGTTCCCGTTTCAAAGAATCTAACACATCTGTTTTAGGTAAAAGTAACACCTAACTGAAAATCTATACAGAGAAAATAGTTCCTCCATTAGAACCTGTCACTTCATTACGGGTAATATCATTTAATAATATATAAACACCGTGTTTATGCTAATAATAAAAAATACTCCCACAGTGATATGTGAAAAAGTAAGGAAAATTATATAAAAGAAGGATCTGTTAGCGAATGATGTATAGTATAATCCCTCCTAATTATGCTTCTCCTAGATGCGTAAGTTTATCTAAATACGAAAATCGTAACATCATAAAATGTCTTGGCAGTGGTTCGGAAACTTTTGAACATCTATTAAAAAGGGGGCTACAAAGGGTGGTCTACGCCCTTATGTATTCGTACTCATTTTAAAAAAACGTTGAATAATTAATTTTAGCTTAATGTGAAGAGTTCATATCGGCAAACACATTTGGAATGACGAGGAGACACCTGGAATGTAAAAACTCAAATAGAGGTAGTTTACCCCTTAAAAAAATGTTCTCGCATAAATACAAAAACACGTCAACTTCAATTTTATTTCCACTATAAAACAGTATAATTTTCATTACAATCGATTAGCAAGTTTTCAATGTAGAGTGCAAGACGTAGATGTTCAAGGGTGTTTCTACCCCTTAAAATAATAGAAAAATGGTGAAACATTAATTTTAGCTCAATGAGAAGAGTTCGTATCGGCAAGCACATTTGGAATGACGAGGAGACACCTGGAATGTAAAAACTCAAATGGGGGTAGTTTACTCCTTTAAAAAAAATTTCTTGCACAAATACAAAAACACGTCAACTTTAATTTTATTTCCGCTACACAATAGCATAATTTCCATTCCAATCGATTCGCAAGTTTTCAATGTAGGAGGCAAAAAGTGGATGTTCGAGGGTGTTTCAACCCCTCAAAATATTTTTTTTTTTTTTCATTATCTGGTGGGTTCTTCATTTCTTTGCACAAGAAACATTTTAATCTTTGTTTCATCAAAATCGATGCACTGCTTCTATGTGAAACTGCACAATCGCCCCTTGACATGTGTAACTTTAGGGGGTGGTTTCACCCCTTTAAACTGTTTTTCCGCCGATAAAAAAAAAACGTGTCGCTTAGTTTTCAATGCTCTATAACATACTCGAGTTTCAACAAAATCGGGGGGGGGGGGGGGGCGCACCTCGAGTACTTTCCTTGTGAGTCTCAGTCGTCTTACCATTAGAAACTCTGAAAAACTGCCTCCCGCTCACTAGTCGGCGTGCAAGTCCGTGCACGTCTAAGCGGTCACCCAATCCAATACTGACCGCTGTCAGTATTGCTTAACATGGAAGATCACCGAAGCTGCGGATCGACCGCGCGTCCACTGCAGTCGGTAACAAAATTTTATTATTAAAATGACCTTATCGACTTATCTTCGAAGTTGCTCGGTAAAATTAGAATATTGCCGTAGGAAAATTCGTTTAGATATTTGAAAACATTCAGTAATTAATACATTAACATTTATTTTATTAACATTTTCCGAAATCGTTCGATTACGGTGATGTTTCCCGACGCGAAAGACGGGGCACTTCCCGAGTTTGTCTGTAATTTTTTCAACAATACTGTTTAGTTAATTTAACAATTTATCATCTTCCATACGTATCGGCAACTACAATAAATCAACGAATCCAACATGATATATTTATGTTTCATTAATCCATTATTATCAATTTTGATCTCAGTTTCCTAGTTGGCCCCGGAGCTCATGTGTGGGCTAATGAAATGGGAATTGAAACTGTGCCTGCGGATCAGCTGATATCAGGTATTTGGGGAAAGTCCATCGGCAATTGAAAGAATAACATCGCAAAATGACAATAATGATTAATTAGAATGTAACTTTCAGGCAAGGCGCGAAAAGTGTACGCTCACTATAAACGGAAGCTGGACATTGAGAATAAAACGCTCCAAGAGGTAATCACGTTTTTGAGGCATGCAATTTCAGATTGGTAACATTAAGGGGAGTAAGAACGCTTTGCGGCTGAAAATGGGATGAGAATTCAAATGGCGTTTATAAATAATTGAAAAAAACATACAGGATTTTTCTTATTTTTAAGTTGTTTATCACATTGTTGTCAACGAAAATCATTGATATTGATAAAAAAAATATTAATAATTGAGGAATATATTGAGCGTTGAAGACCCCCGCGGGTCTCGCGCATTGCTCGCTTCATGCTACGATTCCAAGTAGCCGGATGCGAATTTACGAAGTTTTCGAACGGCATTCCATTGGGAAAATTTTCTTCCCTACATTAAACCGAAAAATTGTTAAAAAAAAAACCTAAAAATTAGAAGAACGGCGATTAATAATCTGAGAAACACGAAAAGTTTGCTTTATTTATTGTTATATCAGTACAATACAATTGATTTTTCTATACCGACGTCCGTTCAATGTGGGGAGGAAATTGTTACTGCATAAAAAAAAAATCAAGGCGATATCTTCAGGCCTTCTGGAGTTATCGTAGCAAAACTAATAAAGAATGTTGTTTTGAGAAAAACGTGTATAAAGTTCGGGCGTAGTATTGCTGTAGGAAACCGTAGCTTATATACCTCAAAAATTACCCGCGCTGTAAAATGACTTCTCGACGGCAGCTTCTCTTTCAGCAGCAAGCGCAGAACGTCGATTCTTTCGTGCCCTAGCTTCTTTTCTTGATGCCAGGAATTTTTTCTTTGCTTTCAACGAGCTTTCGCTGCCACACATACACATACTCGTTGACTTTTGGCTCTCCTAAGCTCAACTTTGCGAAATTTTGCGATTTCTTTGCCCCAATATCTTCTCCTAAAAAGTTGATGTCACGATATTTATTGAAATATCGAAAGTATTGTTGTCGGTCCTATCGATTGATTGTCACCGTTTTATTCGTCCTGTGATTGATCGGTCGGCCGGTCGGTCGAGAGAGAGAGGGGGGTGGGAGATAGAGAGAGGGAGGGAGAGGGAGAGATTGATTGATTGTTTGATTGCGATTTATTTAGCATGTTGGTACTTGCTTTACATTCGTTTCGTCCACCTACTCTTACTCCGATCTTACTCGTACGATTATAAATAACCTATACGTAATTACACTTTACAAATATACATAGTTACAAATATTTATGTTACTTTTCCCTCACATGTCCACCCTTCCCCTTACGTACACTTTTAATAGTCTTTTGAATTCATTTATGTTCGTCGACTTTTTTATTTCATCTGGTAGTTTATTAAAGTATTCAAATCCCGTGTACGTTAGGCATCTTTGCGCCGTGTTTGTCCTGCACTGTTTAGTGGCTATGTTATTTCTTTGCATTGTGTTGTACTTATGTCTTTCGCTTACTATCCCCATTTCTTCACACAAATATCTCGGCATCATCCCTTCCCTTATTTTAAATACGAATACGCAAACATTAAACATCATTCTCTGTCTCACATTTAGAAAGCATAATGCATCCAGCATGTCTCTTATCCTGGTATATCTGTCACATCTCAGAATTGCTCGCATTGCCCTGTTTTGTGCTTTTTGAATAATGTCCATCCAATATCCATTTACGTTTATCAGGAGTGTACTACAGTACTCTATATGCGGTGCTATTATCGTTTTATATACAGTCACCAGTGTACTGACTGACACATATTTGTTTATTCTATATAAAAAATCCACTTTTTTGGCCACTTTCTTTACAATAACGGCTGCAAGTTTATCGAACTTCAGATTGTTGTCTATCGTAACTCCCAGGTACTTGATTTCTTTCACTTCCTCGATCCGTTCATGCTCTATTTCAATGTCACAGCTGTTTGTCCAGTACGGTTTGCGTTGATCGTGTATTACCATGAATTTTGTTTTCCCTGTATTTAATTTGAGTGCATTTCGTCCTAGCCACTTTACAATCGTTTGTAGGTCATTATTCAGGTTCAGCTCTATTTGGCACAAATCTTTCCCTCTTGTGTATATCACTGTATCATCCGCGAACAATTTACACGCGCAGTGTTTCAAGTGTTTTGTTAGGTCATTTAAGAACATTATAAATAATAAAGGCCCAAGTACCGATCCTTGCGGTACTTCATGTTTCGTGGTCTTTGTTTTTGACATGCTGTTTTTGTATTTGACCTGCTGTGAACGATTGTCTAAGTATGATTCGATCCATTTATATACTTTTTCTTTCATTCCATATTTTTCTATCTTCTTCAGTAGCACATCTCTACTAATCGTTTCAAACGCTCTTTTAAAATCTAAGAACACGACCCCTACATATTCACTGTCATCTAGGCTTTTTTTCCACGCTATAATTAAATTTTGTACCGCTGCTTCGCATGAATGATTTTTTCTAAAACCTGACTGTTCACGCAGGAGAAGGTTGTTATTTTCTACATATTCTATTATTTGTTTCTGTGCAGCTATTTCAAGTATTTTCTCGTACATTGGCAGCATATTAATTGGCTTATGTTCTTCTGCTTTTATGCTTCCTCTTATCTTTGGTATTGGCACAACGGTTGAGGTTTTCCATGTCTCCGGGAAAATTCCTTCCTGCATTGATTTGTTTATCACCTTTGGCATGGTATCTCCTACGCTTGGCCACGCAATTTTCAGTATCTTCGTACTTATACTTTCATCCGTACCCTTTTTTCTTTTAAGTTGTGTACAATTTAGTTTAATTCATCTCTGTTCACCTCTCTAAATGTCGCCATAGTTGGTTTGATTGTCCGTTCTATTTCGATTTCGCCCTCCTCTCCCTGTTTCGCTCCGACACTGTTCACTATTTCATTAATACTTTGCAGGAAAAAGTCGTTAAATTTGTTGGCTATTTCTTCGTCATCTCTATGTAAGTCCCCTCCAAACATTACCCCTTTCGTGTTTCTATCCGATGTTTTATTTCCGATTATTTCTTTCAACGTTCTCCACATTTTCCTGGGGTTTGCTTTATGTGTGTCAATGTTTCGCTCATAATATTCGCTTTTGTTTTTTCGTATGAGGACAACTACTCGATATCTTTTAGCTTTGTATTCGTCCCAGTCGCTCTTTTCCCCATAGATCGTTCCACGTTTGTATGACCAATCTCTATCCTTATTTTCAGCTCTCACCTCCTCTGTGATCCACGGTTTTTCTTTCCACTTGGTGGGTACTCTTATCGTTTTGATTGGTGCGACCTTATCCATGGTTTCGATTATACACTCTATGGTCTTATTAGCTAGGTCATTTACATTGCACTTTCGCGCCACTCCATATCAATCATAAATACACTTCTGGTTCGGATGAGAAGCATTTCATGCAAACGGGACAATACCATGCCCTACCCTTGATATCCCGCTTACAACTGCATCTTCGGACTACTGGCGACTCCATATCCATGAAGATCGCACTTTTTCTGAATCTCAACAGATCCACAACCCAAAAGAACCCACCAATAAATTACATACCCGAAGCTGACAAGTATAGTCGCCACACACTGACAAACTACCGTCGCAAGAGCCTGGACGGACGGATCAACTCCTTGGATCCACCATGGCCAAACACGATGTCAACACAACAATACAAAGTCCATGTATAAGGTAAAAAAAATGTCAGACACCTGGGAAAAGTGTGCGAAACAGAAATACACAGTGGGATATACCAGCGCAACCACAGCACAATATATCCCTGCGAGACACCGCTTGCTAGACAGGGACAGCAATAAACCCTGTGTAAATCGGATTCTCTGTGTAGGTGACGCGCGAGATAGCAATGTCGAGGTCAATGCCCTACGCCGTCACGCTTATAGCTGACCGCCCGTCACACTCACAGCTGACACACACACAACATTAATAACTGTCGACGACACTGGCTGACACTCGAAAATAATCGGGTTTTCACTTTCGATAAAATAGCATTTGCACTCACTTAAACCGTCCAAAAGATGATTGAAACTACGCCCTGATATTTTGTTATGCAAAATAGGCAATAGGCAACCTCACTCGGAACACAAACCACAATTGTACTGATAAAAACTAGTTGAGATTCTGGGGCACGAGCCTAACACGTCCGAACAGCTTGAGACCGCGAGAGAGAGAGAGAGAGAGGGGAGAGAGGAGAGAGAGAGAGAGAGAGAGAGAGATGCTGTATTTATTAGCTTTCGCTACTTGGAATTCTTTACATTATTTTTTACATAATTTACATCTATCTTATCGCTAACGATATTCTACTTATTATCATCTTCCTCTTCATGTATCTTCCTTCTTCACGTCGTCCTTCAATAGCCTTTTGAATTGCGCTACACTTCTGGCCGCTTTCGTTTCAACGCTTAGTTTGTTAAACATTTCGAACCCATTATATGTTAGACTCTTTTGGCCTCCCTTCGTTCTGCTAAATTCTATGTTAATATTGTCCTTACGTCTAGTGTTATAATTGTGTCTTTCTCTTACAAGTTTCATTTTATCCCATAAGTACCTCGGCATCATTCCACTCCTAATTTTATAGACAAACAGACACACATTGTATCTCATTCTCTGTCGTATGTTCATAAAACCTAACGCTTCTAACATGTCTTTTATCCTTGTGTATCTATTGCATTTTAATATTGCTCTCATTGCCCTGTTTTGCGTTTTGTGCATCTTATCCATCCATTCATTGTTCACATTTAATAGCAGTGTGTTACAGTATTCCAAATGTGGTGCGGCAATCGTTTTATAGATTGTACCTAGGGTATATGAACTTACATGTTTTCTTATTCCATACATAAAATTGATCTTTTTTGCTACTTTTTTAACTATGTATTCCGCATGGTTATTGAAGCTCATGTATTCGTCTATTATTACTCCTAAGTACTTGATTTCCTTAACTTCCTCTATCTTGTCTCTCGATACTTTTATATCGCAGCTATTTTGCACGTAATTTTTCCGTTCGTCATGTATCACCATAAATTTTGTCTTCGCTGTATTTAGTGCTAAGGAATTCCTTTGCAGCCATTTTGCTATGTTTTCCAAGTCGTGGTTCAATTTATTTTCTATTTCCTCTGTATTCTTATCGTTTATATAAATTATTGTGTCGTCTGCAAAACATTTACATGAACAATACGTTAATCTTCGAACGATGTCATTAATATACATTACAAACAGTAAGGGGCCTAGTACTGACCCTTGTGGAACCCCATGCTCCGGTTTTTTGTTCGCAGATTTCCGGTTTCCATACCGCACGTGTTGTTCTCTATTTTGAAGATATGATTCTATCCATTTTAGAACGTTCTCCCTTATACCGTATTTGGCTATTTTTTTTAGCAGTATTTACCTATTTATGGTCTCAAATGCTCTTTTGAAGTCAAGAAAAACCACTCCAATATATTTACTCTCGTCTAAGTTTTTCCTCCAATCTATTACCGTATTCTGTATTGCTGTCTCACACGAGTAATTTTTTCTAAACCCCGACTGTTCATCTATGAGAATATTATTGTTTTCAATATATTTTAACAGTTGATTTTTTACTGCTATTTCAATTATTTTCTCATATGTTGGGAGCATATTTATCGGTCTATGGTCTTCAACTTTATTGCTCCCTGCTATTTTTGGGATCGGTATAACTGCTGAAGTTTTCCATGTTTAAGGAAAAACTCCTTCCTGAAGAGATTTATTTACAACTGCTAACATTGCGCTTCCTATACTTCCCCACACAACTTTTAGGAATTTCGTACTAATTCCTTCCTCTGTCTGTTTTTTATTTTCTAGGTTTTGCACAATTTTGTTAATTTCTTCTGTCGTTACTATTTCAAATTTTACGAGACTCGATTCGCTTTCTCTTTCTATTTCTATATCGCTATTTATTTCGCCTCCGGTCTCTCTGACTATGTTGTCTATACTTGTTAAGAAATATTCATTAAATTTATTTGCGATTGTTTCGTTATCTGTAAACGTCTCTCCATTATCACTTATCCCTTTTACGTTAACTTTGGTTTTTTTATTTCCTATCAGTTCCTTCAACGTACTCTACATCCTCTTTAGATTTGCTTTTACCTCATCAATGTTATCTTCATAATATTTCGTCTTACTTTTTCTAATAGTTGCTACTGCGAAATTCCTTGCTCTTCTGTATTCTTCCCAGTGCCATTCTAAGTTTGTTATTACGGCGCGTTTATATGCCCTGTCCTTATGCCTATTTGCTTCTCTTACGTTGTTTTTAATCCACGGTCTTTCCATCCATTTTATTGGTATTTTCTTTACTTTTTTTGGAGCTACTATATCTATGGTGTTTGTCATACATTCTATAACGTTATTTGCTAAGTCATTTACGCTGCTATTTACATCACATTTGTCGTTTATCATCAATTTTAAGATGCTGTTGATCCGTTCTTCGTTGAACTTATCGTACTCTCTTTTTTCATATCCTATTACTGTATTCCTTAGTTCCTCGTTCGTTAAAATATCTATCTGTATCGTCTGGTGGTCACTAATTTTTGGTGTCAATAGGACCTCTACTATTACATGAAAGTTAGAGAATACTAGGTCAATTTGCGTTCTGGATGTAGTTGTCATTTTTGTAAAGTTTTTCACGTATTGTTTTAGCCCTAGGCATTGTAAATTTTGAATTAAACGTTTTGAGTAATGGCTTTTTTTGCTAACATCAATATTAAAATCTCCAGCTAGTATTACTTGCCCATCTCGACCAGTTCTTCGCATTCGTTTTTAATGTTTTCTATAAATTCTCCATCGCATGTGCTTGGTGAGTGGTACAAATAATTACTTTATATATTCCTAATAATTTGACTGCACTTATCCATGTATTTCCCTGAATATTTTTGGTTGAAATTATTCGATATTTTATGTCTCTGTGAATGAAAGTCAAAATTCCTCCCATTCTACTATTTGTTGAATCACACCGTACGAGTTCATAATTCACTATGTTTAGTTCTTCATTATCAATATCTCTCGTTACATGCGTTTCCGTCAGACACATTATCTTTGGTTTTAATTTTACTACCTTGCTTTCGATTTGGTCCTTTTTATGTAAAAATCCTTGAGCATTTAGGAGTAATATAAAAGAACTGCTTAAATAACTTAATTCTTTTTCTAATTGCTATTCTTCTCCGTATTGAGTGTTTTTCCTTTTTCTATTTACAATTCTCTTATACAACTCACAGTTTACATCCGTCGCTTCATGATCCGTTTCTACTCCGTCTATCTTGAACTTTGTGACCATTCTGCTGCAGTTTACGCATCTTCCTTTTTCCGCTGAACATTCTCGGACATCATGGCCACCTCCACACCTTCTACAGCACATTTCGTTCCGGCAGTCCCTCGCGAAGTGGTTGATACCCCAGCATTTATAGCATCTTACTACGCTCACATGGTCGTATACCGGGCATCTCATCCATCCCACCTTTATTTTTGTTTTCTCCACGAAGTATTTGTGCGTTTCGGGATCGACTCCGACTATCAGTGTTGTTGTTCCCCTGTCTTTCCACACTTGTTTCTTGATAATCTTCATTTTGACGTCTTCCCTCTGTACCTCATTTTGCCTTTTTATGTTACTTATAAATGTGTCTTCTTCTTCCCTCTTGATTTCTTCTTCAATTCCGACTATTTTTATCATTGGCATCTTCTTCTTTGGAGCAAGTACTTTATATTGTGTTCCTAGTGATTCATTTATTACTCCTCCAAGCAGGTTTCTGTCGCTGTTTTTTTCTCACCCCAAAATGATTTTTCCATTCGTTCCTTTAGCGATACCTCTTACTCCCACACCAAGTTCCATAATATTTGCATTACTTTTTACAATTCCTTCTGTTTTTTCGCTCGATTGCTCTTCGATGGGTTGGATTATAATTTTCTCTCGTCGATTCGCTATAGTTTTTGCCGCATACGTTGCGTTCTGCGCCTTTGATTTTTCTTTCTTCTCTCTTTGTCCTGTTTCCGTTTTTGTATCATTTCCTTGTGATAGCTTCTTTATTTCGTTCTGTAGTTCACCTATTTTCTCTTGAAAAATTTTAATTACCTTCTGTACTTCATCTCGCACAATCTTCCCAATTATTTCTTCAACTCTGTCGGTTTTCATCGCTCTTATTTCGTCATTTCCCTTTGCTCCTTCCTTTTCTTCTCCTCCTTCATATTGGATTACCTCTTCTTCTTCTTCATCTTCAAGGTTTTGGTTTTGGCCATCCTCTCTCTTTCTCTTTTTGTTTTTCCCCACGATTTCCTCCATCTGCGCTTTGCATGGGACTAATTCATTCCTGCTATTCCAGATGTTATGCCCGATCGTGCAACCCGGATGGAAATTTTTAATACATGCGGGACAATAAAGTCTCGTATATGATATTTCTTTTTTGCATTTACTGCACGTTGGGTTTCTCATCCCGCGCCTTGTATTCGCCGTTTTTCTTTTAACACGCGGTCATATGCGTCAGTCACTTTCTGTATGCACTTTTCCTGTACGTGTGCGTAGGTCTCGCACCGTTTAGGCCCACTGGTAAGCCCCGTAGTTGTTAGATGGCGTTAGCATGTAGTACGCTCGGAGCACTGACGCGGTCGATGGATCCAAAATGCGTCCGTGTGTGTTAGATAAATATCATCGATCACTCTCAGGTACATGAAAACGGGCAGAACAGCGCATGCGTGTATACGTCCACGAAAGAAAACGATCTAGTTATATGGCCCTCCAGATTTAGGTTAGCAAAAATGTCAAATCCTTTTACCCAATTTTGCAGCCTCCATTTAAGCGTTTTGCGGAAATAATGCAACCCATGGGTAAAAAGCAATGTGGCTCATGCTTTAGACCTGCAACAAAACGCCTGTAGGCAGATTGGAGCAGAATTGCGTTCCAAAAACGAGGAGCAGAAAAATCAAGTGTCTTTGTACTCACCGAGAGAGAGAGAGAGAGAGAGAGAGAGAGAGAGAGATGCACCGCGATGTTTTGGAGTTATACGCGCACACAGCTGTCGTCGTTTTGGCCAATTCTACAATCTCGCGCGTTAGCGCGCGCTGTCCACACTAGTCTTCTCCTAAAAAGTCGATGTCACGATATTTGTCGAAATCTCGCAAGCATTGTTACCGGTATATCGATTGATTGTCACCGTTTTATTCGTTCTATGATTGGCCGGTCGATCGAGGGAGAGAAAGAGAGAGAGGAAGGATGACGTTGGGTTACACGCCAAGTTCCGATCGGACTTTGAGTTTCGGAGTTTGACAGTTGTTATTGGTGCGCCGCGATGTTTCACGGTTATACGAGCACACAGCTGTCGTCGTTTTCGCCAGTTGTACAAGCGCGCGCGTTATCCACACTAGTGTTCGTAAAAGATTGTACTAATAGAATTGGTCAATAACAAAAAATACGATTTTCTAAGACTTTAAGCCTTCCTGCCCCCCCACCCCCTAATCGCTAAACAAACAGTTTGATCAACTCACGAACTGAAAACGTAATGTATTGGAAATTACCCTTTAGCAATCTGACCTCTCTCGGCCAAATTTCAAACCACTCTCTCCCAGTCGGTACCCTAAGATTACTGTGCGAATGCGCCACGTTTTAATCACAATTAAAAATATACTGCTTTATTACCGCAACAATATAATAAATAAAGTTTGAGAGAACACGGACGATGTTCGGTCCAAGGCATAAGAGATTTTTAGCCCACGCGAAGGATCAAAAACCGTTTTATTCGCGTCGTATAAACAACAAGAGGGGCCACTGAAATTGCATATTAACGAACACCCTCGCTCTAGAATGACTGAAAATAGACGAGGGCCGTCCCGTACAGTGAAGCTGACCCTGCTCAAACCCGCTCAAACTCATATGAACCGAAACAAAAGGGTTTGAATTTGTTTAGGGTCGTTTGGGTTCAGTTGATGCGAGGGCGCGTGGCGCCCGATCGGTACGGAATCCTAGAATTTATATAACATACAGAGAAAAATCGAATTGCTCTATTGAACTGTCTCGCTATTTATATATATAGCTATTTATATATGATAGCTATTTATATGTATATGGTACGTTCGATGACTACCGTAGATCGACGAGGATTCTTTGTGAGAGAATTACTGAATTGCGTGAAACCGACAATCTTCGAAAATTGTCGAACCGGAACAATGGTGGCTTTCGAAGATGTTTGTATTCTTCGTATTTCGTCATCACTTATACAATTTTGAATTAATTTTTCCAGTACAATTGTACCGATTGCATCGAAGTTTTCTCAATGCATGTAAATATGATGTTACTGTTGCTCAAGTGGATACAATTTTTTTTGTTCCTTAGTTACAGTTGTCAAAGAAAAGGATGGATACAGTCGGTGCTATCTGTGTCGATGGTGTTGGAAACGTGGCAGCAGCTTGTTCCAGCGGAGGAATTATTTTGAAGTATCCCGGAAGGGTCGGACAAGTACGTTTAATGTCTGAACCGAGACGACACTTTTATCCGCTAAAATTATACTGATTATCAACAATTATCACAATTACAATTGAGCACTCGTATGTACAACTGTAGGCGAGGTTTGTTCGAAAAAGGTGACTTTTTAAATTTCGCGGGCTACGTACATTTGATTTTCGAATTTTTTTTTGTTATGTTGGTATACATGTCCCCATCATCTGTTGACATTATCAGCCATTTTGCATTTTTAGTTCGTTTTGACAGATATAAAGGTTAGACGTGTTTTGGTGTGCTTGCCGATTTTTTGCTATCGAAAAAAATGGATCAAAGAATCTGTATTAGATTTTGTGTGAAAAATAAAATCAAGTGCTCCAACGTACTTAAAATGTTGACTGTGGCATTTAGCAAGTCTACTTTGAGCAAAAAAAAGTACACAAGTGGTATAAGCTCGTCACAGAAGCCCGGGAAGATGTTAATGACGATGCACGCTCTGGACGCCCCAGCACGTCAACAACCGAGGAAAACGTTGAAGCAGTGAAGCATATTGTTATGGTGAATCACTATTAGAGAAGTTGCTGAGGATGTCAGCATATCGGTTGGCTCATGCCATGCAATTTTTTTAGATGTTTTGGGCATAAATCATGTGGCAGCGGAGTATGTTCCGAAATTGCTAAATTTTGACCAAAAGAACAGTCGCATGAGCGTCGCTCAGGAGCTGTTGAATGATGTCAATGATGACCCAGATTGATTCAAAATGGTCATAACTGGTGACGAAACATGGGTATATGATTATGACGTCGAAACAAAAGCCGAATCATCCCAATGGAAGCGGCCACAAGAGCCAAGACCGAAAAAAGCACGTCAATTTTGGTCTAATATGAAGGTTTTGCTCACTGTTTTCTTCGGTTACAGTGGCGTGGTGCATCGTGAGTTCTTGTCAGAAGGTCGTACGGTCAATAAGGAATATTACCTTCAAGTTATGCGCCGTTTGCATGTATCGTAATCACCACCGTAATGAAGCCTCAGCCACCGTATTCACCAGACTTGGCCCCCTGCGACTTTTTCCTGTTCCTAAAACTGAAAAGACCCATGAAAGGTCGGAGATTTGCCACGTTTGAGGAGATAAAGGCCGCATTGCTGGAAGAGCTCGAGGCCATACCAAAAAGCGCATATGAGAAGTGCTTCGAGGATTGGGTCAAGCGCTGGCACAAGTGTATTATATCGGAGGGGGATTACTTTGAATTGGACAAAATAGATATCGATGAATAAATAAATGTTCTTCGAAAAAAATAAAAAGTCACATTGTTTTAACAAACCTCGTATATGCGCAATTCTTTAAACATGGTATTCGAATTATTTCGAACATTTTAAACCCTTCCACGAATAACCATCTGGTAGATGGGTGTCGGAATAATAATCAGGTACTCTTTAGGTATGGATGACGCGCTATAAGGACAGTCTATTCAAGAAGAAAAAGCCCGCCATAAATTAGAAAAACTAAGAAATTAGTCAATTTTTTTTTGTCAAAATATATATTAGCCATTACGCAATTACCTAATTTCTCATCCGATTACCTCCATTGCCGATTATGGCTCGACATCTTGGTTCCATACTTCGACGAGATTTTCTTCGCGGTAACAAAATCGTCACCAAGCATGTATTTTTACAGTGTGTTTTACTATGGGCTGAAGAATTCCATTACTCTTAGTTGACCGCGCTTTTGATGAAGAAGATTATGCCGACCCGTCCGCAACGATAACATTGTCCTAATCTCAATTCAAAATTTTCTTTACCCACGCCAGTCGTTTTTCCCCGTCCTCGTCTTTTCTGATAATAGAGGAAAGCCCTTCAAGTGTTCACCTTGAGGGGTTGTAGAGTTGACTCTTCAGATACAATAATGCCCACTGCATGGCATGAATGCAAGATTGCCCACTGCGTGGCACGAATGCAAGATTGCCCATCACGTGTCACGAATGCAATAGTTCCCACCAAGTGGCACGAATGCTAGATTGTCCACTGGGCTTCGGGGGGGGGGGGGGGGGGGGTGCGTTCACGGCCCCGACGCCATTGCACCGCTCTGAACTATACGACACGGGACTTCATCTGGCGGGTAAAATTGACACTTCAGCAGCGGTAGCGGCAGAGCTCCCAGTCGTTCACTTCGCACGCGAACGTTGCGTCGGAGCGGGGCAATGGCGTCAGGCCGTGAATGCCCCTCGATGCCTAGTGGGCAATCTAGCATTCACGCCACTTGGTGGGAAATATTGCATTCGTGCCACGCGGTGGGCAGTCTTGCATTCGTGCCACGCAGTGGGCAATATTGCATCTGTAGAGTTGAGGGGCAAAAACTTGAAAGCCTCTCCAATAGAGGTTTCTTCAAAGTCGATCGAAAAGACATGGTTTTGATGTGTAAACATTTTAAGACTTCGAGCGTCAGATGACGTCACCGTAAGACTCGTTGATGTGAGTGCGTTCCCTATTCTCTGTCTCCGCTTTGTGCGATTCTTTGTTTTCCTACTCCCTGCGCGGTGGGACCAATACACATTTATATCCTGTATGTGTGCATGCTCGCCAAGCAATAGCAGTTGCAGCGATTTGGGGGAGGATAGAACCGCCAAAAAATACTTTCAGTAGTCGTTTATATCTCACTAAAACAACGAGTGAATGAAATAATGACATTTCTTCTGCCATACACTCCGGTCGGATCTGACGAGCTTGGTGAAGAATACGACACAATACCAATGATAATTGAAGGCTTCAATATCAACTTCTCTTCAGATGAACCAGAACCGCTAATTTCATTTTTGAAGGCGAAGACTGTTGTTTCGGCCGGTAAGGTGATGGCCACCGTTTTCTGGGACTCACAAGGTGTGATCCACATCGATTACCTCTAGAAGGGTAAAACTATCACGGGGCTCTACTATGCCGACCTATTGGGCCGATTCGACGCCGAATTGAAGAAAAAACGACCCCATTTGGCGAAGAAAAAAGTGCATGTTCCACCAAGATAACGCGCCGGCTCACATCTCCGCCGTCGCCATGGCCAAATTGGTTGAACTGCGCTACGAATTGCTGCCCCATCCACCTTATTCACCAGATTTGGCCCCTTGTGACTTTTTTTTGTTTCCAAACCTAAAAAAGTCACTCGCTGGGAATAGATTTGGGTCGAATGAGGAGGTCATCGCCGCCACGGAAGACTATTTTGCCGACCTTAACAAAAATTATTTTTTGGACGGGTTAAAAAAGTTGGAGCATCGCTGGGCCAAGTGTATAGACCTAAAAGGAGACTATGTTGAAAAATAAATCGCCACTTCTCAAAAATTTTCGTTTTTCTTTTGTAGGCTAAGTACTTGTTGAACGACCCTCGTAAGAATACATAGCTCTCTTTCGCCCCACTACCGTAGCTACACAATGTATAGCTCTTTTTTGCCCCACTCCCGTAGTCTCGGAATATATAGCTCTCTTTCTCCTTCTCTCTACATAATATCTTTCTTCTCTCTCGTGTAACGAAACGTGCCTAAACGTGACGCGTCCTTGAAATTTCACTCGCCGCCCAAGAAGTTTCACTTCGAAAACTACCCGAGCACGAGTATTCACGAAAATACCCGAAGTCTCTTTTTCGTAGACGCTGTGCGCGCACAGCACTTCTCGATGTTTAAATGCGAAAATCATTTTTCAACACTACCGCCGTTTGAGCGTTTGACATTGACTGGTAGCATGTTCATATCCTCGCACAATTTTTTAAAACGATCCTTCGGTACAGCTTTCGTAAAAATATCAGCTCGCTGATTTTCGGAAGGAACGTATTCGACTGTGATCTCTTTGCTCTCAATCTTTTCTCGAATAAAGTAGTATCGAATGTCTATGTGCTTTGTTCTTTTATGAAATACTGGATTTTTGACTAGCTTGATTGCACTTTGATTGTCTACGTATAGTGTAGTCTCGTTAGCACATGGACATCCGATATCAGACAACAATTTTTTCAACCATATTGAAACCGCCTCGGTCGTGCTCAAAGTTACCATCTTTTGTCTTTGCGAAGACCATGTAACCGCACCATTTGCTAAGCAGAAGACGTAACCGGTAGTTGATCGCCTCGTTTCTACGTCGCCCGCGTAGTCCGCGTCTGAAAAACCGATGAGCTCAAGATTGCTACCGCCGTTTTTATACATTATGCCGAGATTAATTCTACCGTTTAAATATGCAAAGATACGCTTAACTGCTCGCCAGTGCTCGTCATTGTGATTCGCTAGATATTTGCTCACTGAATTTACCGCGTACGCTATGTCCGGCCGTGATACTGCCGCCAAAAATACGAGAGAACCTACGGCCTCTCGAAACGGTACATTTCTCGATGTCTTTTCGTCCATCTCCGATGGAGATAACGTTACGTGTGGATCCGCCGGTACACTCACGGCTTTCGCATCCACCATTTGAAATTTTCCAATTATTTTTCTAGTATACAAACTTTGGTGTATCACTACAGTTTTTTTTCTCTCTCTGACTATCTGTAACCCGACGAACATACTCGAGTCACCGATCGTTACCTTAAACACGCTGTTTAACCGACTAATGATACAATCTAAAGTCTTTTGTGAATTCGCTGCCACAAGTCCGTCATCAACAAATAAAGCCAAATAAACGGGTTCCCTTTCAAACTGACCGACGAACACGCACGAGTCAGCCTCGCATTCTTTGAACTTGAATTCTTTCAGAAACTGAGTGAACCTACGGTTCCAACACCTCGGAGACTGCTTGAGGCCGTACAACGACTTTTCAAGCTTGCATATCACGTTTCCTTTTTTATTGACGTCTTCGAGTCCGCCCGGTACTTCCATGTAAATAGTCTCTTTCAACTGACCATACAGAAACGCTGTTTGTATGCCGAATTGAATTAATTCGAGATCCTTTGTCGCGACAATCGTGAGAACAACTCGCAGCGAATCGTACCGTACCACGGTCGCGAACGTCTCGGTATAGTCTATCCCGTGCTTCTGCATGAAGCCTCGTGCTTTAAGGGAGGGGTAAGGGTTTCAGCGTAAAAAAAACACTTTTTTTGCGATTTTTTTTCTCAAATATGGATTGAGCAATTTTATTCGAACCTTTTGTACATTAGTGAGCATACTTTTGACAATGTTGTGTAATTTTTTCATGCAGAAATATTGAAGCATAAGCCCATAACAGAGCTTCCCCCAGAACGTCTTGGAAAAAAAAACAATTTGCGGTGTTCACTATAACTCGGCCGGAAATTATCTGAAAATGAAAAACCATGAAAATTTAGTCAAATTATAATCAAATCTTCCCCCCAACGTTCTCTGATAATTTTTTTTTTCATTAAAAATTTTTTGGCGGCCATCTAAAGTGTGAACTGTTATTTTCCACGAAAAATTCCGCCATTTTGTGGGTGGGAAACACCCGTAATGTAGAAAAAAAAATTTAACTAAACGTTGGGGGGAGGTATTTTATATGTAGAAAATGTGTACAAAGTTTGAAATGAATCGGTCAAGTAGTTTTTAAATGGCAGTGAACACGGACGTTGAAAAAGTAGTTTTGAGAAAAACGCCTCTAAAGTTTATGAAGTAAAACAGTGAAGAAAAAATTTTTTTGTTCCAACTTACACAGAATCATCGATTCCAGCTCGTTTCTTCTTTTAAAATATTGTAGGGTATAGTATACACTATATACTATATACACAATAGCAATGAATAAACTGTATACCTGTTCGACAGCTGCACTGCTAGCCCGACCGCCCGCAGCTGTTAGAGGTATAGCGTTAAAGGCCAGGAGATTAATAACACAATAACTTCAAGAATATTGCTTAGATCGGTTTAAAATTTTAAGGACATATTCTTGAAATGTTAAACAAGAAGATAAGACAAAAAAAAATTCGATTCTTCGAAAGTGAAAACCCTTACCCCGCCCTTAAAGCGTTTTAATTTTCCTTCTGGATCAGTTTTCACTCGAAACACAAACTTCGAGTCGATTGTGTTTGTTTTCGATGTTCTCGGCACAAGTGACCACGTCTTATTTTCTTCGTGTACTTTTAATTCTCTGTCGATTGCTTTTTGTCATTTTTCGGCGTCCTCGCCCCTTGTTGCTTCTTCATACGAGCTTGGAGTGACGTACTACGCCACACCTGCCGTGCATCTCGCTGGAGTCCGTAACAACAATCGATCTCTCAGTGCATGCCACGCTTGTTGCGGTTGTCTAGCCTCGTTGTTTCCGACCTCTTGTTGATTGTTTTCGATTTCCTCGTCTTCCGGGATAACTTCGTTGTCCTCGTCATCCTCTTCCTCGATTTCTTCGACGACTTCGTTTTTTTGTAATGTTATTTCTTCATCGCTGTCGTTGTCTTCCGCTTGTTCATTTGATTTTCCGATTCGCTCACGAAAAGCTACGTCTCTTGATATGCTCACCTTTTTCTACACCGGATCGTATAAACGATAATTCGCGGAGTCACCCTCGTACCCGACCAGAATTGTTTTTCGCGCACGAGCGTCGAACTTCTTCGTAAATTGTTTTGGTACATGTACAAATGCATCTGACCCGAAAATTCGTAGGTGCTTTAGATCCGGTACTTTTTTTATCCACTTCTCGTACGGCGTAACGCCGTTTGTTGACCACACCGTTCTCTTGAGCACGTAAACTGCCGAGTTTACCGCTTCTGCCCAGAGACTCATGGGCACATTTTTCGCGTGAATCATCGTTCGCGCGCTCTCGACTATCGTCCGATTATCGCGTTCCGCTTTTCCGTTTTGTTGAGGCGTATACGGCGCCGTGTTCTCCTTTTTAATTCCACGCGACGCGAGATACTCAGTCATTTTTTTGTTGCAAAATTCTAATCCGTTGTCCGATCTCAGGGCTCGCATCGATCGACCGAATTTGTTCGAGATCAGTTTTTCGAATTCTTTGAATTTTTCAAACACGTCTGATTTTTGTCGCAAGAAATACACGTACCGGTATCCGCTCGCGTCGTCTTTAAACGTTAAAAAATATCTCGAACCACGAGCTGACGCTTTTTGCGGCGACATGAGTAATATAATTTTATTAAATAGAATTACATATTGTTGTACAACTATTGAAGTATCTCAGAAAAAATTTTGTATGAAAAATATTGATAAATAAGCCGGTGACGTTGAATCTCCAGAGGCGCCTTGAAAAAAAGTGTTTTTGCGGTGAACATTATAACTCGTTACCGGATCATCTGAAACAAAAAAATTGATATGCATTTTAAAGGTGATGTATTTCTCGAGGTAATCAGGAAGTTTTTTTTTTTTTTTCTATTTTTTGCAGCACTTGGAAGTGAAAAACGCAATTTTAGCTAAAAAAAATCGCGCTTAATTTGTTATTAAAAAATTGAAAAAATTGAAAAAAAAACTCCTGATTACCTGTTGATTTATGTGAAGAAGTAATGTTTAAATTTGCAAAAGGATCGGTTCAGTAGATTTTGAGTTCTAATGTTCACGAACTTCAAAAATGACGTTTTCGGGAAAATCGATTTAAAGTTTTTTATACGTACCGAGCGGCTACCGAGCACCCGAGCTACCGAGGTATAAAAATCAGGTATCACGGCCGGTCGTTTGAAACGCTGTAACTCCGTTAGTTTTACTCCGATTGACTTAAAATTTATACACAATATTCTCGACATATTGTTCATTCAGAAAAAAAAAATAAAAAATGAAAAAAAATAATTTTAAAACCCTACCCCCCCCCCCCCCCCTTAAATGACAACCGGTGTGCCTTTCCGAACTGGCACGGCTCGCAGAAAAAATCACTGTTTTTTGTTAACGGCACACCACTCAGGAGACCCTTTTTGCCATTTCGTGTATCGCACGCTTTCCCACATGTCCCAGTCTCTCGTGCCACACACTCATATTTGTTGTTGACACGTTAACCTCTTCGACACTACCCTGTTTTACCACTTTGATAAACATACGGAACACGTCGTTGCTTTGTTTCGCACTCGATGCGATTATTTTATTTTCGCGAATTAGTCTAACGTAATTATCTCGGAATCTCACCTTGATACCTTTACGCGTGCAAACACCAACTGAAAGAAGATTTTTCCGGAGTTTCGGTACGTATAACACGTTCTCAATACGGCCGTCCTCCCATACACCGTCGATTAACTTCTTTATTTTCACTGTCCCTTCACCGATAATCTCGCATTGTCCGTTATCACCAAGCGCTATCACATCGCCGGCTCTGTTCTCTCGATAGTCGGTAAGCCACTCGCGTCGGTATGTTATATGACGCGATGCCCCACTGTCGGTAAGCCAGGATTCGCTCTGACTTGCCGAGAGCAATTCTCTCAGTTGCTTACCTGTGAATTCGACCTGATCTCCAGCACCATCTATCGGAGCACTTCGAGTTTTGTTCACCGGTACACGTGACTCTTTCTTTTTTTCGCCTTTTTCCGCTACGAGCGCACAATCATCACGAGAATAATTTCTTTTGTCCGTCTTTTGATGATCGCTATTGCACTCACGCGCGAAATGTCCTTTTTCGTGATACCGGTAACACTCGATGTCCCTTTTTTGTACTCGCGGCATCTTTTTGTTCCTCTCGAACTTGGTCGCCGCTAATGCAATCGCTGCATCACCTTCTTCATTGAGTCGCGCGTCTTCGCGAATCAATCTCTCGTGGAGATAGTCCAACGTCTGTCGCGTGGGTTCGACACATTCCCACGCAGCCCGTACTAGTCTGAACTTGGGCGTTAAACTGGCCAATATCTTCGCCATTAACATGTCGTCGTCCATTATCACACCAATACCTCGAAGTTGGCCCGCCATGTTCATTAGCGTCGACACATGTTTTATCAACGTATCGTCTAGACCCATTCTATGCTCGTGAAACTTTTGCAGGAAACCGATTTTATTCGTTATGGATTTTTGCCCGTGCACTGAACATAACTTATCCCACATTGCTTTCGAGCTCGTGCATGCTGGAATGATGCTTTGTTGCTCGTCTTCAATCGTGAACAAAATCAAGAATTGCGTTTTTGCATTGTCGTGCACCCATAGCTTTGCATCGGCTTCGTGAACCGCGACGACCCGTGGCATCATTCTTGTACCGTCTGCCACGTCCTGTATGTCGTATGCCACCAATAACGAATTTACCGCTACTTTCCATCCTTGAAAATTTGATCCATCAAATCTCTAGATGTTCCTTGCTGAGATGCTATCGGACGTCTTGAATACGACTCACTTGCTCGCACGTGTTTGATATCATAAACTCACGCTCGACCAAGATGGCCAATCTCACCGCCTCGTTTCTCACGAGCCTTCTTGAACGTTTTTTATTTATTTTTATTCTCACTCACTTTTGCACAGAACGTGTGACTGGGCCCATAACCTGTTACGACAAGAGTGATGCAAGGAGGGTGCGAAAGAAAAGAAAAAAATGCAAACGTTGTTTTATTTTGTATATCAAAGGTATTTATTCGCTTAATAATATTTATCACGATGCAAGGCACACAGAGAGACTCGAAGGACTTGGACGCCTGTTACCAAGCGCAACGCTTAGCAAAAAACACTACCCGAGCACGAGTATTCACGAAAATACCCGAAGTCTCTTTTTCGTAGACGCTGCGCGCGCACAGCACTTCTCGATGTTTAAAAGCGAAAATCATTTTTCAACAATTGTATCGGCTTTAACCCCTTGTCCTACGATTTAAGTTCCAACAGCGTGGGCCCGAAACGTAAACAAGACCGCCTAGCCTTCGGATCATTCCACGGTTCGGCAAAGCACACAAGCGTATGCGTACGCGTGCTGACTTATCACGGGCATGGCTGTGATGTTTACATTTGGCCCGACTGATGTACCACGGGCCAGGCTCATGATAATCTATTGTGGCCCGAAAACCTAACCACGAGTCTGACACGTGGTTGTACGGCAAAGGGTTAACAACTGGCGAAACTAGTCTACTGTACCGACTACGGATAATCATTAATTGACCTCTGCAAATTGTGTATAGTCGGTATGGCAGGAACTTCCCAACCATTAATCGAAATAACTGATGTCAGAAAAAATACTTCATCTGCTTTAACAACTGACGAAACTAGTCTAGTGTACCGACTGTCAAAAATCGATCTCTGCAAATTATCTGTCGTCGATATGGCAGGAATTTTCAGTTTCCGTCGGCAAAACAGATGGTCGGTATGCCGGTAGTAGGGATCTTGTCCCACAAACCCCCTGTACTGAGCAAAACATGGTACATTCGCATAGTAATCACTGGGCACTCCGACTGGGAAACAGTTTGAAATTTGGTCGAGAGAGCTAAAGTTTCTAAATGGTACTTCCCAATATATATTCACAGTTTTAGTAGTTGGAATGTTATATTCCATGCAGTTGACGTTACTAAACTTCACGCGTCTAGCTCCCAAACAACACTTGCCTAATTATCTGAAAACTCTACCGACAGTACTTCAACGTGTTATTTGTCTAATTACTGATAAAAAAATTAGAAATGTCGTATGGTTTTTAAGTTACAAGAATTGATGAACGCGCTTCGCGCATTGCTTTTGCAAATCAGGTTTATCCTGCAATCTGAAGTATGCACACGAACGAATTCTGAGCACGACATCGACAGCCAATCATAATGACTAGTTAGTCGGCTTCAGATATAAATCGCATTTCAAGATATTTCGTGACATGTCTTTTTATGGGGGGGAGGGAGGATTGTTTCTAAATTGACTTAACCACGAGATAACGTGAGGGTATATCGCTATATCAGCGAAGGCGATATTATTTTAATAGTTTATCTCCGTGTTCAGGCCGGTGTTTGGGGATGTGGCACTTGGGCCCGAAATGGAAACTACTCCGTTGCAGCGAGTACATCCGGCTGTGGCGAACACCTTATACGTACGACGTTGGCGCGATCACTCGCCGAAGCAGTTGTGAACACTAGTTGCCCAACTACAACCATACATCAAACCATGAAGCAGGATTTCATCGGTAAGTTTCCACCAATTTATTGTCCAAGAGCAGTTGACGAAATGTATACAATCGCTGTACGATCGAACGATCGAGAGCTCGGGTGATTTATATATTTGCAAAAAATGGAATATGCAGAAATATGAGCGGCAGTATCCACCCCTATGGTTCCAAAGGAATTTGTCGTTTATAGACGAAGGCGAAAAATTATACGTCGAGTATAATATATGATACATTTTCTCCCATTGAGGAACTGTCGGGTCGTAACAGGCTGCACAAAATCGATTTGTACGTCTCCCGAAAAACTGCTTCTTTACGGCAGTATAGTGACTATTTTGAACCGTCGAAACGATGTAGCATGGTGAATTTTGTGAATGACTAGTTGAAAAAAAAGAGCCTGTAGAAAATAGTTTTGCAAAATTTTTAAAATTAACTTGCTTTAATTAGTATGGCAGGCTTTCGCTTCCGCCGAGTTTTTTTATCAACTACCGGAAAATACATGACTGTGTAAAAAATCGTTTCAATCAGCAATTTTTTCGAAAAGTTCGATTTATTATCCTGCGATTACGCTCCGACGCTTAATTATGAAATTCGACCCCTGAGTGAATGCCTCACTGTAAAAACTGATTGAGACTTTTGGGGGTTTATATCTCGAATGCTCGGATACTCGTGAAAAGTGGTAACTATTGGCTGATACCCCGAAATTCTATCTGCCGTCAAGGAAGTCAAGCTTCTTCCGTTGAGTAAGCGTGTTTTCGTACTCGAGTCTTCCACGCCTGCGTGCGCAGCTTCGTATAGGAGTTATCAACATGGCTGCCACGACGTGGCGTGTACAACCGGAAGTGGACACTACTTTCTATCTTCCGTCGAGCGATCATGGTTGGTAGTAGTAACGTGTGCTGAATAAAAATACGATTTCTTATATTACAACGAAAAACATCTGTTTAACTTTATTCACGATTTTCTGCCCATCCTTTCATTGGCTTAGAGGGTAAAACTCAACAGGTTATGGGCCCAGGCGTTTGATAAAAGGAGGAAATCGTAAAGCAGTGTTTTCGCGTGTCGGGAAAAAGTTTATCAAGATGGTCGACCGCGTGTGTGCCGGTGTGTCCGGTGGTTCGAGCGAACGCGTCCCGTGTCGAAAATTTATCGTGCACGTGTGTCCGGTGGTTCGAGCGAACGCGTCGCGTCTCGAAAATTTATCGTTCCCGTTTGTCCGGTGGTTCGAGCGAGTTCATCGCGTGTGGAAAAGTGAAATAAAATGGCAGACGAGTTCTCCTTGAGACATGTTGATAAATTGAACGGTGATAACTTTCGCAGGTAGAAGTTTGAGATGAAAGCAGTATTCCGAGCGGCGCAAGTACATAACATTGTGTACGGTACGAGTCTCTTAGCGGCAGACGCCACAGCAGCGGTTACAGATGCGTGGGAGCAGAAGGATGCGAGAGCGAGAATGCTCATCACAGCGGCGATCGAGAGGGAACAACGCACGTCGCTAATAACGTGTGAAACAGCCAAAGAGATGTGGGACGCTCTGTGTCAACGGTACGAGCAAGGAGGTCCGTCGAACAGGCTATTCCTACAAAGAAAATTCCATTCATAATAAGATGTAGTCGGGAGACACGGTGGTGGAGCACATGGCGAAAGTAAAAAACATGGCGTTGTAGCTAAAGAACATCGGTGTGCAGGTGCCGGACGACACAATGCAGGCGAAGATCCTGGGCGGTCTACCACCAAGATTCACCATATCTACGACGGTCTGAGACAATTGACCGGAGGCACAACAGACCCTTGCAAGACTTGCGGAAAAGCTCATTAATGAGGAGGCGAAACATGAAAAATAAAGTAGCGCCGTCGAGGTGCTTGCGACATTAAAAGCAAGTGCGGGGAAAAATAAGCCGAATCCGACTTCCGGGGAATCGCGGGACAAAAAGGACGCGAAAAATGTGCAGTGCTATAAGTGCCGTGAAAAAGGACATTATGCGCGTGGCTGTCCTAACCGAGAGAAAAAAAAACAGTAATGACGGAGGATCACAGGACTACGTGCTTGTAGCCGCGTCGGACAAAATGGAGTCGGGGACTCGTGAAAAGTGCGCCGGTATCTCGGCAGCGCAAAGGAAGCGGCTGCTGGAGGTCGATAAGGAAGATGCTTGGCTGACCGACAGCGGGGCATCCCGGCACATCTCCCACCAACGAGAGTGGTTCGAGACTCTCAGCACAGACGTTGGCGGCACTGTGGTGCTGGTCAACAATGGCGACTGCGCGGTGAAGGGAGAGGGGAGCTTTCGGCTTGAGGCGTGTGTCGACGGACGGTGGAACACGGTGCGCATCGAAGGTGTACTATACGAACCCCAGATAAAGAAGAATTTTCTGTCAGTGGGTGCGTGTACGGAAAAAAATTTGAAGGTAGACTTCGACAAAACACAGGTGATAGTGTCGTGCGGGAAAAACGTAGTCATGATCGGAACCAAACAAAGCAACGCGATCTATCGCATGTTTGTCCGTGTGGTGGAGTCGCAAGAGACGACGGAAGTCAATGTATCGGCAGTCGATCTGCAGGTTTGGTACGAACGCTTGGGCCATGTCGGAAGCCATGCTGTCGTCGATATGGTAAAACAGGGCCTCGTAAACCGTGTGATACTGAAAAATAACGGGAAATTTTTCTGTGAACCGTGCCAACCCGGGAAATCTCATCGACAGCCTTTTCAAGAGTTGTCGAGTTCGCGAGTGACAAAACCGGGCGAGTGTGATCGGCAGCGTATGCCCACATATCGAAACAGTTTCGCAAGAAATTCAACGACAAGTCGAAGATGTTAACGCTTGTCGGCTATCAGGGCGAATCGTCGAACTATCGGTTGTATGATTCTGAGAAGAAAACAATTACTGTGTCGCGAGATGTCGTATTCGATGAGAAGCTGAGCGAGGAGTGCACGAACGATAGCAGCTCAGACGATGGAGGGGTCATCCTTCGAGGAGTCAGGCGAGACGAGGAAGTCATCGAGGCCGACGATGACAGTGACGGTGAATCAGGACCCGAGAACTACGAGGAAGCGAGGCCCGAAGCACAGAACGAGCCACCAGAACCAGCTGCAGAGCGTGTGTTGAGAAATCGTGAAGAGATTAGTCGGCCTGCCAGGTACCAGCTGGATGTGGATTTCACCGAGTATAAGACGCTGGAGACCTATCGAGAAGCGGTGAGTGGGCCCGATAGCTCGAAGTGGAACGAGGCAATCGAGGAAGAGCTAGTGGCTCACCAGAACAACGAAACGTGGACGGTTGTCGACAAAAAGCAAGGTGCCAAGGTCATCGACGCGAAGTGGGTATTCAAGGTGATTCATGGATCTGGAAAAGAGTGTCGCTTCAAGGCACGTTTATGTGTAAGGGGGTTTCTGCAGCAGCAAGAAATCGATTACAATGAGACTTTCGCTCCAGTCGTTCGCTACGACTCGCTACGAGCATTCCTATCGCAGACCACGAGTGAAGACTACGAGCTGGTACAATTTGATGTCTGCACGGCATCCTTGTACGGCGAGCTGGAGAAGGAAATCCTGATGAAGATACCAGAGGATCTAGTCATCGAAGGAGGAACGAGTGCGCACGACAGTGTTGCGCGTAAGTTGAACAAGTCACTCTATGGCTTGAAGCAAGCACCGAGGTGCTGGAATCGAAAGTTTAGTGGTTTTCTTAAAAAAATCAACTTCACGCAAAGTGCCGCCGATCGGTGTATCTTTAGAGGGTGTGTTGACGGAATGAATGTATTTCTAGCTTTGTTTGTCGATGACGGGCTTGTAGTCTCGGAATCGAACAGTGTATTAAACGCAGTACTAACGTACTTGAAATGTGCATTCGAAATAACGCTAGGAAACGTGGTGAAATTTGTAGGACTGCAAATTGAAAGAAATAGAGAAGCGAAAACCATGTTCATATATCAAGCCGAGTATGTAGAGAAAGTCCTCGAAAAATTCGGGATGCGTGACGCAAAACCGGTGAGTGTGCCTGCGGATCCGAACATCGTGCTGTGCCTGGTAGAGTGTAACGAGGAATGCAACAGTATGCCGTATCGCGAAGCCGTGGGCTCACTTATGTTCCTAGCCGCGGTGTCCCGTCCGGACATCGCGTACGTCATTAATTTGGTGCCAAAGTTCCTAAATAAGCATAGTCAAGCTCACTGGAAAGCTGTAAAATGTATGTTTGCATATCTAGTAGGAGCAAAAGATTTAGGTATAATGTACATGAGCGGAGGGCGTGAACACCATCTCGTCGGGTACTGCGACGCCGACTACGCGGGTGATGTGGTAACACGCCGGTCTACCACAGGGTACGTGTTCAGCCTCGCGAACGGACCAATACCTTGGTCAAGTCGGCGACAAAAGATAGTCACGTTGAGTACTACCGAATCGGAATACGTGGCTGCTACTGCAGCAGTGCGAGAAGCTGTATTGCTACGTAAGCTACTTGGAGATCTCGGATCTCACTGTGATAAAACCACTGTAATTTGGATAGACAACCAGAGCGCTATTAAACTCGCGAAAAATCCCGAGTTCCACAAGCGCCCGAAACATATCGACATTAAGTATCACTACGTGCGCGAAAAAGTATCTGGTCTCGAGATAGAGGTAAAGTATGTTCCTACGGAGTACCAAAGAGCAGACATACTAACGAAGGCGTTGCCGAGGGTCCGCTTTAACGAGTGTGTGAAAGTCTGGTACGATTTACCGAGTACTCAAACGGTGAGTGTGTTGAGTAAGCGTGTTTTCGCACTCGAGTCTCCCACGCCTGCGTGCGCAGCTTCGTATAGGAGTTGCCAACATGGCTGCCACGACGTGGCGTGTACAACCGGAAGTGACACTACTCTCTATCTTCCGTCGAGCGATCTTGGTTGGCAGTAGTAACGTGTGCTGAATAAAAATACGTATTCTTATATTACAACGAAAAACATCTGTTTAACTTTATTCACGATTTCCTGCCCATCCTTTCACTGGCCTAGAGGGTAAAGCTCAACATCTTCTATACATGTATATTTTTATATTTGCATAGATTCCGATTTTTTGAGAGGCGTAAAACACAAACTTGGAGGGGCAATTGTAGTGCGATATTCCGCCCATGAGAGATTTGGTGATATACTATGGACCCATACCACAAATTCCATGATTGTCGGTTATATGAACGCAAAGAACGGCGTAGCAAAGGTATGAACAAAATCTATATATAGCCAAAATGAACAGGCAATATCACGGAACCACCTCATCTTCATACAGGTTATCGCCAATTCCAACATAAACATATAATTTATTTTTGTCAAATAAATTATAGCTCGACAAGTGTAGCAAAATGTGTGAAATAACCTTTTGTACGTTTCCTTTAGTTATCGTGAACTTACCGTAGCATGGACTAATAGGAGTGTGTGGCGAAAAATGATTGTTGATAAATGCGTAAAACCGCCGAATCGCACGATAAAGTAAAACAGTGCTAGTATTGAACGTTTTTAATCATTTCCATTATTTTTGTTAAAGAGCCAAATATCTTCTCTTGCAACGCATGCAGTTGGGAAGATAGCTACTGTCGGAGGGATCTGTTTCAAACTGTAACAATAAGCTGCCGACGGGTGACACAGGATAAGGAGACTTCTGTGATACTGAGTATGAAATGTTGGCAAATGTTTTCGGGGCGTTCGACAATTTACCCGAAAGGATGATCTTAAGAAAAATGCTCTTTTATCATCGAGAAGCCTTTTTTATTCCCGCTTTCTTTACATGCGGCAGATCCCGATTCAACTAAACTATGTTAAACTATGTTAAGAGGGGCTCATATCTTAGACGGTACTGACTGCATTTAGGATGGATGAAATAGTATGATAAAACGTGTCTAAGATGAATTGAAACTACAAAGGGGATGAAGAATGCGCAATGATGGAAAATGAAAAATGAACACTGATTATGATGAGGAGACTGAAACTAACGAATTGGCAAACACACGCTCTATTTTTCTTGTAGAAATTGAATATTTCTGAGAATCGGCGACCCAGAAGCATTTGCCAAGAGTCAAAGGTCACGAATTTAAAACAGCAACCAACAATAACCGAAAAAAACATTCGTTTGGTATTAAAAATTGTATTTATTGATATTATAATATAAATTGTTGTGCGACTCATCGTTCACTGATTTACTTCGTTTTTGTATGATTACTGCTGTCCCTGCTGGGGTAATTTGTCTTTACCGACCTGTTCTTCATTCCCCTAGACGAAGGCAGGCCGCCAACCTTCCGACTGTGCGTGTTTTTCTTATGTTGCTATATCTTACAATATATACCCAGACTGTCACGTTACTAATTACAATGTTCTTTTGTGATTGAATAAATCTATCTTTTAATCGCCCATCCCCAGCGGAAGATTATTAAATACTGCGAATCCCAACAGCCCCTCTTCATACAGGGCCTTTTTAATGATTTCGAGCAAATTATGATCCACAATTACGTTCAAGCAAGCTTGTTTTTTTTTAAATATTTGCAAGCAATACTCGATTTAGTAGCGATGCGCAGGATCCATATTGTTGCCGCGGATGAATATTTCAATTGTTGTAAATTGGTGGTCGGTGGCTCGCTTGAATCCGATGCTGGTCAGCAGGCCCCTGACGGCCCCGCTATTGCACCGTCAGGTTCATGAAACGGCCCCCCTATTGCAGCATCAGGTTCATGCGTTGGTCCCGTTATGCAAACTGAATCGAGACTGTAAATTGGCCGGCGCCTGGTATCGATCCATTTGTTTTTTTGCCGATTATCATCGTCGCTAGAATAACTATCGCTCTCCGAATCCGTTCGACCCTCCTCGACGAAGTCATACGCGTCGGCCTCATCAGAGCGCATGGCTTGATAACGCTTGACTGTACAATTACATCGGATTTTAGTAAAAATTAACCGCTAAAGCGTGATAAAATACTTACTTCGTTCTGCGAATATTCCCTGTAATTCGGGGTCTTCTGTCCAACGGCGTCTTCGGATCACTCTAACTAGCGAATCAATCAAAGCCTGCGCGTGAAACATTCCCGAATTATACGCGCAAAGAATATCGCGTTTGGAACACTCGTACAGGGCGGCACGAATTTTTCGAAGCACCACGCGAGCGGGAAGATGGCAAAACATATTATATTGTTTAAGTTTCAGCCATCGCGAAGCAGCGGTATCACGGTTAATTAAAAACTTTATTGATCGTGCGAGAATATAACGAGGAATAATGCGCACCATCATGATGAAACGTTCGCGTCGTATCTCTCGAATTGACTAACGATTATGGATAGATGCGGTCGCATTTAAGCATGTAGAAGGTGCAAATCGTGCAATTTTGCGCCTCAAGAAACTATTGCTAAAAAGGAAAAGGATCGGTTTGGGGAGGGCGGGGTGTGACGATTCATAAGACGGCCGTATGCAAGAAATTAATCCTCCGCTTATTGGTTTCATTCACGCGACTTTGAGACTACGCATGTTTAAAATCTCCACATAGCGGAGTCGATTTCGTGCACTTATGTTCATAATTATGCCGAGCTTTGCATTTTTTATATGGCGCGTGGCACGAAGTGAAACCGCTGAGTTGACGCGCGCCTGGCGCTATGAAATCTGATCCGGAGACGATTTAATTTTCATTGTGTGGGTAAGCAGAAGGTATTCGCGTGAATATCAGCGTCGGTATTTCATAAGGAAAGAGGGTGTCGATATTTCTAATTTTGCGATACCGCTCATTGGTTCGAAAATCGGTGTTCTGGTGGGGGGGGATAATGCTTAAATGAGCGGAGTAACCATTTTTCGCGTCATTCGAATTCGCGAACTCGAGACATCGACGAAATAGAGAGCACGGGGGTAATAAAAGTGGACCGCTGCGCCAATTCACCGCACCTAGCGATGTGCGTTCTATACGGGATAAATAATTCTTTCGGAAAATTAATTACCGCCGGGCTCGAATTGTCGTTGGATAGCGGGATTCTAACTCTCGTGGTAAAAATATTGTCAAATTCTTTTGCCGGTATAACGTTCGGCGTAGATGAGTGGAATCAATTTAAAAACGAGTACCCTCGATTTACGCATTACTTCGGTGCTTGGGAGAAGGAGGCTGAAAATATGTACGGGACTCGTACGGTTCATGAAAAGCATTACGTGCTTTTAACATCGTGTTATCAACAGTCAGCAATCTGTTTGGGTAGCAACGAGGGGAGCACTGAGGGAAAAGGAATGGTCGCCGAGATGACATCGAACCATAGTCAGCAAAAATACTCCTCGCATATCGTGCTACAGCGTTCAACGTTCAAAAATCTCGTGGAAATAACTAGATGTGTTGATCTACATATCCAACGACTGCTTCGCGACAGTTCGGCTGCTAACTTTGGTATGCGCGCTGTGATATCATATGTCCGAAAACACATAGGAGAAAAAATGCATCGCGCAGCTACCGTGCAGTTTCTCGAATCGAGAGAGAATTATGAAAAAATACTCGAGCAAATGCGTAGCGAGCTGTCAAATGGCTACCCAGAGTTTGTAGAAAACTCATTGGAATTAATTTTATCGGAAATAACCGCGCAGTATCGAGATAAAATTTCGGACTTCGCAGCAACATCCGCTGAATAATTTTATAACGCTAGTTCGGGAGTATGGAGGAATAATAATAATAATGACAATGATAATAATAATAATCGGATAAATAATTATTGAAAATGTATAATAGAAATCTCAATGTAAATATAATAAAATATAAAAGGAGAATAAAGTCGTCAAGAGATATCAATATCAGTCCTCGTGGAAGACATTCGCAGTATCATTATTCTGCAGAATCAGCAGGTATGCGAGTGGGGGATTCGCGCTTGGACATACGAATGCTGAAGAGACGCTGCTAATTATTCTACGGAAATTGAATAGTAGAGGATCCGTATTAAAATCGACCTTCACCCATCGCGTAATTGGATGAAAGTTTGTTATATCAAATTTAGTATGTTAGAGAATATATCGCAGAGTTGGTTGCCTACAAAATCTTGGGATAACTTTGACTAATTAACAATTCATTTATGAGTTTTTATTCAACATTGCAGTCATAAGTTTAACGAATAAATTTGATACCAACCGAAAGTATAAAGCCTATAGAATATGCAAACGTTGGGTTGTTTATTTTTTTCCTGGTCTAACTACTGGGTTGTCAGGTATAAACAGGTAAGTCGAAACTAACTGTCTTCAACCATTTGTTTACTAAATAAATCTTATATCAAAATAAGCGCTGTTTCATTGCAAACACGATGATATAGGGTTGTCTGCAAAAAATCTGTGTTGAATGACGGTTGTCGAGTTTTGAAAAGTGAAATTTTTATGCGAATGGAATGTGCGACAAAGAGGTCTGAGCAAAGTATCCCGTGCGATAGAAGATGTATCATTGTAGCTGCGCGCGGCGCGTGCACCGGATATAAGAGAGTGCACACTCTCTTATATCCGGTTAAACTCATGGGTGAATAAAAACTCAGATTTGAATTGTTAATTAATCATATTTATCCCAAGAATTTGTTTGGCAACCCACTCACGATATGTTTTCTAACATACTAAATTTGATATAAAATCTTTTCATCCATTTACGCGATGGGTGAAGGTCGACCCTAATTCGGATCTTAGACTAGAAAAAGTCAACTTCGTCGACGTCTTAAATTAAAAAAAAGTGTATTAAATATGGCCGGACGTAGCAGTAGCCCTCGTAAGCGTGTTTTTTGTGCTAAAATTCATAACGTTCGTAGTGCGACGTGATTTTTTTATTTATCGTGTCTTTTGTTCCAGCGATGTGGTACGAGGATTATGTATCGGCGACAAGTGGGTCGCAAGATGAGCAATTTATGTCCTACCGCGTGGAGGTGGACGAAAACGGCGAAAGAAAAGTATTCGCCCAATTCGATGCGGATGCGGCCATGGCCGCGGAAAAAGAGGAGGAGGAGGGAGATTGCCGCGCCATGGCCGCCGCGGCTAGGACGGGCGCGGAGCGCCTCCGACGAAAAGGGCTGCGGCGGCCAAGGAGCCAGAATGCAGCAGCGCCAAGTCAGCGTAAGTAGAAAATACCGCGAAAATTTATAATAATATTGATAACGAACAATTTAATTTAATTTCTATTTCAGGAGGCGCTAACGTCGGCAAGAAACTTAAATAAAAAAATATATATATTATAAAACAAATTGTTTATTTCGCCATCCCTTTATTCGTCGTCGTCGTCGTCGTCGTCGTCGTCGTCGTCGTCGTCGTCGTCGTCGTCGTCGTCGTCGTCGTCGTCGTCGTCGTCGTCGTCGTCGTCGTCGTCGTCGTCGTCGTCGTCGTCGTCGTCGTCGTCGTCGTCGTCGTCGTCGTCGTCGTCGTCGTCGTCGTCGTCGTCGTCGTCGTCGTCGTCGTCGTCGTCGTCGTCGTCGTCGTCGTCGTCGTCGTCGTCGTCGTCGTCGTCGTCGTCGTCGTCGTCGTCGTCGTCGTCGTCGTCGTCGTCGTCGTCGTCGTCGTCGTCGTCGTCGTCGTCGTCGTCGTCGTCGTCGTCGTCGTCGTCGTCGTCGTCGTCGTCGTCGTCGTCGTCGTCGTCGTCGTCGTCGTCGTCGTCGTCGTCGTCGTCGTCGTCGTCGTCGTCGTCGTCGTCGTCGTCGTCGTCGTCGTCGTCGTCGTCGTCGTCGTCGTCGTCGTCGTCGTCGTCGTCGTCGTCGTCGTCGTCGTCGTCGTCGTCGTCGTCGTCGTCGTCGTCGTCGTCGTCGTCGTCGTCGTCGTCGTCGTCGTCGTCGTCGTCGTCGTCGTCGTCGTCGTCGTCGTCGTCGTCGTCGTCGTCGTCGTCGTCGTCGTCGTCGTCGTCGTCGTCGTCGTCGTCGTCGTCGTCGTCGTCGTCGTCGTCGTCGTCGTCGTCGTCGTCGTCGTCGTCGTCGTCGTCGTCGTCGTCGTCGTCGTCGTCGTCGTCGTCGTCGTCGTCGTCGTCGTCGTCGTCGTCGTCGTCGTCGTCGTCGTCGTCGTCGTCGTCGTCGTCGTCGTCGTCGTCGTCGTCGTCGTCGTCGTCGTCGTCGTCGTCGTCGTCGTCGTCGTCGTCGTCGTCGTCGTCGTCGTCGTCGTCGTCGTCGTCGTCGTCGTCGTCGTCGTCGTCGTCGTCGTCGTCGTCGTCGTCGTCGTCGTCGTCGTCGTCGTCGTCGTCGTCGTCGTCGTCGTCGTCGTCGTCGTCGTCGTCGTCGTCGTCGTCGTCGTCGTCGTCGTCGTCGTCGTCGTCGTCGTCGTCGTCGTCGTCGTCGTCGTCGTCGTCGTCGTCGTCGTCGTCGTCGTCGTCGTCGTCGTCGTCGTCGTCGTCGTCGTCGTCGTCGTCGTCGTCGTCGTCGTCGTCGTCGTCGTCGTCGTCGTCGTCGTCGTCGTCGTCGTCGTCGTCGTCGTCGTCGTCGTCGTCGTCGTCGTCGTCGTCGTCGTCGTCGTCGTCGTCGTCGTCGTCGTCGTCGTCGTCGTCGTCGTCGTCGTCGTCGTCGTCGTCGTCGTCGTCGTCGTCGTCGTCGTCGTCGTCGTCGTCGTCGTCGTCGTCGTCGTCGTCGTCGTCGTCGTCGTCGTCGTCGTCGTCGTCGTCGTCGTCGTCGTCGTCGTCGTCGTCGTCGTCGTCGTCGTCGTCGTCGTCGTCGTCGTCGTCGTCGTCGTCGTCGTCGTCGTCGTCGTCGTCGTCGTCGTCGTCGTCGTCGTCGTCGTCGTCGTCGTCGTCGTCGTCGTCGTCGTCGTCGTCGTCGTCGTCGTCGTCGTCGTCGTCGTCGTCGTCGTCGTCGTCGTCGTCGTCGTCGTCGTCGTCGTCGTCGTCGTCGTCGTCGTCGTCGTCGTCGTCGTCGTCGTCGTCGTCGTCGTCGTCGTCGTCGTCGTCGTCGTCGTCGTCGTCGTCGTCGTCGTCGTCGTCGTCGTCGTCGTCGTCGTCGTCGTCGTCGTCGTCGTCGTCGTCGTCGTCGTCGTCGTCGTCGTCGTCGTCGTCGTCGTCGTCGTCGTCGTCGTCGTCGTCGTCGTCGTCGTCGTCGTCGTCGTCGTCGTCGTCGTCGTCGTCGTCGTCGTCGTCGTCGTCGTCGTCGTCGTCGTCGTCGTCGTCGTCGTCGTCGTCGTCGTCGTCGTCGTCGTCGTCGTCGTCGTCGTCGTCGTCGTCGTCGTCGTCGTCGTCGTCGTCGTCGTCGTCGTCGTCGTCGTCGTCGTCGTCGTCGTCGTCGTCGTCGTCGTCGTCGTCGTCGTCGTCGTCGTCGTCGTCGTCGTCGTCGTCGTCGTCGTCGTCGTCGTCGTCGTCGTCGTCGTCGTCGTCGTCGTCGTCGTCGTCGTCGTCGTCGTCGTCGTCGTCGTCGTCGTCGTCGTCGTCGTCGTCGTCGTCGTCGTCGTCGTCGTCGTCGTCGTCGTCGTCGTCGTCGTCGTCGTCGTCGTCGTCGTCGTCGTCGTCGTCGTCGTCGTCGTCGTCGTCGTCGTCGTCGTCGTCGTCGTCGTCGTCGTCGTCGTCGTCGTCGTCGTCGTCGTCGTCGTCGTCGTCGTCGTCGTCGTCGTCGTCGTCGTCGTCGTCGTCGTCGTCGTCGTCGTCGTCGTCGTCGTCGTCGTCGTCGTCGTCGTCGTCGTCGTCGTCGTCGTCGTCGTCGTCGTCGTCGTCGTCGTCGTCGTCGTCGTCGTCGTCGTCGTCGTCGTCGTCGTCGTCGTCGTCGTCGTCGTCGTCGTCGTCGTCGTCGTCGTCGTCGTCGTCGTCGTCGTCGTCGTCGTCGTCGTCGTCGTCGTCGTCGTCGTCGTCGTCGTCGTCGTCGTCGTCGTCGTCGTCGTCGTCGTCGTCGTCGTCGTCGTCGTCGTCGTCGTCGTCGTCGTCGTCGTCGTCGTCGTCGTCGTCGTCGTCGTCGTCGTCGTCGTCGTCGTCGTCGTCGTCGTCGTCGTCGTCGTCGTCGTCGTCGTCGTCGTCGTCGTCGTCGTCGTCGTCGTCGTCGTCGTCGTCGTCGTCGTCGTCGTCGTCGTCGTCGTCGTCGTCGTCGTCGTCGTCGTCGTCGTCGTCGTCGTCGTCGTCGTCGTCGTCGTCGTCGTCGTCGTCGTCGTCGTCGTCGTCGTCGTCGTCGTCGTCGTCGTCGTCGTCGTCGTCGTCGTCGTCGTCGTCGTCGTCGTCGTCGTCGTCGTCGTCGTCGTCGTCGTCGTCGTCGTCGTCGTCGTCGTCGTCGTCGTCGTCGTCGTCGTCGTCGTCGTCGTCGTCGTCGTCGTCGTCGTCGTCGTCGTCGTCGTCGTCGTCGTCGTCGTCGTCGTCGTCGTCGTCGTCGTCGTCGTCGTCGTCGTCGTCGTCGTCGTCGTCGTCGTCGTCGTCGTCGTCGTCGTCGTCGTCGTCGTCGTCGTCGTCGTCGTCGTCGTCGTCGTCGTCGTCGTCGTCGTCGTCGTCGTCGTCGTCGTCGTCGTCGTCGTCGTCGTCGTCGTCGTCGTCGTCGTCGTCGTCGTCGTCGTCGTCGTCGTCGTCGTCGTCGTCGTCGTCGTCGTCGTCGTCGTCGTCGTCGTCGTCGTCGTCGTCGTCGTCGTCGTCGTCGTCGTCGTCGTCGTCGTCGTCGTCGTCGTCGTCGTCGTCGTCGTCGTCGTCGTCGTCGTCGTCGTCGTCGTCGTCGTCGTCGTCGTCGTCGTCGTCGTCGTCGTCGTCGTCGTCGTCGTCGTCGTCGTCGTCGTCGTCGTCGTCGTCGTCGTCGTCGTCGTCGTCGTCGTCGTCGTCGTCGTCGTCGTCGTCGTCGTCGTCGTCGTCGTCGTCGTCGTCGTCGTCGTCGTCGTCGTCGTCGTCGTCGTCGTCGTCGTCGTCGTCGTCGTCGTCGTCGTCGTCGTCGTCGTCGTCGTCGTCGTCGTCGTCGTCGTCGTCGTCGTCGTCGTCGTCGTCGTCGTCGTCGTCGTCGTCGTCGTCGTCGTCGTCGTCGTCGTCGTCGTCGTCGTCGTCGTCGTCGTCGTCGTCGTCGTCGTCGTCGTCGTCGTCGTCGTCGTCGTCGTCGTCGTCGTCGTCGTCGTCGTCGTCGTCGTCGTCGTCGTCGTCGTCGTCGTCGTCGTCGTCGTCGTCGTCGTCGTCGTCGTCGTCGTCGTCGTCGTCGTCGTCGTCGTCGTCGTCGTCGTCGTCGTCGTCGTCGTCGTCGTCGTCGTCGTCGTCGTCGTCGTCGTCGTCGTCGTCGTCGTCGTCGTCGTCGTCGTCGTCGTCGTCGTCGTCGTCGTCGTCGTCGTCGTCGTCGTCGTCGTCGTCGTCGTCGTCGTCGTCGTCGTCGTCGTCGTCGTCGTCGTCGTCGTCGTCGTCGTCGTCGTCGTCGTCGTCGTCGTCGTCGTCGTCGTCGTCGTCGTCGTCGTCGTCGTCGTCGTCGTCGTCGTCGTCGTCGTCGTCGTCGTCGTCGTCGTCGTCGTCGTCGTCGTCGTCGTCGTCGTCGTCGTCGTCGTCGTCGTCGTCGTCGTCGTCGTCGTCGTCGTCGTCGTCGTCGTCGTCGTCGTCGTCGTCGTCGTCGTCGTCGTCGTCGTCGTCGTCGTCGTCGTCGTCGTCGTCGTCGTCGTCGTCGTCGTCGTCGTCGTCGTCGTCGTCGTCGTCGTCGTCGTCGTCGTCGTCGTCGTCGTCGTCGTCGTCGTCGTCGTCGTCGTCGTCGTCGTCGTCGTCGTCGTCGTCGTCGTCGTCGTCGTCGTCGTCGTCGTCGTCGTCGTCGTCGTCGTCGTCGTCGTCGTCGTCGTCGTCGTCGTCGTCGTCGTCGTCGTCGTCGTCGTCGTCGTCGTCGTCGTCGTCGTCGTCGTCGTCGTCGTCGTCGTCGTCGTCGTCGTCGTCGTCGTCGTCGTCGTCGTCGTCGTCGTCGTCGTCGTCGTCGTCGTCGTCGTCGTCGTCGTCGTCGTCGTCGTCGTCGTCGTCGTCGTCGTCGTCGTCGTCGTCGTCGTCGTCGTCGTCGTCGTCGTCGTCGTCGTCGTCGTCGTCGTCGTCGTCGTCGTCGTCGTCGTCGTCGTCGTCGTCGTCGTCGTCGTCGTCGTCGTCGTCGTCGTCGTCGTCGTCGTCGTCGTCGTCGTCGTCGTCGTCGTCGTCGTCGTCGTCGTCGTCGTCGTCGTCGTCGTCGTCGTCGTCGTCGTCGTCGTCGTCGTCGTCGTCGTCGTCGTCGTCGTCGTCGTCGTCGTCGTCGTCGTCGTCGTCGTCGTCGTCGTCGTCGTCGTCGTCGTCGTCGTCGTCGTCGTCGTCGTCGTCGTCGTCGTCGTCGTCGTCGTCGTCGTCGTCGTCGTCGTCGTCGTCGTCGTCGTCGTCGTCGTCGTCGTCGTCGTCGTCGTCGTCGTCGTCGTCGTCGTCGTCGTCGTCGTCGTCGTCGTCGTCGTCGTCGTCGTCGTCGTCGTCGTCGTCGTCGTCGTCGTCGTCGTCGTCGTCGTCGTCGTCGTCGTCGTCGTCGTCGTCGTCGTCGTCGTCGTCGTCGTCGTCGTCGTCGTCGTCGTCGTCGTCGTCGTCGTCGTCGTCGTCGTCGTCGTCGTCGTCGTCGTCGTCGTCGTCGTCGTCGTCGTCGTCGTCGTCGTCGTCGTCGTCGTCGTCGTCGTCGTCGTCGTCGTCGTCGTCGTCGTCGTCGTCGTCGTCGTCGTCGTCGTCGTCGTCGTCGTCGTCGTCGTCGTCGTCGTCGTCGTCGTCGTCGTCGTCGTCGTCGTCGTCGTCGTCGTCGTCGTCGTCGTCGTCGTCGTCGTCGTCGTCGTCGTCGTCGTCGTCGTCGTCGTCGTCGTCGTCGTCGTCGTCGTCGTCGTCGTCGTCGTCGTCGTCGTCGTCGTCGTCGTCGTCGTCGTCGTCGTCGTCGTCGTCGTCGTCGTCGTCGTCGTCGTCGTCGTCGTCGTCGTCGTCGTCGTCGTCGTCGTCGTCGTCGTCGTCGTCGTCGTCGTCGTCGTCGTCGTCGTCGTCGTCGTCGTCGTCGTCGTCGTCGTCGTCGTCGTCGTCGTCGTCGTCGTCGTCGTCGTCGTCGTCGTCGTCGTCGTCGTCGTCGTCGTCGTCGTCGTCGTCGTCGTCGTCGTCGTCGTCGTCGTCGTCGTCGTCGTCGTCGTCGTCGTCGTCGTCGTCGTCGTCGTCGTCGTCGTCGTCGTCGTCGTCGTCGTCGTCGTCGTCGTCGTCGTCGTCGTCGTCGTCGTCGTCGTCGTCGTCGTCGTCGAAAAAATCGACAAAAAAATAAAAAATAAAAATAAAAAAAAATATAGTAAAAAAAAAATCGAAAAATTAAAAATTAAAAAAGGTACCCGTATGGTGCTCTCACTGATTCTCACTTGTTGCGTTGTGAGTTACGCCCGATTCGCCGATGGGAGATGGTGCTCGGAGAGTGACTGAGGCGCGGATTAAACAGTAACAATAAAGATGTTTATTCTCACAATATTACAACGTTCGGAGATTACTTGGAAAATTCACTGGTAGTCTTACATTAAGTCGAGGGTGCGCACAAGGTAAAAGTGTGTGGGTGAGTGTATTCCGATGAAGTGTGAGTTGATGAGGCGTAGAACACGGTTGATATAAGATAACGGAGAAAAGAAGTTTCCCGTTAAATTGTGAGTGTTTGAGGTGGCACCGAGCCAACAGGGCCAAAGCCCTGTACCTAGGAAGTTGCGGAAACTGCGACAGCTCCTTGGCGTTTGCCTGTGTGTGTTGGTGTGAGTGAGTGAGACTGAGAGTAGCACGCGCAAGCGTGATGAATACCGTTGGGTGACTGGAGAGAGACGCCTGTTGCCGGGCAATCGTGCGCCGCGCGGGAACGCCGAGCGAGAGAGGGAGAGAGAGAGCATGCCTCGCGCCCGTGAGGTGCTGCCCTCCTGAGCAGTCGGCCTCTCTCCCAAACATCACTTCTTCCCCCACCACCCATCGTATCACTCTAATTTTCCCACTTCTGTGGGGGTGGGGGAAAAAATGGAGTGGTGGGGATGGCCGTATGGTGGGGGAAGGAGTGGGGATGAGAGTGGGGGGCGCAAAACGGGTACCAAACTACTTGCAGGAACACAACTCACCTTAGCTCATACCAGGACACAATACTGGATCATCGGAGAAAGGGTTCCGGTCAAAACTCATATTCTAAGGTGCGTGGTGTGTGCTCGCCAGAGGGGGATCCATGCCCATCAACTGATGGGCTAACTGCCTGTCTCGCGAGTCACTCCCGCGCGACCTTTTCATAGTACCGGTGTCGATTACGCTGGACCGGTTCTTCTCAAGTCCTGGAGAGGGCGAGGGCGAATACTCATAAAGGATGGATTTGTGTATTCGTCGGTCTCACCACATCAGCGCTGCATCTCGAGCTTGTAACCGACTACTCGAGCGAAGGCTTCGTTGCAACGTATTGTCGTTTCACCGCTCGACAAGGCATCCCGCAAACTATTCGATCGGATTCATTGAAGAACATGTTCACTCAAGGAACGCAGGAGCACTCAGGGCTGTCGCACGTTTTCCTCAATGACAAGGCCACATGGCATCTCAACCCGCCGGCAGCTCCTCATATGGGGGGAAAATGGGAGGCCGCGGTAAAATCAGTCAAGCATCACCTCAAGAGGACGCTCGGGGAGACAGCACTCACCTACGAGAAATACTCTACTCTGCTCACTCAAATCGAAGCCATCATCAACTCAAGGCCGCTGGAACCGCTGAACGACGGCCCTGCCGACGTCGCTTCACTCACTCCAGCACATTTTCTCATCGGTCAATCACTCACAACTCTACCTGAAGCATCGGTTGGGCATTCAACGCTCACCGCCAGGGCAAGATGGCGACTCATCCAACATCAGGTGCAGCAGTTCTGAAAGCAGTGGTCCACTCACTACCTCAATCAACAACTCGCTACGTCGAAGTGGCATCACCCTAACAACGAGATTCGCGTTGGGTCTCTGGTGCTCATCACAGACGAACGGTCGCCTCCGGCGAAGTGGCCGTTGGCAAGGGTACGCCAACTGCATCCAGGACAGGACGGACTGACTCGGGTGGTCACCTTGAAGACGTCCACCACAACACTCACACGTCCAATCGTCAAACTCGCCTTGCTCCCCGGAACGCACTTACACTCAACTTAATCAGCAACAAGTTACTGATGGCGGGGAGAATGTTTGGGAGAGAGTCTGACCACTCGTGAGGGCAGCACCTCACGGGGCTCGGGCATTCTCTCTCTTCTCTTTCGTCGCGCTTAGCGCGCGCCCGCCCGGCAACAGGCGTCCCTGGGGCAGTCGCTCTACAGCATTCGGACCGTTTTCACGTGTTACGCGCTATCTCAACTCACCTCACTCCGTCGTTCGCTAAGGGATTATCGTATTCACGTAATCTCCTTGGTACGCGGCAAATCAACGTGTCGGCTCTCTGCCGTCTCAGTTACTCGGTATTTCACGGGAACCATAACTTCTCCGTGATGTCAGTTATCAGTGTTCTACGCAACATCAATTCGCACTCTTACCGTACATTTAGTCACACTCATACCGCACACTCGGCACACTCTTCACACACACACCCAACATACAATCTATTCTTTCCACCTTTATATACTTTACATCGTACACGTACTTTAAGTTTATTGTATTCAACCAGCGCCTCGGTCACTTTCCGAAAACCATCTTTTACCGACATCTCGCGCGGATCTCACACCGCAACACCGTGTTACATCGTTTTGTTAATCATCGCTTCGTTTTTTATGCTTGCCTCCCTCAACATCCTAAAACCGGCAACTCAGATAACTCCATCTCAAAACAGATTCTATATTTTAATTTCCGCGCCTGTAGATAACGATAGCGATCTATATTACCCTAGGCGAATGTGGGGTGATATCGACACTCGTCACAGCGGAACGCCGGTAGCGGTCCTGGTGGTTATGGGGATAAGCTAGTTCAGATCTGCTCAAAAAATAGATGTCGGCAGGCCCATAAAACCTGCGCTTGTCAGTAACATGCAGTAACGCTCTTTCTCTCGCACTCATGAACCTGTGCTGCTTGTTCGTATCACCTCATTAGATCCGCTTGTTTTTTCGTTTAAAACGATGTAGAATTAGTTCATCGCATAAAAGTGCAAGGATAAGCCATTATGAGTGCGAGAGATAACTGCATCCCATCCCAATTGTTACAAAAACAATTCACTTTATTGGCAAACGAATTGAACAAGGAACTGCACAATTTTTAGGTGGAGATTGCTATTTCCATCTTTTATCCGCAATGTTAATATTCTCGGAGATAATGATAACAGCTTTTCTTACAGAGTCAGGAGTTTCACATCGGTTTAAAGGACACTAGTGTATCAATATACAATCTGATTATCAAGAAAGTATGTGGCAACCTTAAGTCCACTTTCACCGCAAATTGCGATCTCGCATTATCGACGAACGCGCGACTGCGCAGTAACGATGAACGTCGGAACAAAGAAACAATTAGGAATATTATAATTTGGTTCTACGCTACAGCTCTGGCACATGCCATGTCAATTTATCTTAATTCAACTCTGCGATATTCACTAATAAATATTGTTGTGTTACTAAAATTATTCGCCTCGGTGCTGGTCAACCTTCATCAACAATCCCATTCTGACTTCTTTGGGCCAAAAAATTATAGCGCTTGTAGCGATATTCAAATAAGTTCGTGAAAGAGGTGAATAATATTTGATATATCTTTATTAATAAACTCAATGATTAACAATAAAAAACGTGACGTAGTAACTATAATGAGAAGTGTGGTAAAAAGATTCGATGTGTCTACAGCTGTAGCGTGTGTGCTTGTGTATGGTCGGAGACTATTTGAATACGAGAGTGTAGAGTGGCTGTATGCTTCTATTATTTGGCCACTAGACGCGTGACAGCATTGGTGTAGTAGCGCCAATGTTTCGGATGGTGGCCACAGTAAAATCAGCTCAGCGCCATCTGTGCTTATTCGTTTGAATCTGTCTTTGTGCTCTTTTGTGTGCAATATATAGTTTGCCTGCACATTATGTGTTGATATCAGTGAATGCGTTATCTTCACAATGAGTGTAAAATTCCTGAAGCGATACGAAGCGGTGTTTTTAGTAAATCATGCCAATGGACCGAAACTGCCGTATAAAGTGGCTGCAAAATATATACGGAAGTCAGAGGCATTCGTTAAGACGTGGGTAAGGCGATATTCGGAGGTTGGAACTGTAGACGGTATGCCGGAAAGGGGGACTAACCCGCGTGACAATAGAGAAGGAGGATAAAACGATCTCACGTCTTTTTTAAGGCCCCAGACCACGGTGCACGTGCGGTACGAGAGTGTATTCTTCATAATTTTTTTTCGAGCAAACGATGGATGGTTTTTTTATTTATTGATACTGATATTCAATATATACATATAGAAGACACTACAAACATTTTTTTATTCGAATCTTAAAAATAGTTTGCGGTGTACGCCGCTTCTAAAAGGACACTCCAACGAAGTGCTGCTTGGTGATTGACACCAATTAAGCCATACGGTTCATCTGAAAAATACAAAAAAAATATATTTATAAACTAGACATATTGGTTTGTAGCATCACGTCGGGCAACATGGAGCCTAGAGTAAAGGAGTGCAATCTCTAATGGGGAACGGCCGAAAAAAGCGACCTCAAAAATTCAGCAAGAAAGGTGTCGCTGCGGTCGCAAAGTAGTCCGATGTGAAGTGAGCAAGAAATAAACTGTACGTGGAACCTTGCTGAAGCTAGGCACCGACGGTCAATATACACATGACCCTTCGGTGTAATTGAGTGTAATTACGCGTCATCGTTATTATAACAATTTTATGAAACTTTTAATTACTGACAATCTGTAAAAGTAAGAACATAGAATAGCATTATATCGACTTTATAATATACTAACAAAAAGAAATGAAATAGTTTCGTCAATGTTACAAAAAAAACCAATGTGATTTATATTTAACGAAATTTGAAGTTCAATAGGTGAGGAGACTGTGCATTGATTATTCCAGGATCAATAAATAGCACACAAAGACATCCCTGTTAAAAAATACAGACGATTAGCGTGTAATAAATAATGATTCAACGATATTATGTACATTTTCTTATTTTTATGCTATACAAATTTGTATGTACTGAGAATAGTTTATAACATTGTTTATTATAATTTGGCAAGTTTGCGATACTCCCTGGTGGTCTGACCCTTCGTATCGTTGTTGGCATTATAGGCTTTTTATATGAAATGTTCTCTCATAATGAGTAATTTGCCATAATTCCTAATATTATCCATTGCTTCTTTAAATTTTTTGAATAAATCTTTATTTGCAACCTATTTGGAGTCGAATAATAAATATAAAGAGTACAGATCGACGCTTCTTACGAAGACTAGCATGTTTCAGATTTCTTACGAAAACTAGCACGTTTGATATCACCGCGAAAACTAGCATGTTTCGGCTTTTGCCACGAAAACTAGCACATTTCGATATTCGCCGCGAAAACTAGCATGTTTCGGCTTTTGCCACGAAAACTAGCACGTTTCGATATTCGCCGCGAAAACTAGCATGTTTCGGCTTTTACCACGAAAACTAGCACGTTTCAGTATCATGGGAAGTGTGTCTCATTTTTTACTCCACGTTTTTTGAACATCCCGTTTTACTCCAAATTGACGAAATATTTATGCTCGTCATTTTATACTGTTTTATTTTTTGTTTGAATTTATTTCATACATATTTCACTGTTTGAATTTTGGTCTGCTAGGCTTATCATAAGATGGCAAACAGCAAATGCCTCGTCATTTTGGAGTAAAAAAACCATGGTTGAAAAAATTAGAGAAAAGAAAATTTTTGTTAGTATATTATAAAATCGAGATAATGCCCTTATTCTATGTCTCAATGTCCTTACTTTTACAGATTGGCAGTAATTAAAAGTTCCATAAAACTGTTATATTAACGATGACGCGTGATTACACTCAATTGCACCGAAGGGTCATGTGTATATTGACCGTAGGTGTCTAGCTTCAGCAAGGTTCACGTACAGTTTATTTCTTGCTCACTTCACATCGGACTACTTTGCGACCGCAGCGACACCTTTCTTGCTGAAATTTGTATGCCGCCTCAGAGTACGGAGATTGCACTCCTTTACTCTAGGCTCCATGTCGGGGAATTTCGATATCTAAGGAAAAATGGCGGACCAGCGAATGCAATTTCCCATTTTCACAGAAAATTTTCATCGTTTATGAAAAAAAAAAAAGAAGGGGGCCTTTTATTAAAAAATCCCTACGTGGTGCCATAGAGAGTGGATTTTCGAACATTTTATGACTTGGCACATGCAAATCGGATGAATAGTTTTGTAAATATGTTGTCAACCAGGTTGAAAAACGTAGTTTCAAGAAAAACGCGTTCAAAGGTTTGCTGAAGGATAATTCGACATACAAACTAAATTTGATATCTGTATTTTTTTTCGTTTCTCACCATCAGTCAATTATTCTTGGACCATAAACCAGCTCCTCAGCATCCAGAGATTCATAATTTTTTCCGTGTTTTGCACGCAGACGATCCTCATGCGTGTATTTTCGGCTTCGTGCTCGGCATCGCATATTCGTTTCTCATCGATGTTTAGACGATATTGGTCGAGTGCTTCACCAATTTTTATTTTCAATATCTCCAATACATTAATGGGGCCAATATGACCATTGTTACAAAGTATTCAGAGTTCACACACTCCTTGTTATTCTGGAAACGCGCTTAAGGCCTTACATACGTCGAGAATTTTCAAAAAATCGATTTTTTTTGTTTACAGATTATTATTCCTTATAGTCTTAGGCGTATATCTGTGTAAGCTGATTGTAAAAATTCCCCATAGTTCAAAAGTTATTGTAGATAATGTGACTGCCCGACGAAAGGACAAAGGTCTGACGCGCGCCTACCTGAGCAACAAAAGAGGCCAGAACAATTCGTCGATTAGGAAAAAATTAACAACAACAATTTTTTACTGACAAGGAAGGCGTACAATATGAAGCTGGAATGGGAGATTAGACGTAAGTTAACTAAATATATTTAAAAAATTCATAAAGTTCTTGCTCCAGCCGCGCGCGACTTCGAGCGAAACGCGCTTGAAACTTTAAACGCGTTTTTCTCAAAACTACTTTTTCTGACACGGTCGGCATGATAACTCGTACGGTTTTTAATATTTTTTGATGATTTTTTTTTTAAATATTCGGAATTGTTTTTTCTATAGTCTGTCGAGCCGGATTTTTTAAATTATAATTAGAAAATTTTATAAAAACAATTAAAGTGTGACTTTTTTGACACAAACTTAACATTTTTTTTTTAATTACCGTAAATTGTTTAATTTTTCGAATTTCAAAAATCCGGCTCGACAGACTATAACTACTACCTTATTTTACAAGAATTTATTTACATTTTGCAGATCCGTCAACATTTGAGGAAGAAATACTGCCGACCGTGGAGCAACTTTTTTTTTACAGTGCTTCAAAAAATGTGATTTTTCATGTTGTAATTTTTGAAAAAAAAAATTGAAATAAATTTTTTTACAAACTTAACACAGTAATAAACAATGTGTAAGAATTTTTTTATCAATTTCTATTTCTATCCCTCCTAAAAACAGTTTTTCTTTTGGTATGTTTTCGGTACCGCTGGACGTATGTAAGGCCTTGAACATCGTTCAAGCTCATCTTTAGCAAGGTCGACGTATATCGGTTTTATTGCCTCAATGACATTTGTAGGTAATGCAGGAGGTAGCAAACTCGTGTAACAGCCCCACATCTGCCGCTCGGCGCGGTCGTGCACTTGGAACGGTTTCGCATAAAATGCTGTATCTCGCTCAATTTTACGAATTTCTTTACAAAATTTGGTGAGAGCATTCTTAACAAATGCATCTTTCAGAAAATGAAAAAAAAAATTAAATTTTTATTTACCGTGATCTGGCGCCTTAAGCCGAGCCAGGCCCTTCACCGCGCTGTGCTCAAATGAAACTCCTCAAAAAAGGAATTCACGTCTTTCTAAATACAATTCGGAGTCGCCTACATGAAAATAACGTGTCTTTCGATCAACTTTGAAGAAACCTTTATTGTCAGAAAAGCACGTGGAAAAACGAATGACGTGGGCAAAGGAAAATTTGGATCGAGATTGGGACAATGTTATCTTCACGGACGAGTCTTCTTTCTGGGCAGGGTTTTATCAAAAACGTGGTCAACAAAGAGTAGTTGGATTCTTCAGCGCACAGTAAAACGCCCTGTAAAAATGCATGTTTAGGGATGCTTTTGTAAAAGTGGAGAAAATCTCGATGAAAGCATGGCAAAAAGATGTCAAACTATAATCAGTAATGGAGGTGATCGGACGAGATCAGGTAATTGCGCAACATTTACTTTAATAAAAAAAACAATGTGTATCTATATTTTTATTTTCATCAGATTATGGCAGGCATTTTCTTCTTTAACAGACTAAGTAATATTCTTCACCTATAGAAAGTTCTTAAAGAAACGTCAGGGTGTGGTGTCAGGAGAGGAGGAAAGAAGGATTGAAAACGTTAACGTGTGTAATAAAAAGAAACAACTATTTACAATTGCGAACATAAAGTGGAAAACTCTCCGGATCTCTTTTGAAACCAAGAAGTCATTAGTTATTTACATTGACAGGTCTATTTCATTGAACATTCCGATAGCTTCATACAATTGTATAGCCAATCGGTTAGGTGATGGTTCGTACGATTCATCAATCTAATGCGATACTCGGTAATTAATCTCATATGGAAGGAAAAGATATGCAAAGCGTAATAACCAAAAAACAATCAAAATAACCAAACATTCGCTTCTGAATATCCACATCGAACACACATTGACTGAAATAATTATTGCTTTTCCGTCGCTTGTTCTCCTTCGTTAAAACAATATATTTCCACTCGATAAATAGAAGATATTCGTAAACCATATCGAGCTATGTTAATTATGTACTAAATATTGAGTATCGAATGAAAAAAAAAAATGCTCTTATACATTATGGTCCAGCCGACGAGGATGGCATTAGTGTATTTCTGAATCAATCGTTATGATTGGTCGAGGCTGCGGTGTACGACGACGATCTAGCCATTCGATGTCTCGTATATCTTTTTTCCGATTTTGACTCACTTCGCGATCTTCTTCGCTTTAACTTTTGTTTCTTTTTCCGCTTGTGCTTATCCTTCACGAGTGAATCTTTATCGTTTTGGGAATGCCTCGACGATCCGGCACGATCGTTCCTCGGTGATTGATCCTCCTGCGTCGTTTCATCACTTTGTCGCGAGTGATCCTTTTTATTTACGCAAGTCTTTGGCGATTGCTCGTTCAGTTTCCTCGCACAATCATAATTCGCGACCTGATCGTCCTTCTTCGTGTGATCATTTTTTTTATTCCGACCGTACTTCCGCACATGATCGCTTCCTCTATTCCGATTATTCTTTTTCGCTTCGTTACTAATTTTCGAGGACTTGTCTTTCTTCCTGATATAATCATCCCTGTTAGCGTGATCGTCGTCTTTATACCGTTCATTTCTCCTGATCTGGATGCTGGTTATCGAGGTACGATTCGTCGTTCTAGCACGATCGATTCTTTTTTCGTTATTTTTTCTCTTGGCCTGGCTATCCCTCGAATCTTGATACTTTTGCTTTGCATGCTCGTTCCTCGTGTCGGAACCATTGATCGTAGTGATGTGTCTCGAATGGCCAGAAATCGAACTGTGGCTACTTTCACTGCGAATTTTCCGCTTTCTCGGATAATCCTTGCCCCTCGAGCGTTCCTTTGCTCGGGTCCTACCCGACACTCCGCGACACCGATCGTTAGATTCGTTCGTTACATCCGAGTTGTTTTCGGTCCCCGTTGATTCCTGATCCGAGAATCTCTGACCGGCGTCAGGTTTCGTCCTCGTTGACGGTTCCCTTTTGCCATTGCCGCTGCAGCCCGGATTCGCCGTCTCTTCCCGATTTTTCTTGCACCTACTTGTCGTTATTCGTTGCGGGGAATTTCGAATTTTAAGGTCAGACCGCGACGAAGACGAATCACTTCGACTCCTCCCGCATGACAAACTCTTCTTGACGTACCATTCGTCCGGCTTTGTCGCAACTTTTCGCAATATAGTCGCATGCATTGGCCGCTGCTGATCACATTTATCGGAATTCATATTTGGCGATATTTCAGTTGAGCGTGAAGCGCACTCGTAAGAAGACACTTTTCGCCTCGATCGACCTCGCCTACGTCCGCGTTTGTTCGACCCTTCGCTCTCGTCGCTGTCGCTCTCTTTGCTGCTCGATGAATTTTTTCCCAATCTTTTCAATTTTTTCATCAGATCTTTTCGCGCTTCTGCGGTTAAAGCAACATTAAATTGAGCCGTCGTTCGCTCGCGCCATTCATCACGGTCATCGCTACTGCGATTGCTGCTTTCAAAATCCGAGATTACAGATGAATCCTTGAAAGTTTGCGTACGATCGCGCTTTTTTCTCCGGAAGTTTTCATGACCAACACGATCGGCGGAATCCGTGGAAGTTGAAGCTCGGCGCTGATGCAAATGGCTCGAACTTCGCGCTGAACTCGGTCGTTTGGTTGAAGCGTGCGAACGGGTGGTTCGTGCATAATCGCGAGTTCGCGGTCGAAATTCGGTACGAGCAAGACACTTCTTTCGACGATGTGGAGAATATTCGCTGCCAGTATCGTCATTTGTCGCGCTGGAACTTGTTGTTGACCAACGGCGACGCGACAGTCGTTGAACCAATATCTGAGACCATCGTTCCTGGGTACTTGGACGACGATCTTCGCGCGATGGTCCCGGTCGTTCACATTCGTTATCGCGAACTATAGACGTGCGGGAGCTGAAACATAACAATTTTTTGCTTAACAACCTGGAAAAATAGCCAAGATTGGTATTGCTACCCCTTCTATTACGCAATAAGGAAATTATTGAAGGTTGAATAAATTATTAAAATTGATGATCGGGTATTCCATGCGAAATCAACCACCCCACGTTTGTTAATTGTGAGCTTCGATAAATAAATAGGTGTTTCCACCAATTCCCAACGCAAATCGCGACCTCGGACATTCCCGAATTCAGTGAAAGTTTTGTTCAACCCGTACACGGTAAGACCAACTAGGGTAATTATGATAGTAGAATTATTCCGATGATCGTTATTATCTCTCGAAGCACACGCAGGATTGCAGTGTCCTTGGGCCAAAAAGTGCTACTTTCTGCCCATGCTCCGACAAAGCAGTCGGCGGTAGATAGTTTTTTCCGTTCCGGTTAATATAAGTAATTCACCAGAAAATACTTATTATTAGATGAAAAAGCCTTATTCAATCGAACTAATAAATTTTCAGATCGATATGAATAATCTATTAGGGCTCTCTGCCAATAAATATTTTTTTGTATTGATCACGAAAATCTTGTTTAATCCAATATCTACAGTAACTTTTTCGTTATGACGTGATGATTTTCTATGATAAATAGTTAATTTATTGAGTCTCTGCTAAATGTTGTGAAAAAGGAGCAGGGACAGTTATCATACGCTCCTGCGAACATGACGTCAAAAGTGAGCGCGCCAATTTCACGCCAGTTTCGGAAAATGCACCTCGCGTAAAACTTCACGCGGAACGCGGGCCACAGTCGGAGTTTTGGTTCACATTTTTTGCACTGCAGCACAAGTTTGAAAGCAAGTCCAATTATGCTTTTTTCGTGAATTAGAGATCGAGTTATCTACATGCGATCGTTCGAAATTTTGGGACATTCTTAACGTAGGTATTAAAAATGAGAAATTTTTTGTTTACGCAAACAAGTTACGACGAAGCGAAGTTACTTGATTCGGTTAAAACTCGGCACTCCGCGTTTTTTGAAGTACATGAATACAAATCTGAAAACACCGTATACAAATAAGGAATGGCAGATCCAATATGGTGTACTAAATATCCAACAGTCAAATCGAGAGGCCTTCATGTCTTCGGCCCTCAACTCTACAGATGCAATACTGCCCGGTCCGTGGCACGAAATTAATACTGCCCGGAGCTTGTCACGAAATGAAGACTGCCCGGAGCGTGGCAAGAAATTAATACTGCACGGCAAGTGGCAAGAAATTAATACTGCCCGGGAGAGACTCTCGAGGCCCGCTGGGCCTCGAGGGACGTTTACGGCCCGACGCCACTGCACCACTCCGACGCAACGTTCGCGCGCGATGAGAACGACTGGGAGCCCGGTAAAGCAATGTTCTGTGCCATGTGTGGTTTAATTCGTTGAATGCTCATAATTCATAACTTTCGAAAAAATCGTGTAATTCCTAGAATTGATTAAATTTAATAAAAACATTTGGCAGCGAGCGGGACACTTACCCTTTTCAACTTCGTAATGTAATCTGCTTATGAAGTTGATGAATTATTTATGAATAATATTTACCATTGCAAAACACCCATTTGATGGTCAATTAACAGGAAAAAAATTACCAATACAGTTAAATCTGTGCGTGCTTTCCTGAAATATGAAGTTTCAGTTCTTCATTTTGAATATACCATTTTCAAAGTGTTTCCCAATATCATTGTTTTTTTTAATACACATATAAAGTAAATTGTTATCCAATCTTAACAAATGACATTTAGAAATATGAAAAGTCATGTGGTTTCAATTTAATTAATTGAGATGATCGACGTGACGAGTTACCAAGAAACGTACGAGGAAACGTGTCAGGTGAACATATAGTCAGATGGTTCGACGGAAAGTCGGTAAGTATGAGTTGCGATTCATACAAATGTTCATATTTTACACGTTCGTTCCGTAATTTTTTACAATCCCCTTTTTCTAAAATTGGTATGTTTCTTAATTTGCGACCTTTTGTGGATATTGGCAACATTTATACCGACATTGAATGTTTTCTATGATCATTCAAAGAATTATTACATATCAATATATGTGGATAGATACATAAGGATCGCAGCAACGGGCGTTTACTTTTATAACGAAGACTGATGAATGAGTTTCATTCGATTCGACATAGTGTACAATGTTTTATTTTTAACCAAAATACACTATTTTAACAAGGCTTTGCCACACGTGTATCAGTTGGTTATAATATTACTGCTAATGCCTTGCCTTGTTGAAATAGTGTATTTTGGTTAAAAATAAAACATTGTACACTATGTCGAATCGAATGAAACTCATTCATCAGTCTTCGTTATAAAAGTAAACGCCCGTTGCTGCGAGCCTTATGTATCTATCCACATATATTGATATGTAATAATTCTTTGAATGATCATAGAAAACATACAATGTCGATATAAATGTTGCCAATATCCACAAAAGGTCGCAAATTAAGAAACATACTAATTTTAGAAAAAGGCGATTGTAAAAAATTACGGAACGAACGTGTAAAATATGAACATTTGTATGAATCGCAACTCATACTTACCGACTTTCCGTCGATCCATCTGACTATATGTTGACCTGACACGTTTCCTCGTACGTTTCTTGGTAACTCGTCACGTCGATCATCTCAATTAATTAAATTGAAACCACATGACTTTTCACATTTCTAAATGTCATTTATTAAGATTGGATAACAATTTACTTTATATGTGTATAAAAAAAAACAATGGTATTGGGAAACACTTTGAAAATGGTATATTCAAAATGAAGAACTGAAACTTCATATTTCAGTTAAGCACGCACAGATTTAACTGTATTGGTAATTTTTTTCCTGTTAATTGTCCATCAAATGGGTGTTTTGCAATGGTAAATATTATTCATAATTAATTCATCAACTTCATAAGCAGATTAAATTACGAAGTTGAAAAGAGTAAGTGTCCCGCTCGCTGCCAAATGTTTTTATTAAATTTAATCAATTCTAGGAATTACACAATTTTTTCGAAAGTTATGAATTATGAGCATTTAACGAATTAAACCACACGTGGCACAGAACATTGTTTTACCGGGCTCCCAGTCGTTCTCATCGCGCGCGAACGTTGCGTCGGAGTGGTGCAGTAGCGTCGGGCCGTGAACATCCCTCGAGGCCCAGCGGGCCTCGAGAGGCTCTCCCGGGCAGTATTAATTTCTTGCCACTTGCCGGGCAGTATTAATTTCTTGCCACGCTCCGGGCAGTATTAATTTCGTGCCACGGACCGGGCAGTATTGCATCTGTAGAGTTGAGGACCGAAGACATGAAGGCCTCTCGTCAAATCATTGTGATTTGATTTGTATAAAACTCGGTATTAGAGGATATTTTAAGGGTGGAGACATATAGAGATCCGTGAATTTTAGTCGATTTTGATTAACTTTTTTTTAAAGAATAATTCATTCGATGTTTTTGAAACTTAGCGTATAGTTTATTTATATTTTTAACTATAACAAAAAAAAAAGTTCAACAATTCAAAATGGCCGATTTACGCATTTTTCTCAAAACTATATTTTTCAAATCGGCGCAAGCGATAACTCAAAAAGTTTTTTATCAATCGGGTTGAAAAAATGTCTGTGTTTATTAACCCTTTGCGGTCGTATCAAATTTGCACATGGGTGTCGTACTGATCGGAATTAATTCGTACGCTTCCGTGCTGTGGTGTATGACAGCAGACATACGACCGGAACGGTAAAAAATCTTTGGTGGCTGAGAGTAGACAAACGACCGCAAAGGGTTAAGGTTATATTTTGTAGATAAACCTAAAGAAAAATTTGAAAAAAAAAAACATTTGCGGATTGAAACACTTTACAAAAATTATTTTAATTTTAAACCAAATTTTTCTATTGTTTTTGCATCGAAAAAATAATTTTTTCAACACATTTTTCAAAATAAGTAGGTTCATATAGAAAGGAATATCATTGAAGAAATGTGCAAAGTTTCAGCCCGCTTGATAAAAAACTTTTCAGTTATCGCTCACGCCGACGATTTGAAAAATATAGTTTTGCGAAAATTGCGTAAATCGGCCATTTTTAATTGTTCAAAATAAATAAATATTTATAACAGTTAAAAATACAAATAACCCATACGCTAAATTTCAAAAACATCGAATGAATTATTCTTTAAAAAAGAAATTAATCTAAATCGACTAAAATTCACGAGTCTATATGTATCTCTCCGCTGTAGTTGCTGAATCTGAATATTATAAAAGAATTCAGGAATTCGGAACGATGAATATAATACGGCGACTAAAAATCTGAAGAATTATAAGTGTCGTTCGAAATGTGAGTCCCATGTCCTTGAGGGGCGAGAAGGGGGATGAGGAGGTGGTCCCCATAGAGGTAGGAGGTGAGAATGCTGTGATGGATTCAAATGGCATGTGAATCTCATTTCTCTGTAAATATTTTTACAGAAAATTTCTCTGTAATATTTTTCCATAGTTACCCGATATTGTCGATAATGACTCGGCGACCCGGATACCCGGATTTATTATCTAGATACCCAGATAATCCGAACCTATCAGGACACCCTAGTCCGTTATTGCCCGGATAGTTTCGGGTTATCGGGATATCCGGATTTGAAACTACGCATCCGTGAAACCCGAATAACTCCGGTATCCGAAAAAGTTCGGGCTCTGGATTGAACTGGTTACGAGGAGAAATGAAGTTTGCGAAAAAACCCTTACTTGGCATTGTAATTATTAGAAGGCTCGTTGGCTCCGTCGGACGACAGTAGTTCTATAACTTCGGGCGTCCGTTCGTGTCGGGGCTTCACATAGCCGACCACGGCGCATTCCTCTGAACTCGAAGAGCTCGAAGATATTGTTAGAACGTCGGGATCACCGGACGTCGTTCGTGTTATCTGGAATGTCTCGCCCACTGTACTAGGACCTACAAAAAGTAACGAAAGATTGCTCGTAAATTAATGATTCGTTGTCACAACTGAAAAAAGAATAAAACGGAGAAAAGCAATAAACGCCGGATGATATTTGTGTACTTGTGAAATTTTTATATTTCGGGTTTAAAGGGCACATTCAGGAAAAAAGGTCCGTTTACTGATAAAGGGTGTGCATGTTGTAGGGGAATTCTTCCTGATTCCCCAAACTTTCGGGCAATGCGGTCGCTGGAGCGACTACACAAGGCGCCAGTCACTAAGAAATTACGGCATTAATAAAACCGATTGCGGGTCGGTTTTCTCGCTACAAATCTCAAAAAACTTAATCGCTAGCTAAGCCCATTTTTTCACGGCAAAATGGCGTGGTTCTTTATCGGCAACATTTTAATAAATACAGCAATCTCAAGGCCCAAAGGGGTTTGTCGCCTCAAAATCAGAAAAATATTGCCCGCCACTCTACGACTAAACAAATGACTTCGAACAGTAACTTGTTATAAGATATACTTATAACATCAATCTATCACATGATAAAATGTTATATATATAAATTGTTAATTTTTCAGTAATTAAATAACTTCAGTCTCGCCTCTCGTTATTTACACGACACGGAATAAAACGGTTTTTGATATTTCGCGAACTCTCATACTCCTCGGATCGAACATCGACCATGTTCTCCTGATTTTTATTTATTAGGTGTGCAAATTAATTCGATGCCTGAAGGGATAAACCACTGTAACAGCCTACAAAAAGCGTTTTTTTTTCAATTTTTTTTGGATGGAAGAAAAGGTAATAGAATAATAATATTGGAGGAAGTTATTAAGCAGATATTTAGGTATCAAACAAAAAACTATCGTCGACAAATATTAATAAATGGCGATACCAGGGCCATTCTTGCGTAGTTTGTCGAATTTGAGGCGCTCTGCAGCACACAGTATAGCTAGTGCAATATTGAAACTGGAAAAAAAATCACTCACAAGGAAAGTTCCCGAGGTGAACCCGATGCACCCGAGTACCCGAGGTGCACTCCGATTTTGTTGAAACTCATGTATGTTATAGAGCATTCAAAACGAAGCGACGAGTTTTTCTATTTTTTGGCGGTAAAACGGTTTCAAGGGGTGAATCCACCCCCTAAAATTGCACAGGGTCATGGGTCGATTTTGCAGTTTCACATACAAGCATTGCATCGATTTTGATGAAACAAAAATTGAAATGTTTCTTATGCGAAGGAATGAAGAACCCACCGAATAATGAAAAAACATATATATTTTAAGGGGTCGAAACATCCTTGAACATCTACTTCTTGCACCCTACATTGAAAACTTGGGAATCGGTTGGAATGAAAATTATGCTGTTTTTTAGCGGAAATAAAAGTAAAGCTCACGTATTTTTGTATTTGTGCAAGAAAACAGTTTTAAGGGGGAAACTACCCCTATTTAAGTTCTTGCATTCGAGTTGTCTCCTTGTCATTCCAAATGTATTTGCCGATAACAACTCTTCTCATTAAGCTAAAATTAATGATTGATCGGTTTTTTTTTCAAGATGTTCAAGGGTGTTTAGACCCCTTAAAATAACAAAAAAAAACGGTGAAGCATTTATTTTAGCTAAATGAGAGGAGGTCTTATCGGCAAGCACATTTGGAATGACAAGGAGACAACTGGAATGTAAAAACTAAAATAGGGTTAGCTTCGCCCTTGAAACTGTTTTGCTGCACAAATACAAAAATACATCGACTTCAATTTTATTTCCGCTATAAAACAACATAATTTTCATTCCGATCGACTCACAAGTTTTCAATGTAGGGTGCAGGAAGTAGATGTTCAAGGATGTTTCGACCCCTTTAAAATATTTTTTTTTTTCATTATCTGGTGGGCTCTTCATTCCTTCGCATAAGAAACATTTTAATTTTTGTTTCATCAAAATCGATGCACTGCTTGTATATGAAACTGAGAAATCGCCCCTTGATCTGTGCAACTTTAAGGGGTGGTTTCACCCCTTGAAACGTTTTTCCGCCGATGAAAAAAAATCCGTGACGCTTAGTTTTTAATGCTATATAACATACATGATTTTCAACAAAATCAGAGGGGAACACCTCGAGTACTTTGCTTGTGAGTTTTAAAAGCACGATGTTTCATCCGAATAAATCACTCAGGGCACCAGACCACGGTAAAATTTTTTTTTTCATTTTCTGAAAGATGCATTTGTTAAGAATGCTCTCACCAAATTTTGTAAAGAAATTCGTAAAATTGACGGAGATACAGCCTTTTTAAATTTAGTTTCTATGTCGAATTATCCTTCAGCAAAACTTTGAACGCGTTTTTCTCGAAACTACGTTTTTTAACCTGGTTGACAACATATATAAAAAAACTTTTCATCCGATTTGCATGTACCAAGTCTTAAAATGTTCGAAAATCCAGTCTCTACGGCACCACGTACGGATTTATTTATAAAGGGCGCCCTTCTATTTTTTTTTCATAAACGATGAAAATTTTTTGTGAAAATGGGAAATAAAATTCGCTGGTACGCCATTTTTTTTAAGATATCGAAATTCCCCTACGTAATGCTATAGCATTACGACCTATATGACCAGTAACCTATATGACTAGTTTATAAATATATATTTTTTGTATTTTTCAGATGAACCGTATGGCTTAATTGCTGTCAACCACCAAGCAGCAACTTCGTCGGAGTGTCCTTTTGGAAGCGGCGTACACCGCAAACTATTATTAAGATTCGAATAAAAAAATGTGTGTAGTGTCTTCTATATGTATGTATTGATTATTAGTATCAATAAAAAAACACCATTCATCGTTTGCTTGAAAAAAATTATGAAAAATACACCCTCGTACCGCGCGCGCACCGTGTCGTGGTGTGGTGCCTTAACCCCAAAAACGGTAGTGAACACGATGGCTGTCGACAAACAAGATTTATGACCCTGCATTTTTTTCGCATTTCAATTGAAGAAAAGTGCTACTGGAGCAACGGCAATGATTTGTGCTGCACTCGGGGAAAATGCTGTAACACATTCAACCTGTAAACAGTGGTATCAACGATTTCGGGACGGAGATTTTGATCTTTCAATCATGAGAATGTCCAGGCCAGCCACAAAAATTCGTCGGCATGGCTCTCGAGCAACTTTTGAATGAAAATTCTGCACAAACTCAAGAAGAACTTGCTTCACAACTCAGTGTCACCCAGCAATGCATATCTTACCGTTTACATAAAATTGATGATGCTGAAGTTTGCATCATTGGAACGCAACGAAATCAAGTTTAAAAAAATGAATCCCCCCCCCCCCCCGGGCCGAATAGAATGGCCCGGGGGGGGGGGGGGGGTACGCCGAATGGAATGGCCCGAGGGGGAAGGTGGCGCGCGAAGCGCGTAGGGGGGCAGAGCCCCCCTAACATATATATATATATGTGAAAATTTACATAGAATGTGATTGACTGTTTGAATCTCAATCTATAATTTTTGACATTTTCTTGAACAAAACTCTAAGCGACCACACTGATAGAGAAAACGTACTTTTTTCTTGAAGATATTTATTTATGTAAATCGAACTAAAAACTGTGAAATGATCTTTAAGACGTTATTAACAGTTTTTGTTGTGTTTCGAGAAAAGTGTATAGAAAATTAAAGTATGAATGTAAATAATCTAACTCCAAGTCAAAAAATTATATCGAGAAAAACAAGCACGTCAATTTTTTCGTGCTGGACTACAGTTTAATATTAACAAACTCAAAAAAAATGGTAACGATTACGTTGACGATTTTGATCCAGTATAACACTTGGTCTGTAAACCGGGGTCGTTCGTGTCCGAGCAAAAACACCTTCGGTTTGTACCTGGGAAATAGGAGAATTCTTCATTTCTTCATTGATTTAACAAAAAAAAAATTAATTTTCGAGAATTTTACAATTGGTACTTCAAAATGAATATTTCGAACAATAGCATGAATTATTTCAGAATTTTTTAGTGCATTAAGGGGGTGAAATAATGGCCGGACGCGAAAGACCCACGTTTACAGACGGGAGGTACGAAAAAATTGGTTACACACGAAGTGTTAAGGCATAAAATATCAATTTTAGAAAAGAGCGCTCCGTGCGATCTGTAAAAAAAATTTCAACAAAATTTTGCGACACAAACTGGTATTGTAAGCCTTGACCAATGATGGACAAATGAAACTTTCATTCTTTTTCGTGTGAGTGTGTGTGCGTACCGATTAGGTCAAAATTTCACACACAAGTGAAGCTGTCAAGTTTCCACTACTCATTCCGATTTTACACGATTTAGAAAATTTTCAAATACGTCTGTTAAGAGCCAAACTCGTGCGATTTTCAAGCCATCGGTCAAAATTTGCATACACAAATAGACTTCACGGTCATTAAATACTGTTCAACATAAAGAATATCGAGCAAGGCCTTCTGAATTTACCGTATCTTGAATTTTTCGTGTCGGTATACGTGGTTGTTGACGTGTATACGTGCCTTTAGCTCCAGCAACTTCTAAACTGTCGGGTCAAAACTTCTATATGAATTGTCTATCATAGGAGTATACTTGGAATTGAATGTAGAAAAAATCGATAAAGGCAATTTTGTCACTACAGTATTTTCAACATTTCGCTAACTACATTAAAACTTGCATATTGTTTTCTCATCGTTTTTCCGCATACATAAAACTTCTTCCGCATTATAGCACGGATTCTGTTTTTTTTTCAGTTTTTCAACCCGCCCATAAGGGTGCTTTCCGGACATAGAAAATCGTTCAAAATTTTTTAGGGGTCTCTTGTAACGACGAACAACGAATAACGATCATAAAAAAATGGTTATATTTTTACAATACGAAGTCCATTTTTTTCAGTTTTCCACCCTCCCTTAAGGGTGCTTTCCGGACATAGAAAATTGTTCAAAATTTTTTTTGGTGTCTCTTGTAACGACGAACAACGAATAGCGATCATAAAAAAAATGGTAATATTTTTACAGTACGAAGTCCAATTTTTTTAGTTTTTCACCCTCTCATAAGGGTGCTTTCCGGACATAGAAAATCGTTCAAAATTTTTTAGAGGTCTCTTTTAACGACGAACAACGAATAACGATCATTAAAAAAAATGCTTATGATTTTACAGTACGAAGTCCGATTTTTTCAGTTTTTCACCCCCCCATAAGGGTGCTTTCCGGAAATAGAAAATCGTTCAGAATTGTTTGGGGGTCGCCGTTAGGGGCCTGGGTCCCAAATGTTCGCGAAAAGCTTGAGCAATACCGAATTTTTTTTTTTTTTTAAACTTGATTTCGTTGCGTTCCAACAATGCAAACTTCAGCATCATTAAAATTGGAAAAATCCAAAAAGTGGGTAGACGGGTCCCGCATAGTTTGAGTTCAGAAAATAGACTCGAAGATTCGACACGGCACTTTCTTTGTTAACCCGTTTAAAAAAAAAACGATTTTGTGCACAAGTTCGTTACGGGTGATGAAAAGTGGATGTTATATGACAAGCCTGAAAGAAAAAAATCGTGGGTGGATCCAGGAAAATCGTCAACATCGTTTCCAAAGCCGAATATTTACACAAAGAAAGTGATGCTGCGTATCTGGTGGGAAATGAAAGGTGTGGTGCATTATGAGTTATTAGATCCTCGACGAACTGTTACTGCGGATATTTATCAGCAACAGCTCATTCGTTTAACTGATGCATCATAGCACAAAAGACCTTATACTGGCAGTGGAAGTCGGCAAATGATTCTGCATCGGGACATTACTCGACCTCATGCCGACCACCCAATAAAACCCAAGAGTCCTTCTTAGGTCTCTGGATTTTGGGCCGGGAAATTCTACCTCCCGCGCCTTATTAATCAAATTTTGCTTCTTCAGATTTTCATCTCTTTCGATCGCTTTAAAATAATTTGGCTGATGGACACTTTAAACCGCTTGACGAGGTCCGAAATAGCATCGAAGATTTCACCAAATCAAAATTTATTTCGAATTATTACGAATATTAGTTGTGTATACTTCATTTATTAATTAAAATTTTTTAATTTATTAAAAAAGAACCGAATTAATTTGTGCATCTTATATTATATTGTTGCTGTAATAAAGCAATACACTCTTAATTATGATTGGAACGTCACACATTCGTCCAGTAATCATCAGGCACCGACTGGGAGAGATGGGTTTGAAATTTGGTCGAGAGAGGTCAGGTTGTTAAATGGTAATTCCTAAGACGCTGTGATGTATTGTGACGGGGCGGATACGGAGCCCCTCCGTCACATGGTAACATGAGTAAGCGAGGTGTTCGCGCCAAGCACCGAGCGGCCGACGATGCGAGCATCGCGCCTCGTGTCGTCTGCTGCGATACGTGCGCGCGGAACACCAACTCGAACTTCTTCGTACCCTAATACCCACGACTGACTTGCAATCCATTTTGCCCCACCTGGGAATGGACAATTTCAAATCAACGACAACGTGACGCGACGGTTAAACAATTTCAATAAATGTAATAACTTTCGGATTCTCAGAATTCCCTACTCTCGAAAAAATAGGGAATCGCGCGTTATGCCCCACTCATGAACCCCAAGCCAATCAGAAATCGGGAAACGAGTGCGGCGGTTTTACTCGCTTTGGCTTATAGCCAAAGCGAGTAAAACTGCCGCACTCGTAAATGTGTTTGCAAAAGCCCTGCTTTTATAAAGCCGGGCTTTTGCAAGCACATTTATCAGTTCTGACACCATATCGTACTGGTCATATTCGACGACGAATTACTCTCCGAGTAATCTTTTATTTTTGGTTTTGTCCGTTTTCACAAAACGGACAGCTCTTCAAGCGTAAGTAATTAGAGTCATTCGAGCTCGTTTCGCTTAGAAGCGAGTAATAATTACTGTGCGCGAGTCTACGCGTAGCTTCATCGACGAGTTTAATTATTCATCGCACTACGCGGACATCGCTTCAAGTAATTATCTTGAAAAATAAAATCGCCTCTTCAAGACTGTTTTATTCTCTCTCACAACGTAATCGTTAGAATGTAGCTGAAGCTAGCAGCCAGAGCTAGTAGCCAAGGTGTTCGCGGCAAGGGGCGAAACAGGGGTCAGGCCCCGTGCATCTATTAACCCGTGAAATTCAATAACAATGAGGAATTTAGTTCAAATCCACATTCAACTCAGTCTTTACTCTTTATTATCAATTAAACAAGTAATCGCAATGAGATCTGCAGTGTCCTAGTTGTTATTAATTTTTTAAGCATTAAAAAATTAGTTTGTCTATCTGTCTATCTCATGGCCGATAGCAAAAAACGATTTTGTTCAAATTCACAGTAAATTTACTATTCACCCTTAGGAATCGATTAAGCAAGTGATCAGAGGAAGACCCGCTCTTTCCAAATTGTTATTAATTTTTTAAGGTCCAAGTAAATGGTTTTTCTATCTCATGACCGATAGCAAAGAACGATTTTGTTTAAATTCACAGTAAATTTACTATTCACCCTTAGAAATCGATCAAGCAAATAATCAGAGAAAGACCAGATCTTTCCAAAATGTTATTAATTTTTAGAGCTTTAAGTAAATGGTTTTTCTATCCATGACGGATAGGAAAGAACGATTTTGTTCAAATTCACAGTACATTTACAATTCGCCCTTAGAAATCGATTCAGCAAGTAATCAAAGGAAGACCCGCTCTTTCCAAATTGTTATTAATTTTTTAAGCTCCAAGTAAATGGTTTTTCTATCCATGACCGATAGCAAAGAACGATTTTGTTCAAATTCACAGTAAATTTACTATTCACCGTTAGGAATCGATTAAGCAAGTGATCAGAGGACGACCCGCTCTTTCCAAATTGTTATAAATTTTTTAAGGTCCAAGTAAATGGTTTTTCTATCTCATGACCGATAGCAAAGATCGATTTTGTTCAAATTCACAGTAAATTCACTACTTAGCCTTTACAATCGATTAACCCATTAATCGCAGTGAGACCCGCTCCCTCCGAATTTTCAATAACTTTCCTAGTTTCAAATATGTTTTCTATCTTGTGATTCAGTGATAACAAAGAGCGATTATATGAATATATACATATTCATGAAACCGGCTGCGAACTCTATATGTAAGTTATCGTTCTTTGCTATCGGTCATGAGATAGAAAAACCATTTACTTGGACCTTAAAAAATTAATAACAATTTGGAAAGAGCGGGTCTTCCTCTGATCACTTGCTTAATCGATTCCTAACGGTGAATAGTAAATTTACTGTGAATTTGAACAAAATCGTTCTTTGCTATCGGTCATGGATAGAAAAACCATTTACTTGGAGTTTAAAAAATTAATAACAATTTGGAAAGAGCGGGTCTTCCTTTGATTACTTGCTGAATCGTTTTCTAAGGGTGAATTGTAAATGTACTGTGAAATTGAACAAAATCGTTCTTTCCTATCGGTCATGGATAGAAAAACCATTTACTTGGAGCTTAAAAAATTAATAACAATTTGGAAAGAGCGGGTTTTCCTTTGATTACTTGCTGAATCGATTTCTAAGGGTGAATTGTAAATGTACTGTGAATTTGAACAAAATCGTTCTTTGCTATCGGTCATGGATAGAAAAGTCTTGGAGCTTAAAAAATTAATAACAATTTGGAAAGAGCGGGTCTTCCTTTGATTGCTTGCTGAATCGATTTCTAAGGGTAAATAGTGAGTGTAATGTGAATTTGAACAAAATCGTTCTTTGCTATCGGTCATGGATCGAAAAACTATTTACTTGAAGCTCTAAAAATTAGTAACAATTTGGAAAGAGCGGGTCTTCCTCTGATCACTTGCTTAATCGATTCCTAAGGGTGAATTTTACTGTGAATTTGAACAAAATCGTTCTTTGCTATCGGTCATGGATAGAAAACCCATTTACTTGGAGCTTCAAAAATTAATAACTATTTGGCAAGAGCGGGTCTTCTTCCGAATACTTGCTTAATCGATTTCTAAGGGTGAATTGTAAATGTACTGTGAATGTGAATCGATTTCTAATTTGGAAATCGCGGGTCTTCCTCATTACTTGCTTAATCGATTTCTGAGGGTGAATAGTAAATTTACTGTCAATTTGAACAAAATCGTTCTTTGCTATCGTCCATGAGATAGACAGATAGACAAACTAATTATTTAATGCTTAAAAAATTAATAACAAATAGAACACTGCAGATCTCATTGCGATTACTTGTTTAATTGATAATAAAGAGTAAAGACTGAATTGAATGTGGATTTGAACTAAATTCCTCATTGTTATTGAAATTCACGGGTTAATAGATGCACGGGGCCCGACCCCTGTTTCGCCGCTGGCCGCCAGCCCCTTGGCTGCTAGCTCTGGCTGCTAGCTTCAGCTACATATCGTTAGAAGAGAGTTTGCTATTATTTGTCGTATAACAGTATTGTCTCCTCAAGACATTACTGAATTTCATATCGATTCGTCGATCTTCTGATTCTTTCAGCGATCCATTAGGGAGCCGACTGTGGTGAGACCCCTTGCATTGCACCTGGAAGTTCAAACCACAGAAGGTGTAATTCTCAGCCTTCCAAATCACCCATAGGTAGGGCCTTTACTGAGTGGCCGCACTGAACGTTATGGCAACGTGACGCTGCGTGCTTCCAGTAAAGAACGCACGAATTAATCACCCGAGGGAAACTTCGATCTCGATCAAGCTAAGGGAAAACAATTTCTGTTTCAATATCATTTAACGAAATCTAGTAAATTCATTCAACAAAATTTAGTAAATTCACGACAATACCTAATGGAAGTTTTCCTTACGTAAATTACAATCTCAAGCCTCTAATCAAATTATGGGACAACACCACTGTGACGGCTTCAAAGAATCGATTTTTTGTAAACCATTTTAAAAAATCTAAAATACTTTTAAGATTGAAATGCCGTTGGACCCAGGTCGAAAAAAATATTATTTTCGTAGATATTGAATATTTTGTGGAGCGGTGCAGCGGTCCGCGACGCTCGGGGTCCCGCGCAGCTGGGCGCCTTAGGGTCGCCAGGTATTCTTCCCGCCTTTCTCAGGTATTCTTTTGGCTCCCTTCACAAAAACCGGCTATTGTTGGCCGGTTAACTATTGTTATAAATATAGTTTCGAAAAATAGCACTAGGTGGCGATAATTGAAAAAATTCCATGGCAGGTATAGGGATAGCGTCATAGCGTCAGTTTGCGAATAGAAGCCACGTTATTCGTGTCTAATCGCTCCGAATCGTTTCGTTCGTGAATATCAAACGCTCCAAATTTCTATTTTCAAGATGAAATGGAGGATAAGAAAGTGTATACGGGGAAAAAGGGAACAAAACGGAGCTATGTGACGAGGAGCCGATCGAAAATTTCGAATTGAAAACCTCCGAACCGTTATAGCTCCGAAAACAGTTCTGCAGAGCATGTGAGCACGTCGGCGAAAAAGTTAAAATCATCGGACGATTTAGAGGTCGGTGTTACTAACGATTTCAGTTATCGTGTAGTACAACTTTTCACTGCATTGAACATTATATCCACGTTAGTGAAATGTAAAGTGTGTGATCGTGACATAAAATTCACCGAAAAAAGTTTGCGCGGACTCGGGTTCAAAATCGAGGTCGATTGCGGCCATTGTGAAAAAGTGTTAATCAATTCGTGTCCTATGATTGACAATGCATACAAAATAAATCGTCGGATCGTATTCAGTATGCGTCTTCTTGGCGTCGGTTTGAATGGCCTGATGAAATTTTGTGCATTCATGGACCTACCGCGCCCCATATTTCAGTCTTTTTACGATCGAATCATAAATTCGATTTTGATTGCCACTAAAGCGGTGAGCGCAATGGGCCAAAAAAAGGTTGCACTTGAGGAGCAGAGAATTTCGTTGGAAAATGGGGTGGCGGACAGAATTATCGTTTCAGGCGACGGATCGTGGCGAAAGCGCGGTTTCAGCTCGCTTTTCGGTATAGCATCGCTAATCGGCTGGTACACTAAAAAGTGATTGACGTTATGGTTAAATCGAAATACTGCAAAGCTTGCGAGCATTGGGAAAAAAAAGAAAACACCGCGGAGTACTGGGAATGGAAAGCTACCCATGACGATGAGTGCCAGGCGAACCATAGCGGCTCGTCCGGAAAAATAGAACTCGACGCAGCTATCGAAATGTTTCAACGGTCTGAAGAGCTCTATGGCACAAAATATAAATATTATATTGGTGACGGCGATTCTAAAACGTTTCTGGGCATATCGAATAGCGATCCATACGACGGTTTCGAGATAAAAAAAAAGAGTGCATCGATCATGTCCAAAAACGTATGGGGACACGCCTCCGCGAAATCGTGAAAAAAAAGGATTGTCTGGCAGAGGAAAGCTCACCGGAAAATTGATTGACGAGTTGAGCACATATTACGGCTTGGCTATTCGGAGGAACAGCGATAATGTTGACAAAATGAGGAAGGCAATTTGGGCAACTATCAAACATAAAATGTCCACAGACAGTGAGCCACAACATGACGATTGCCCGGAAGGAGCCGAGTCGTGGTGTTCGAGGCAGCGCGCGGTCGCAAATGGTGATATTTCTAAATATCGCCATAAACCGCCTCTTCCTCAGGAAATATTGGAGGCAATTCAGCCAATCTTCGAAAATTTGAGCAGGGACGATTTGCTGCAGCGTTGTTTGGGCGGCTATACGCAAAACAATAACGAAAGTTACAATAAATCAGTTTGGGCAATAGCCCCCAAGTGCCAGTCCGGAAGCAAAAGAATCATTGATATTGCAACTGATATCGCGGTATTAGTGTTCAATGATGGCCTGAGAAGTCTCATGAAAGTACTGGAGACGTTGCGGATAACCATCGGCCCAAATTGTTTCAACTTTTGCGTTGAGACCGACGCAGCGCGGATCCAGCTCGCGGAGCGCTCGCTCACAGACGCTCCAAAAGAAGCGAGAAAAGCCTTAACAAGTTCGAGGAAAGAATCAGGAGACAACGATTTGCTTCTTGAAGGCCAGCTATATGGTGCCGGCATCGCTGATTGAAGGTAAATCATTTTTTTTTCAATTTATAACATAAATTATCAAACCTAAAACTTTGAACGCGTTTTTCTCAAAACCACTTTTTTGAGTGCGGCATGCAGCAGAACTCGAGAAATTTTTATCCGATCGACTTCAAATTTTACTGTATCAATAAAGGTAGATTATCTAGAGAAGTACATAGGATTTTTTCGATATCTCAATAATTATAAAAGTTATAGCCTATTTTCGACGAGAAATTGTGCTCAAAAATCATTCTTTAATTTCAAAGGCGTGCCTATTTTTTTTAAAAGAATATTTTTCCAAATCCCTATGTACTTCTCTTCAAAATATCATATTATTAACGAAAACACTCGGTATTTTTTTTCAGATCGACGTTGAAGAGAGTTCTGCTGCGTGCCGCGAACCACTGCGGAGATGACAGCACCTGACGCGAGAGCTTCCCCAGCGCCACCATGCGGTGTGAAAAATGTGAAAAAAATGTTTTTTGATACATTAATAAACAAGGAACAAAACCCAGAAAAATGTTTCGAATATCTCTTTTTTTCCCACAATAAAAAATTCTTGAAATATGTGAAAAAAACAGGGGGTCACAGTGATGTTGTCCCTTAACACGCTCTTCAAGCAATTTATTTAACCGAATAAACCTATTAATAAAACCTTCCAAAAGTAAAATCAATTCCTTTCAATTTCAGCTATAATTTGAAAATAGCACAGTGAGATATTATTGTGCCTGCTGGTCATCGCTTCACGAGACACAGCAGTTTTTGAATCAACCTCCACATCGCTCTTATGAGTGCCGATGATGATAGGTTGACTCGAGACACGCATTAAAATACGTCATGACGATTTACACCAAATCTAAGGCATCTTTTTATTTCAATAAAATTGTTATTAAATAAATAAATCACGTCGCCTCCCCGAACCTCCAGCTTTCCTTCCAGTCCATGACACGAACTCTATCCTCGGAATAAACAGACACGAGACAGCATTCTCATAATTTTAGTTTCACCATTTATTTAAAATCTTATTAAATCAAATTAGAATGTTCTGAAACGGTCCTTACGATCGTACCAGATACGTGAAACGTTTCAGTATAATACGCCAATATAATACGCATATATTTAACCTTCGGAAGGATGTAAGTATTTTCTAAGGAAATTGGTCAGTGTGTTCCGAATTCCCTTATCAGGGGTGTTAGTTGAAGTTTGCCGGTTTTACCAGTAGATGTCGCTAGCAATATGTATATGCGGGCGATAGTCTCGGGATCGCAGTGTTTAATTTAAAGAAGAGGGTACACTCGTGGTGGTTTTCAACGTAACAAAAATAGTCTTTTTATTAATATTATTACACAGGTTATGTCGTCGCGTGTCGCAGACAGGTAAAGCTCGTAGCTACTCGTGTGGCCGTTAGGCGAATACTTATTTTTACTAGTTTCTTTCTTATTAACTAGGACGTTCACTGGTCGTGAGCGTCCCGCAGCCTCATTGGTTGTTTCCGTTAGAGTTACTGCGCGAGTGGTGAGAGGAGCGATAGCTACGCCACAATACTCCCCCCCGAGTGACTTAGATATTTCTTTAACGTTATCTATGTTGCGAATCTAATAGTTTTTTTCTTTTTTGCGGGATAAGTTTTAATTCCAGGATTTGGGACTGAGAAGGGGTCCACAAATTGGCTGGTATTTGGCTTGTTAATACTGCTTTCGTCGTTAATGATATATGCTGGTTTCAGTCTTTCAGTTGAAACGTTGACTTCTTTGCCGTTGATGTTGAGAGTAAAAACTCTGTCGTCAATACGATTTGTGATTTCGTACGGTCCCGTATACGGCGGTTGTAACGCCTTTCTGACCGCGTCTTCACGGAGAAACACGTGTGTACACGTATGCATGTCGTTGTGGACAAACATGCTCCTCTTGATGTGATGCGCCGTAGGTGTTGATTTCAGGTTGCGCATGTGCTCCCGAAACTTTTCGACGAATATTTGGGGATCGACGGGTGGGTCTTCCTCGGTGAAGAACTCGCCTGGAACTCTCAGTGGTATTCCGTAGACGAGCTCAGCGGTGGATGCTTTAAGATCTTCTTTGTAGCATGTGCGTAGTCCAAGCATGACCGTAGGCAGTATGTCGATCCACGATACGTCAGCGTGACACATTATTGCAGTTTTAAACGTTCGATGCCACCGTTCTACTATTCCGTTTGAGGCTGGGTGGTAAGCCGTGCTCCTTGTTCGGTTCGCTCCTACGAGGTTCGTGAGAGCTTTGAAAAGAGCGGATTCGAATTGCGATCCTTGGTCAGTTGTGACGGTACGAGGAGATCCAAAGCGGGCGATCCAGTTAGAATAGAAAGCCGCTGCGACTGTGTCCGCCGTCATATCTTTCAATGGAATTGCTTCCGGCCAGCGTGTGAATCTGTCGATCATGGTCAGACAGTAGCGAAAGCCGTTTACCGGAGGCAATGGTCCAACGAGGTCCAGATGAATATGCTCGAAGCGATGATCCGGGACCGTGAATTTATTTGGAGTGTTTTTGGTGTGTCGCTGAATCTTGGCTCTTTGACACGGGATGCACGTTCGAGCCCACTGAAGAATATCCTTCTTCATCGCAGGCCAAACGAATTTTTGGCGAATTAAACGAGACGTGGTGCGACCGCTGGGATGTGCGAGACCGTGCACTGCGTCGAAAACTTTTTTCCTGAGCGTTTCAGGTACGAACGGACGAATCGTTCCGGATGTAATATCACAATATAACGACTCTCCTGAGTCGAGCGTTAGTCTCTGTAATTTGAGAGACGTATCGTTTTTAAGTAAATTGTTTAACTGATTGTCTTCTTGTTGAGCCTCTTGTAGCTCCTGCGTCGTAACGATGACTGGCATCTCGATAGCGTTTAAACGGGAAAATGCGTCTGCTACGACATTTTCTGCCCCGCTTACGTGGATTATTTCCGTGGAAAATTGCGCGATGAAATCCAGATGCCTGAGTTGCCTCGGCGAAGCTTTGTCCGGCTTCTGTAAAAACGCGTAAGTTAATGGTTTGTGGTCAGTTTTTATCACAAAATTTCGACCTTCGACGACGTGTTTAAAATGCTTAATCGACTTGTAAATCGCGAGAAGCTCGCGGTCGTAAGCGCTGTATCGTTGTTCCGTCGGGCTTAGTTTTTGCGAGAAGAAACCCAAAGGTTTCCAACCATCGTTCTCTTGTTGTTCGAGCACTCCGCCAATAGCGAAATCGGATGCGTCGGTAACGAGAGAGAGCGGAGCGTCATTAGCTGGATGAGCTAACAGCGTAGCTTGTGCTAGACTTTCCTTGCAGTCGGTAAAAGCGCGTTCTGCCGTCGGAGTCCAATTAATAGGACGTTTATCGTTTTTTTTTTAATCGTGCAAGTATTCGTGCAAAGGCGCTTGCAATTTCGCCGCTTGTGGCATAAATCTTCGGTAGAAGTTGATGACTCCCAAGAAACGTCGTAATTCGACGAGAGTTTCGGGTTTTTTATAGTTTTTCACGGCTTCGATGCGTGCCGTTAACGGTTTGGTTCCCTCCTTGGATATGAGGTAACCCAGGTACTCGACTTGTTCAACGCCCCAGTGGCATTTCGAAGTGTTGATTTTGAGTCCGTAGTCGCGTAATCGTTCGAAGACTATTCGCAAATGTTCACGATGCTCTTCTGGCGATGATGACGCGATGAGTATGTCGTCGATGTAACCATAGACGAAATCTAGACCGCGGAAAACGGTGTCGATGAATCGTTGAAAGGTTTGCGCAGCGTTGCACAATCCGAATGGCATGACCAAAAACTCGAACGAGCCAAAAGGTGTAATGACAGCTGTCTTCGGAATGTCCTCTTCGGCCACGGGAATTTGGTGATAAGCGCGCACTAGGTCGAGTGTCGAATAGATAGTTTTTCCGTGTAGTTTGTTTGCGAAGTCTTGAATGTGAGCTATTGGGTAACGATCCGGTACAGTGATAGCGTTCAATTGACGATAGTCACCGCACGGACGCCATTCGCCCGTTTCTTTTTTCGGAACGAGATGTAACGGACTGGCCCATGGACTGCTTGACGGTCGACAGTAGCCGAGTTCCATCATATAGCGAAATTCGCGCTCCGCTGATGCGAGCTTCTCACCAGTCAAGCGGCGAGGACGAGCGACCACCGGAGGACCACGGGTTTGGATGTAATGCACGATCGGATGCGATGCAGTTTGTTGAGTGACCGACGGTGTTGCGATGTCGATGAATTCATGCAACAAGTCGCCGTATTCGATATTGCGGTTTACGACAGAGATCCCATACTCGGAGGTTTTTACCACGCCGCCGTGAGACGTGAGACCCGTAGTAGCGTCGATTAGTCGGTTTTTTCGTAGATCGATTAAGAGATTGAAATGTGACAAGAAGTCAGCTCCTATTAAACCTGATGAGACGTCTGCGATGATAAACTGCCATTTGAATGCACGCCGCAGGTTTAGATCGATCTGCAATAAGTGAGTACCGTAAGTATTAATTTCAGTTTGGTTCGCAGCGAGTAGTTTCAGCGTAGCTCTTGTAAACGACTGCTGAAAAAGTTTACGAGGAACCACAGAAACGTCTGAACCAGAGTCGATGAGAAAACGTATTCCCCGCTCTCGATCAGTGATGTGAAGACGGCACTGTTGTGGTGCACCGTCGCTGGCCGTACAAATTGACGACGGTGGCGTTAGTTTCCCGAGGGCGAATCGGGGGCCTTGAAAGCGCATGGCTCGATGCATTTGTTCGCCTTTAGCCCGAAACGCCTGTGGAAGAAACAAATGTCGACGTCTCGACCACGGCTGGATGAGCGAGAACGACGAGGTGTTTGCGCAGGCTTTTCTTGTTCTCTAGTGTTTGCCCTGCGTAACTCTTTTGCAAGTTCGCTAAATTGCTTCTCTAATTGTTCCATACGTTGATGCAGAGGCGTTGATTCACTGTACCTGTTTGGAGACTGCCGTGTCGCCTCCGTTGCCATGACTTCAGATTGGGTGCCTCTTTCAACGATTTTGTCAGCAATGTCCGCCAACTTTGACAGGTCGCAACCTTCACTCGCGGATAGTATGCAACGCACGCTCGTTGGCATTCGTTTGATCCATAGGCTGTGAAGGAGGTCGTCAGGTACTCGATTTTCGGCAAGGGCGCGCATCTCGCGCAAGAGTTCTGACGGTTTTTTGTCACAGAGTTGCATCTCGGTGAGCAACTTGTGTAACTGTGTCTCTCTAGAGTCTGTAAATCGCTCGATCAAACGTGCTTTGAGACTTTCGTATTTGTCTGTAGCCGGAGGGGTTCGAATCAGGTCTGAAACTTGTAGCAGTGAGTTTGTGTCGAGAGCAGTAATAAGCGTGAAATACCTTGTGTTATCGGATATGACACGATGAGAGTAAAATTGTGCTTCAACTTGAGCGAACCAGAGAGCCGGTTGCTCGCGCCAGAATGATGGTAATTTGATATTCCGGACGTCCGCCACGTGAAAAGCCATTTGGGGATTAATATTTTCCGGAAACGTGGTGTCCGGAGGTGGATCTACGTACGGATTAAATGCGGATGTCCTTTGTGGTGGCTCGTCGTTGCGCGTTCCAGTTTGCCCGGTACCGGTTTCGTTTTTGTTGGGCGTGTGCATCATTGCGCCGTACTCGTTGCGACGAAAAAATACACACACGAAAATGTTTTACTTGTTTTTAAGAATGTTTCGCGTAATTCGCGAAATCGTATTATTCAAGAGTTTGTGCCGATGCGTACGGATGAAATTTGCACGCGGTGTTCGCGATTTCCGTACCGGCGTTTCCACTGAGCACGAGGTGTACCGAATGTTTGCGGAACACAGAAAAATGATTTTCCTGATCACGTCGGGGTCACCAATTTACTGCGGGCGATAGTCTCGGGATCGCAGTGTTTAATTTAAAGAAGAGGGTACACTCGTGGTGGTTTTCAACGTAACAAAAATAGTCTTTTTATTAATATTATTACACAGGTTATGTCGTCGCGTGTCGCAGACAGGTAAAGCTCGTAGCTACTCGTGTGGCCGTTAGGCGAATACTTATTTTTACTAGTTTCTTTCTTATTAACTAGGACGTTCACTGGTCGTGAGCGTCCCGCAGCCTCATTGGTTGTTTCCGTTAGAGTTACTGCGCGAGTGGTGAGAGGAGCGATAGCTACGCCACATATACATTTCTATGATTTGGCATGTATGTCATTTTTTTCTATTGACATTAACCTACAAAAATACGCACGTCACATTCCGCCAAAATAATAGCGTCATATTTGTTTACCTCAGTGAATATGTCGAGTTTCGTTCCAAGTAAATCGCATTTGCGGCATTCGTTGCTTTTCTTATTTCATCAACAGAGAAAAGCAGCTGAAGCTCACCGGTTGCTGGTAGAAACTTATGGTGAACATGCTCCAGTGATTAGAACATGTGAGACATGGTTTCGTCAATTTAAAAGTGGAGATTTCGATTTGACAGACAATGAACATCCTGGTGCAGCGAAAAAGTTCGAAGACGAGAAATTGCAGGCGTTATTGGATGTTGATCCAACCCAATCGCAACAAAAATTGGCAGAAACACTAAATGTGACTCGAGGAGCAATTTGCCCACGTTTAAAAGCCATGGAAAAGATCCAAAAGTATGGAAAATGGGTGCCACACCAGCTGAACGATAGATAAATGGAAAATCGAAAAACCGTTTGTGAAATGCTGCTTCAACGATTCGAAAGGAAATCTTTTCTGCATCGAATTGTCACGGGGGACGAAAAGTAGATTTATTTTGAGAACCCGAAGCGAAAAAAATCATGGCTTTCACCTGGTGAAGCCGGCCCATCGACTGCAAGGCCAAATCGCTTTGGCCGTAAGACAATGCTCTGTGTTTGGTGGGACCAGTGTGGTGTGGTGTACTACGAGTTGTTAAAACCCGGTGAAACGGTGAACAAGGATCGCTACCGACAACAAATGATCAATTAAAATTATGCGTTGATCGAAAAACGGCCGGAATGGGCCCGAAGACATGGCAAAGTTATCTTGCAACATGACAACGCGCCGTCTCATACCGCTAAACTGGTGAAAGACACATTAAAAACACTTAATTGAGAAATATTATCACACCCGCCGTACTCTCCAGACCTCGCCCCGTCCGACTATCACCTTTTCGCATCGATGGGACACTCCCTTGCAGAGAAGTGCTTCGCTAATTTTGAAGAAGTCGAAAAATGGCTCGTCGAATGGTTTACCTCGAAAGAGAATAAGTTTTTTTGGGATGGTATCCATAATTTGCCTGAGAGATGGGCGAAATGTGTACAAACCAATGGTCAATACTTTGAATAAAAAAATTTTGAAATTCCTCTGAAAATTAAGTGTTTTCTTTATCGAAAAAACCGGCAAATTTCAACTAACACCCCTGGTATATGTTGGTTGGATCTATAATACCGTGTAGCCGATTTATCTGAAGACATTCAAATATTTCGAAAACTACGCATCGGATCAAAAAAAGTGTTCAATAAAATTTGTTCGCCTGGAAGAGGGTCATCCAACGATACCAAGGTCGACCCCTTACCCCCTGGGGGGGGGGGGGGGGCAACTTCTTAATCGTAAATGGGAATCCCCATTTTTTTTGCAGATTCGGATTCGGATTCCCCATAAAAAATAAGTAACTTTTATCTGAAACATTTTTTTTCGATTCGTGATAGATGGCGCAATCGCAAGAAACCTGATTTTTGCGAATATCTCGAGAAATTACACACCGGATCGAAAAAATAAAAAACACATGTCTAATTTATCAAAAAGCTATTCAGCGATACGAATCTCGATCCACCCTCCCCCCATCCCTAGCCCATTGTGGTGAAAATGAAAGTTGCTTCAAAATTGTTGTACGCTGAATAAGCATAAGGTACAACGAACTTCGGACATTGAACCGAAGATGATATTTCCAAAGAATGAGCAAACGTATTGAGAAATACGTCGAAACTAGTTCACTGTCGCAAGTATCCGAAATCGCTGAGCGAGCACAGGACAATGACCGGGCTCAATTGCGAAACCGCAACCACATGACTTCGACACAGCAACTTGCAACCGAATATACTTTAATCTTAATTGATTCGTCGAGTCGAGCGGTTGGTCCCTAATTAAAACCACGTTTGTAATTGATTCCCATTACGGAAATTGTAAGAACACTTGAAACATTTTATTTGAATAAATCTTTATCTAATTTGTAACTCCTAACTTGAACTCTTATCCTTTATTGGCAAAAATTCCGAATTATTATCCCGTATTGGCTAATTATCCAATTTTCCAATACAACATTGGTGGCAGCGGTGGGATACTGCCATAGTTAGTATGTTCAAAATTTTCCGAGACACTGTCCGCGAGAAGTGACTTTCGTGGCAGTGATGACGTGGTACAAAAAAAGGAAAACTTCGCACAACGAGCCTACGTTGTGTGGAACGATTGGAACCGAATCAACACGCAGAGGTTGAGTTTCGGAAATGTTCGACCCGACACGCAGGTGTCGCGGAACGAACGACAACTCCTAAGACAACGACCGAGTCGTTGAGTTGCAACCAGTCATCCCGAGGATCGACGCTAGAGGACCAACCGAAGGGAAACTCCAAAGACCAAAGGGAGAACGAGACAACCACCGGGAACCGACTACGCGGCGGGAACAACCCGACAACGACGTGCAACCCCGATAACGTGATGATCTACCAGACCATCCTAACGTAAGTGGCGGTTTGCAATTTCTCATAAAGCGTAGACTAAAGCCAGTTAGGGTTACATGTCAGAAGACGATCGTAGAAGCCATCTATCGAGATCGTTAGAGTCATTTTTCGAGCATTTCTTAAATTACGAGCGGGAAAACGGGACCGAGTTAGAGACCGGTGTCAAACATCGCCGAGGATTCCATACAACAGACGATTCGGATCAATCTTTTGTAGCCGCGAGCTCACGGTTCGATAAGCGCAGAAGGGTATCGTGTGGTAGCAACGACGCCCACACGCCCGACGACACTCGTAACGCAGCCGAGGAATTTGCCGACGCGGTAGATTTGGAACGCGGAAGGGAAATAAACACCGCGGATTTCTCTTTACTAAATACGGTAGAAAGCGACACGCACATCAACGAAATGGCCACGTCCGCATATATGACGATGAAAGAGGCAAGGGCCCTGATTCCCCGTTTTGACGGGTCGACGCCCGAGGAAGTAGACGATATGAAAAATGCATATCGCTACGCGGATCGGAAGATAGCACCCACCGATAAACCGGACCTCCTCGATGCGATCTTGAGCACGAAGGTAGTCGGGAAAGCGGCCAAGGAAATCAAGTATGAGCAAATAAATAGTTTCGCCAAGTTTGAAGAAGAGATGACTGCGCTGTACGGCACACGGCGAACGGTAGCCGCCCTACAAGTCGAATTTAACATGGTCAGACGGAAGCCGAACGAAACCGTGTTAGCTTTCGGATAAAGGCTAGAGAAAATAATGGTGGAGCTGATCGACGCGAGCACTGCGAATGAGGCCAACGCATCCGATAAGCAGGCCGTATAGAAATACACACGCCAGGTGGGCCTCCACAACTTCGAAAGGGGTTTCAGGAAGGAATATCAGGTCATCGTAAAGGCGCGCGCTTTCCCTGACCTCTCCGCCGCCATGAAGGGCGCAATGGAGGAGGAGAAAACCGCGCAGGGCAGTGAGTCGATCAGCAGGCAGACTCACAGCGACCGACCGGCACCCGCGAAGTGCCACAGCTGTGGAAAAATAGGGCATCTTGCCAAGGAATGCCGAAGTTCAAGGGGACGATACAGCCTGCCCTCACCGAAGCCAAGCCAAACGATGAACAATGTAGAAATCACGTGCCACTACTGCAAGAAGCATGGGCACCTCCAGAAGGAATGCCGTAAACGATTGCGTGAACAGAGCCAAGTGCAGCAAGGGCAGGGACAGTATCGGCAATGGCGCACCAACCACGGAGTAGAGCCTAGAGGACAGGGTAACCCTCCGCTGGAGGCCGAGAGACAGCGCACCACGGAAACGCGACGGACGTTGAGTATGCTGGAGATAAGCACCGTAACGATAGAGAACGAAGAAGCCGGAAGTGAGGGGGGATACGGCCCAGGGGACAACGTGCCGGTGCAAATATGCAACGTCGGCGCCCCAACGGCGACCGAGGCCGCCAGCGACTTCCATATTGGCTCACCACAGGCGTTAGCGAGGACACTGACCCTCAAGGCCGACACCGGGGCCCAATGTAGCGTTATCCAAAGGGGTGCCTTAAGGTCTGATACGCCGATGTACGAAGCAAAGGCCACCCTGAGGGGAATGGGAGGCCAGAAAATAGAAGTCACGTGCAAAGCCGAGGTGACCCTCGGAACTCGCGCACTGACGATAGCGCACGGGTTCTACGTAGTGAACGGCAACGCGGCCATGGAAATCGACGGACTGCTGGGTATGGAATTCATGAGAAAACACCGAGTAGACATCTTGGAGTCGCGAATAATAAAAATATATGGAGATAGCATACCGCTAATCGTTGGGACGGCGAAAATTAAACTCCCACCACGTAACGAGAATATAGTCCGAGTAAAGACACGGGATGAGCTTGTTGGACTCGTAGAGCGAGTCGAGATCGCGGAAGGCGTCATCCTCGGCTCGTGTGTCACACCGTCTGCCGGAAACAGTTGCATCGTCAGCGTTTTGAATACGAGGGAAAGCGAAGCGCAGATACGACACCCGACGGTGGAATAGAAACCGCTGACGCTGGAGGAAGTAGACGACAACGGCAAGGCCGACGCGGCCAACGTGTGGGCCACCCGAGTGTGCGACGGGGGTACCCGATTAGAGAGGTTACGCAAGGAAATTGACGTCTCGCATCTCAACACCGAAGAGCGAGAGCAACTCCTGCGATTATGCAAAGAATACGGAGAGGTATTTCATCTCGAAGGGGATCGGCTGGGATGCACTAATATGGTAGAGCACCGTATCCGCCTCAAAGAATGGGCGAGGCCCATAAAAGGCAATCCCTATCGCCTACCTGAATCACATGAAACGGAGGTGGAAAGACAGTCGAACGAAATGCTCGCCGAGGGGATAATCCGACCAAGTAAGAGACAATGGAACGCGCCACTACTAGTCGTCGCGAAAAAACCGGACGAAACGGGGAAAACGCGGATGAGAGTCGTAGTAGACTTCCGGAAGCTGATTGAAGCTACAGTAGGAGACTCATACCCACTGCCCAATATCTCGGAGATATTGGATCAGCTGGGAAAAGCAAAATATTTCTCCACGCTCGATCTCGCCTCGGGATTTCATCAAATCTTGATGCCAGAGGAAGACAAGGAGAAAACAGCATTCTCCACTCCACAAGGGCACTTCGAATATAACCGAATGCCCTTCGGCCTAGAAGACGCACCGCCGACGTTTCAGCGACTGATGAATGCCGTGCTGGCTGGCATAGAGGGGACGAAATGCTACGTGTAGAATGTTCTCTAAAATCTCTCCAAGCCGAGCCGCTGGAATTTTTTAATCCTCTTGAAACCGCAATCTGTCACAAATTGAGCAAGAAAACCCGAAAGAGTTATGCTTACATTTTTTTTTTTCGTAAATAATCTTGAATCGATGAAAATCTTTATACGGTAGGTTAGGGTTCACTGTAATGTTTCTGAAGTCATCCTGCTTGTTGATGATCCTGGTATATTTCTAGTAACACGTGGAATATTCTGTGACGTGATTTTTGGAATACACGGTCACAAAGGAGACTTAGCTATCGGATATTAACGCTCCCTATTTGCTGACCTGTTAACTCGCTCTCGGTTATAAGTTTTGTTCTCGCGTTACGTTTAGATTTTGGAAAAAGGGTAGGATAAAGTAAAGGAATTAGTTGAAGGGCGGTACGCTCGAAATTGTCGCGGGGAGAATGTCTCAAAGTAATGAGTTGCCCGACAGAAAAGAGCGCCCGACGAGATTCCTCCACGAATTGGCGGAGGTCCGGGTGTGATACTGGCGCCCCGAAATAGACGGAGCGTCACACTGGAGAAAGGGTGGCGGTGTTCGAGTTACGGGCAAGAGCTGGGACCCCTCTGCGCCGATTTTTTGTTCAGTAAGGCCCTGTGCTCGCGTGGTGCTCCAGGGGATGCGATCGTAGAGGATCTCTAAAGGAAATGCTACCGGGGATTGTGTTCCCAATCGTGTTCTCGTTAACGTTGAGGAAGAAGGGTTAAGAGGGCAGCAAAATGGGCAGGAAAATGAGTAAGACAAATAGTCTTGTTCGGGACTTCGACGAGGACAGTCGTACAAGCTCGCGCTCTCGTATTGACATTTCGGTCGTGATATCCGTGTCTCGCTCTCGCTGGTACGCGGTATCGGCGTTCCGCCTCGTTCGCGCTCTCTCGCGATATACCGTGCACGACATAGGCTCTCCGCCTCCGTCTTTCTCGTTCTCGTGCAGCTTAGAGTTAGTTATCTCGATGGACCTTCCCGGGGCATTTTTGTCAAGTTCTCGCACCTCAAAAAAAAACATATATGTTGTGGGTTCGCGTTTTTCGAGTTCAGTGATCGTTCTCGCGTATTTTGGATCCCGTTAATTACCCCCTTCACCAGCATTCCACCCCGACCCTCTCTACCAAAACCCGTAGCCTGAGCCCCCGTGCATTTTCCGCAACCTCTCGCTTTCGCTCGCGTGTCCATTTTTGTCTCGTTTTGTCCTGTATTGCGCTCTGTCTTGTCTGTGGTGGAGGTTGAGCCTAGTCCCCCTCAACGCCACCGGGTGATACCGGTTAGACATTCCGGCGAAACAAAAAATCGTTAGTGTTATCGAGTCCGTTCCCCCTCGATTTTCGGGTCATACCGGTTGTTAATACCGGTGAAACAAAAATTAACTGGCGCCCGCCGGCACGTTGAACGTGCACGTAGAGGCGAGGGGCCGAAGGTGACGTTGTTGAAAAATATCCGTCACAGTTCATACCATGAGAAATTTCGTTTATTGCATATTCATGTCATAACTATACTAGTAGTGTACATTTGCGGAGCCAACACCCCCACGAGTTGATTGTTATTTCTATTATGGCAGTTTAATGGTAAAACAGACAAACAAAAGAATATAAGTAAATGAAAGTTACAGACGTACCAGGCATGTCGATGACGTGGTGGCCTGTACTCGGTATTTCAGCGCTGTTTCGGCCCACATCAATATTTTGATCAAGTACGCGAATGTCCGAATCATCGGACGACATACTGCTCGAACTGGAGTTCGGTGAAATTACTCTTGTTACGTACTCGTTCGAAACTCCTGTGAAGACAATACAGATATTTTCCAACACGTAAAGTTTTGACGTTGAAAAGTTGATGACTTTTACATCTTTTTCTCATCGTGCACGTCCCAGCGCATCTATAATTCCAGATATAAAGCGGGCAAAATTGTACGAGATGTGGGAAAAAAAATTGTATTCCTAATTTGAAATTATTTTGGTTTTCTAAAATCATGTATAAAAATGAAAAAAAAAGTGAAGTAAAGAGTTCTGAGCATTTTTTCACGTTATTTCGACGATGAAATTAACATAGTTAGGATTATCCGATTTAAACCAAATATGCGTCGGTTTGTTTGATAAATTTTGTCCATTTTGAAGGCAATTTCATAATTCCGCGTTTGAAGAAATCCTCGTCCATATTGGTAAAAAACTTCACCAGCTCATTTTCACAAGCCTCCCTTGAGAGGCCCGTTTTGTACCATCAAGAAAATTTTGCAAATGCTTGAAAAGGTGATAATCGCTTGGTGCCAGGTTTGGATTATACAACGGGTGCGGTAGAACCTCCGATTCAAGCTCTCGGAACTTCTGGCGCGTCGTTAAAGATGTGTGCGGCCTGGCGTTGTCCTGATGGAACACAATACCCTTCCTATTGGCCAAGTCTGGCCGCTTCTGGTCGATCGCCTGCGTCAATCTGGTCAGTTGTTGACAGTAGAGGTCCGCCAAACACACAGCAAAATCTTCTTGGCCGTTAATCCGGGCTTGGGGAACGTTTGGGCCGGCTCACCATGATTGAACCTCGATCTTTTTCGGCTGTTGTTCTCGTATTTCACCCACTTTTCATCGCCAGACACCATCCACTTAAAAAATGGGTCGATTTCGTTACGTTTTAGCAAAGAATCACAGGCATCAATTCGATCCAACAGGTTCTTTTGCGTCAATTCGGGTGGCACCAATACATCGAGTTTCTTCTTGAGACCAACCTTATGCAAATGGTTGCAAACGGTTTTCTAGCTAATCTTCAATTCCTGTGCAATGGAACACGTGCTCACATGTCGATCCGACTCGACGATTTCCATGATTTTATCGACATTTTCAACGATTAGCCTACCAGAGCGTACCTCATCTTCGACGTCCATATTACCAGAATGGAACCACCGCTTTGCTGTTGCATTCGATACTGTATTGGGTCCATAAACAGCACAGATTCTTTGGCCACCCGCTCCGCCATTTCACGTTGGTCGTAGTGGTACTGAAGAATGTATCGAATTTTCGCTTTTTTACCTTCATTTTGGGACGCTGTAACACACGACTGGCTTCACCAAACAGAAAACTGTCAAAGAACTTGTTTTGAAGCATAATGTCACCTATACATCGCCGTATTGTATGACCCGATGCGATGTATACATCGTGAAATATGGCTCACTTAAGACATCTAGCGGAAAACACTCAGAACTTTTTACTTCACCTAATATGTACATACAACCTGTTCAACAAGAAAGCAACCGTCGCCATTGAGCAAGGAGCCACCGCAGCACCATTTGTCCTTATTCGTTTGAATCTTTGTTTCGTGCTATTTTGCGCAATATATAGTTTTCCGGCACATTATACTATTGTAATCGGTGAATTTGTCAGATTTAAAATGAGTGCAAATTTCCTGAAGCGATACGAGGCGGTGTCTTTATTAAATCATGCAAACGGATCGAAACTGACGTACAGAGCGGCTCAAAAATATATGTCGAAGTCAGAGGCATTCGTTAAGACGAGGGTAAAGTGATATTTGGAGGTTGGTAATGTAGACGATCTGCCGGAAAGGGGACCAGCTCGCGTGACCACAACGAAAGAGGATAAAACGATCTTACGTCTTTTTCAATACAAGCCAGGCCTTTCGCTGGGCTGTGCCCAAATAAAACTTCGCAAAAAAGGAATTCACCTCTCTGCAAACGCGATTCGAAATTGCCTGTATGAAAAAAACGTGTCTTTTCGATCATCTTTGAAGAAACCTTTATTGTCAAAAAAGCACGGGAAAAAAGAACTGGCGTAGGCAAAGGAAAATGTGGACCGCGATTGGAACAATGTTATCGAAAGGCCTTCATGTCTTCACCCCTCAACTCTACAGGTGCAATATTGCCAACTGCGTGGCACCAATGCAAGACTTCCCACCGCGTGTCACAAATGCAATATTGCCCACAAAGTGGCACGAGTGCTAGATTGCCCACTGAGCCTCGAGGAGCGTTTATGGCCGGACGACATTGCACCGCTGCGAATTAAACGACACAGGAGTCCATCTGGCGAGTAAAATTTACACTTCACCAGCGACAGCGGCTGAACACTGTTTGACAGGGCTCCCAGTCGTTCCCGTCGCATGCAAACGTTGCGTCGGAGCGGGGCAATGGCGTCGGGCCGTGAACGCCCCTCGAGGCCCAGTGGGCAATCTAGCATTCGTGTCACTCGATGGACAATCTTACATTCGTGCTACGTGGTGGGCAGTTGTGCATTCGTGCCAGGCAGTGGGCAATATTGCATTCGTGACACGCGGTGGGCAGTCTTGCAATCGTGCCACGTAGTGAGCAATATTGCATCTGTAGAGTTGAGGGGTAAAGACATGAAGGCCTCTCATATTATATTCGCGGGCGAGTTTTCTTTCTGGACATGGTCTTCCTCATGAAACGCATGGTCAACGAAGGGTAATAGGATTCTTCAGCGTACAGTAAAATACCCTGTGAAAATGCATATTTGGGGATGCTTTGGTAAACGAGGTTTTAGTTGCCTCTGTTTGTTTACGGACAATTTAAACGCCGAGAAAATGCGCACCATCCACCAACAATGCTTGATGAAGTCTGCAGAAAAGTTTTTTGGTTCTGACAAAACATGTTGGGTGCTGCAAGAAGACAATGACCCTGAATATCACAGCAAGCTGTGCAGTGCGTGGGAACAACAAAATAACGTTATTACGATGAAATGGCCGGCAATGTCCTTCCCAGATGCTGATCCGATCGAAAATGTGTGGTCGTACATGAAAATGAAGCTCCAAGGAAAGCCCGTGCACACGGTGAAGCAGCTGTCATTTCAAATAAAAAGGACAGGGCGATCTTTGCCAAAGGAATATGCAGAAAATCTCATCGAATGCATGGAAAAAAGGTGTCGAGCTATAATCAGTAATGGAGGTGACTGGACGAGATGTCCAGGTAATAAGACATACTTTAATTTTTTTTAAATAATCTAAGTTTTTACTTTTTGCAGATGATGGTCTTTTTCTTCTTAAACAGAATGTAATTGTACCACTGCTAAAAACAGCCCTGTACAGAGACGAGTGAAAGATAGGAGACAAAGACAGAGATAGAACAAAGCGTCGTAGGTATCGATGGCAAGAACAAGTGTCGTTCATCTTACCTTCTTGATTATATTCGACATTGCCGTCCCAATTTTATTTTGTTCAGTGAAATTCTTTTTGCGTTTGAGTGTGTTTACGAACTTAATTTCAATGAAACGTCGTGCTTTGCTGCTACCATGATAATTAAGGCCCGGAGTTCGTACAGGATTCGTCATGGAAAGATCGAAAACACTTCGGAAACAGTTAGCGACGTTCGACTTTTTTACGCACTTTGAAATTTTTCGAGACTCCGAATATTTATGTCATTGAAGTTACGTATGTTCTGGCAACAACAAATTAAATGTGCTAAACTAGAGAAAACGTACTCCTCAATAGTACGGTATATATTCCGTACTATTGAGGAATATACGGTATATATTCGTACAAAAACCACACGATTTAGCCTGCTTAAGAGGCGATAAAATGAAGCTCCGGCTCGGTTTTGTTGAAAAAAAATTATTTCTCGAATTTCAAGCTCGTGTCCTGTCATTTGATTATTCGAGGAAACTGATAAGACTCTCCAGTATGGAAAAAAATATAAATCAAAATATTGAAGAAAGGAACCTTGATCAACGCTGGTCAGGACGACCATATTTCGTTCGGGCGTTGATAGGGCTCGCGTCCTAGAAAAAAAAAAAAGGACACGAATTTGATATTCGAGAAACAACTTTTGTCAACAAAATTGAGCCAGAGCTTCATTTTATCGCCTCTTAGGGGGTAACATTACTCTAGCGGCAGAAAAAAAGGCCGAACTTTGACGATTTTTTGTAGGAGTATGAAAAAAGGAATAGGATTTGTTTTCAAAGGGTTTATTTCATACATTTTGAAGCATGAAAGATTTCTTTTATTATTATTTTGATACAAAATGGTGGCAACAAAGCCCATCTTGAAAATCGTCTTTTTCAAATTGGGAGGACGTATTACTTCAACACCGTTGCATGGATCGATTTGGAATTTTGATAGTAGCTTTACAATAGCATTCTCTATCGGAGTATGTAACCGTTTTTTTATTTAATGCAAACTTTTTTTTTATAAACAATTCACTGCTTTTTTGGCAAAAATCGATTTATTTTTTCACAAGTGCACTATTTTTACAAAATTTGATTTGGAAACAATCCCTACGTAGTCCCACAGCCAATAGTATATAGATTATAACATTTTTTGTTTTTTTTGTTCCAGGTCTTATACTTTACGACAGAGCTCGGAATAAGCTGCACAGTTGGGCACCGGTAGGAAGGCGACGCCTCCGCTACCCCCTCTACCACGTAACGCGCGGCGGCCACGGCGGCGAGCGCACAGTCTCAGGAGCGTTCCGTTCATAAAAATACATGGCACCCGCGACAAATTGTCATTAAAATACTGTATCGTTCCGTAATATTATATTAATTAATCATTAAAAATATAATTATTTACCACAATTTTTTATTTGTATCGCATAATAATTAAATGATTTTAACAATAGTTTTCCACATCACCCGTGAGGTACTATCGCAGATGCGGTTTTTTTAGAGTGGTTTCTGCAGGAGGCCTATTCCACTGAAAATTAATACAATGATGAAACCTGACTCAGTAGGAAAAAACGAAGAAAGTATAGCAACCAATTTTCCGACAAATATTAATTGGATCGTCTGAGTTTTTTTGTAGAAAATTCAACTAGGGACGGTACAAGCACAGACATTTTTGAAGAACTTGTTCGCATTAAGGAGGTCAATGATGCATCGTTCGTGGAAAAACGTTTGACTGTTTTCGTCAATTTCATTTTTGAGAACGAGCATTCGCATAAATATGTGGTATTTTAAACATTTAGACATTTTTGCAGGTTCAAATTTAAGATATTTAAAATTTATATATTTTAAATATTTAGAAATTAAATATAAAAAATTTGATGCTGCAAAAAACCGACCAAATCATCTCACAGGTAATTAGTCACATCGATTCTTTCCGCAGAAAGTTAGTACTTTTTTAAAATCATTTAGAAAATAACATTCTTCATTATTTCCCTTGGTGTGAAATTATCTTTGAAGAACATGATTGCGATGATGGCGCAGGTTGTAATTTTATACAATTTTTAAATATAATTAATTCTTTGATAAGTCAATTTGATACGCGTTTTAGTGATTTTGAAACGCTGCGGAAAGATTTGATACTTTTTGAAAATCCTCTCACTGTGCAGATCGAGGAACAGAGCCTACAATTTCTGGCGGAATTATGCGATTAGCAAAGTGATATTTCGTTAAAAGCACGACCAGAAAAAGGGATCGACCTTTCAAAATTTTAGATGCGTCGCGTTATCCACTCCTTAGGGATTTCAGTCTTCGAATTTTCTCCATGTTTGGGTCCACATTTGCGTGCGAATGCTCGTTCTCAAAAATGACATTGACGAAAGCAGGACAAGCGTTTTTCCATGAACGATGCATCATTGATTTCCTTAATGCGAGCAAGTTCTTCAAAAATGTCTGTGCTTGTACCGTCCCTAGTTGAATCTTCGACAAAAAAACTCAGACGATCCAATTAATATTTGTCGGAAAATTGGTTGCTATACTTTCTTCGTTTTTTCCTACTGAACCAGGTTTCATCATTGTATTAATTTTCAGTGGAATAGGCCTCCTGGGGAAACCACTCTAAAAAAACCGCATCTGCGATAGTACCTCACGGGTGATGTGGAAAACTATTATTAAAATCATTTAATAATTATGCGATATTAATAAAAAATTGTGGTAAATAATTATATTTTTAATGATTAATTAATATAATATTACGGAACGATACAATATTTTATGGCAATTTGTCGCGGGTGCCATGTATGTTTATGATCGGAACGCTCCTGAGACTGTGCGCTCGCCGCCGTGGCCGCCGCGCGTTACGTGGTCGAGGGGGTAGCGGAGGCGTCGCCTTCCTACCGGTGCCCAACTGTGCAGCTTATTACGAGCTCTGCTTTACGAGAAAACCGTTCTCCCGTGAAGGTATTTTTAAAAAAGACGATTTTCAAGATGGGCTCTGTCGCCGCGATTTTGTATCAAAATGATACAAAAAAAATTTCATATTTCAATATGTGTTAAATAAACCCCCTGAAAAAAAAATCCTATTCCTTTTTTCATACTCCCAAAATAAATCGTCAGTTAGACCTTTTTTCTGCTGCTAGAATGGTGTCGCCCCTTCAGCCTATTAACAGACTAAATAATGAAATTTTTATACGAATATATCGTCCCGTTCATTAAAGTAGTAAGTTTTCTCCAATTAACCACATTCAATTTTTTTGCCAGAACGTTCGTAACTTCGACCACATGAATAATTACACGTTATGGGAACTTATAAAAAATTCGGATGGAAAGGACAGAAAAAAAATTCTCGTCCGTAGGACTTGGAAATATTTCGACTACGCGGGACTTTGAAAATTTCTCCATCGTGGGAGCTAGAATGAATGTTGTTTTCTAGGACGATAGAAAATAAAGTCTGTAGGACTTGGGAGTTTTCGTATTATTTTGACCGGCTATTTTCGTCTTTTTGAAGATTTTCGAATACTCACGGATACTCAAGTTTCAAACTCCGATAGATACACATTATGCCTTTCGATGTTTGCTCGAAAATCTTCAAAAAGACGAAAATATTCAACGGCAAAATAATACGAAAATTTCGAAGTCCTATAGACTCGAAAAATTTTCTGTGTTCCTAGAAAACAACATTTTTTCTTTGTTCCACGATGGAAATATTTTCAAAGTCCCACGTAGTCGAAAAAGTCCTACGGATGTGAGTTTTTTCTATGTCTCTTCCAACTGAATTTTGTATAATTTCCCATAACGTGAAATTATCGAGAATCTCGAAAATGCTCAAAATCGCAAAACAAATTGAATGTCGTTCACTTTTTCCGAGTGCTCTCGGTGTAGTCGTGACGAATCCTGTACGCACTTCCGGACTCTAATGATAATATAAATCTATAGCGATTATACGGACATGTGTGTGAAAATAATAATTTTTACGAACCAAGACCACGCGTGGGATACGTGACGTATTGATCATAGCCGATCAGGTCGAGACTAGTGCGAGCATAGTTGAGAAGCTCATGAGCGAAATGATCGGTGAACTCTCCGAAGTACGGGCGAACCATGTCCCGAAATTCAGCGACGCGCATGTCATAACGCGCCAGTGCGTCCATCACGACACGCAAAACGTACGCTATGTGTGGTTCGTTCGCGTTCAAAAGCGTCTGGAGCTCACGATTAATCCATGGTATGAGACGGTTCAACTCGTTCGGGTGCCTCCTAAAGAATATTTATTAGATTACGATGTGAGGATGTCTTATGCGGAATTACCACGAAGGCGTGGCCTATTCAGTATGGGCGCTCATTCCCAGTCAGCCCAAGTCACCAGCATCACGGTCTTGTATACTGGTCTGGAAATTCCCTCAAATTTCAGTGGTGGGGGGCAGCCCGTTAAAAAAGTCGTTTTTTATTTCCGTAACAGCCACTAGAGACGTTGAGATCGGATAATGCTGATAGACCACAGTCTTGTACCGTGAGCTAGAGGCAACCGAAAACCCCATGACAGCTCTCGCGGCTGTCTCCTTCTGTCTCACTAACGATTTGCACCGCCTTATACATATGTTTATTTATGTAATTATGAAAAAATTATAAACCACGTTAACTTCAATGAGTACGAGGTCGGTTCAAAAAGTATCGCGAATTTTGAATTTTCGCGGGCTACGTATCTTCGATTTTCGATTTCTTTGTGGCGTTAGGTTGGTACTCGTGTCCCTCACTTATGCTGAAAAAATTGGCCATTTCGAATGTTTAGTTAATTGTTGACAGCTGTTTTGGTTAGACGTGTTTTGGCTTGTCTTCGATTTTTGCCCATTCCAAAAAATGGATCAAAGAATCTGTATCAAATTTTGTGTGAAAAACAAAATTAAATGCGCGGACGCATTCCGAATGTTGACTGTGGCATATGGTGAAGCTACCTTGGACCAAAGCAACGTTTATCGGTGGTACAAAATAATCTCAGAGGGCCGAGAAGATGCGAACAACGAAATGCGTTCCAGACGCCCGAGCACATCAACAACGAACGAAAACATTGATGAAATGAAGAAAATAATATTGGCCAATCGTCGAATCACCGTTAGAGAAGTTCCTGAGGAACTGAACATATCGATTGACTCGTGCTATTCGATTTTTACCAATGATTTGAGCATTCGACGGGTTGCCGCGAAATTCGTGCCAAAACTGCTCAATTTCGAAGAAAAACAGTGTCGCGTTAACATTGCTAAGGAGCTGTTGGACTCGGTCCGCGACGACCCAAATTTGCTCTAAAGGGTCACAACTGATGACGAATCATGGGTTTATGGTTATGACGTGGAAACCAAAGCTCAATCATCCCAATGGAAGCTGTTTTTTTTGGAATAGGCAAAAATCGAAGACAAGCCAAAACACGTCTAACCAAAACAGCTGTCAACAATTAACTAAACATTCAAAATGGCCGATTTTTTCAGCATAAGTGAGGGACATGAGGACCAACCTAACGCCACAAAAAAATCGAAAATCGAATATACGTAGCCCGCGGAAATTCAAAATTCGCGATACTTTTTGAACAGACCTCGTATACTGAATACATATGCCCTTAATTTGAATCAAGTTTTAAATATTCTAACTGTAACCGAGCGTGATGAATATAAACTATTTTTAAATATCTATTTCATATGAATATATATTTGGCTAAATAGTCTACCTCTTGATGGATCAATGTTCGTTAGATTTTTTTTTAATCCTTTCACGAAGCAGTGATAAATATTAACGCTTTTTAAATAACTAAATACCATAAATTGCTAAAATATATATAAAATAAACAAAAGTTTCCATTTCCAAAAATAGAAATAAATCAAAGCGTTTCATATATTTAATTTGATCCTTTTTCATTATATTTTTGTGAAAGTTGCAGGTAGTCAAATTAAGGTAAGTAATAATCAGCTCTTTCCATTTAATAAAACACTTTATTTTTTAAGTTTTTGCAAGCATTCTAGTTTTCAAAATCAAGTAAGTATGAATAAAAATAAATTCTTAATTTTTTCACTTTATTTGTGTTTTGTCAATATTCCGAAATGAACAGTCATTAGTTGCGTGCCAAATAATAGTACAAAGTGAGAAACGATATTGTTGAGTTACATTCCATTTATATAAACTTTATTCATTAGTTACAGGGGTTTCCGATAGGTTGTATCTATTGGCATTATCCGATGGCAACGCCTCTAGTGGTTGCTACAGAAAATAAAAACGACTTCGTTAGATGCCCATTCTCAGCGAAGGAGTTTCCAGACCTGTATTGAAGACCGTGGCCAGCACCAGTACGAGAGGCCTTCGTGTCTTCACCCCTCAACTCTACAGATGTAATATTGCCCATCGAGTGGTACGTATGCGAGATTGCCCACCGTTCATGTCCATAGACCCGAACTCTACAAGTGCATTGCTACCCACCAAGTGGCACGAATTCCAGATTCCCTACCGGGCCTCGAGGAGTGTTCACGGCCCCATACCATTGCACCACTTCGACGCAACGTTCGCGCGCGATGAGAACGACTAGAGACTCGGTCAAACGATATAAATCCAGTTCAGCAGCGGTAGCGGCGAGACACAGTGTTGAACCGGGCTCTTAGTCGTTCTCATCGCGCGCAAACGTTGCGTCGAAGCGGTGCAATGGCATCGGGCCGTGAACGCTCCTCGAGGCTCGGTGGGTAACCTTGCATTCGTGACACTTGGTGGGCAATATTGCATCTGTACAGTTGAGGGGTAAAGACACGAAGGCCTCTCTCGTACTAGTGCGGGCCACGGTCTTGTAAACAGGTCTGGAAACTACTTCGCTGAGAATGGGCCTCTTAACAAAGTCGTTTTTATTTCTGCAGCAACCACTAAAGGCGTTGCGATCGGATAATGCCGATAAACATGCCCGCTCCGACGCTGCGTCGGAGTGGTGCAATAGCGTCGGGCTGGCATGCCCCTCGAGGCCCGGTGGGCAATTCTAACATTCGTGCCACTCGGTGGCCAATATTGCATCTATAGAGTTGAGGGGTGAAGACACGAAGGCCTCTCCTAGTTAACGCGGGAAACAGTGGTAAGCACTCGATTATTGTATATTTTTTGGGAAAATGTAATTTTTTAAGTACGATCTGATAATCAGGATTGATACCATCGATGTTTACGCGTAGGATAAACTGTGACAATTGGATACAGACAGAGTGCATTATTGCGATGACGATACGGTGAACCTGTATGACGTGCCATGTTTAATCTCAAAATCAGAAAAATATTGCCCGCGACCACACACCAAACAAATGACTTCGAACACTAAACTAGTATTTATAACATCAATCTATCACGTGAAATAATGTTATATATTTATAAATTGTTCATTTTTCAGCATTTATGCAATTTCAATCGCGCCCATTGTTTACATGGAACGAATGAAACGCTTTTGGCTGAAAATCTCATACTCCTTGGACCGAACTACGTCCTTGTTTTCTCAATTTTTATTTATTATATTTGTTGTTGTACTAAAGCAGTACATTTTTAATTATGATTAGCACTAAACGTACCAACCGGAGTAACCACTTATAAAATTTATTTTTTTCGCTTATCTGACGTTTTCTAAATTTGTATGATTATTTTATTAGAAATCAGAAGTTACGTTGTGAATTATCTTCTTTAATGAATTAAGAATTTCTTTATAAAACTCCACGTTTATTTCATAAGGGTTCGAATGGGCTCTTATGGTAAGAATAGGTATACGAGGTTTGTTAAAAAAAAGGTGACTTTTTATTTGTTTCGAAAAATATTAATTTTTTCATCAATATCTATTTTGTCCCCGTCAAAGTAATCCCCCTCGGATATAATACACGTGTGCCAGCGCTTTTTCCAACCCTCGAAGCACTTCTCATATGCGCTTTTTGGTATGGCCTTGAGCTCTTCCAGCGATGCGGTCTCTATCTCCTCAATCGTGGCAAATCGTGACCGTACGATCTTCTGGCAAGAAGATCGTACGGTCACGATGCACCACGCCACACAGTGGGGCCGACTCCCGAAAAGCTGGTAAAAATTCGAAAACTATGAGAGTTTTAGGGGTCGCTTATTACGAATCTGAAGTCAAAATTGTAAAAAAAACGAAATGGCGTATCCAATATGGCGGACGCAATTTTCGAAATCAGCCGGATTCGCTTGAAACTTGTTAATCTGGGGTTTTTGAGGTCGTTGAATACGAATCCGGTGCGAAAGAAACAAAATAAAAAATGGCGGACCCAAATTAGCAATTATATATATTGTTACATCCGGGGTTTCAAACCATTGGAAAACCCCACTAGTGGCCTCATCTTTTATTTTAATTTTATTTTTTCACAAAAAATTAAATATTTGAAAAATCGCTCGGATTTCCAGAATCCTCGCGGAAGCGTAAAGAAAGGCCCTTATAGCACAAAACGGTCAAGCGACCGATTCACACGCTTGAAAAATACCTTTCTGAAAACTGAATGCGCCTATCACAGGATGTAGCCTAGACGCTGACTCGAAAGTCAGCGTTCTCGACATTGTACGCGTTCCCACGACAAAGGCTTGTGTCCGAGGCAAGATTCTGCTGACACCGTAGTTAAGCTAAAATTTTCTGATAACGAAGATGTCGAGGCGTGTGGGAACAAATCGTCCCCCACGCGCCTACATCTTCCACCTTATACGCAAATTACAAATGCCCTTTACTCATTAGGACAAATTAGAAGTAATTTAGTCTTTTCTCGGGAGCTTGTACACGATGCTCAAGTTCGAATATTAATCCGGATTACTCCGTGGTCGATCAGTATGGCCGACCACGTTAAAAATACAACTGTTACAGTGAGTTACCCCACGCGAGCTCTGACACGATGGTCGAGCACGAAATTTAGAATCACGAATATGACTGTGGATCGACCAGTATAGCCGACCACGTAAAATTCCATTTTTCACTAAAAATATAAAATAATAAATCCGAAGTTATAAACTAAAAATTTCAAGATAACGCTCTCGCATCGATTATTAATCCGCGAGTTGACACCAATTAAACTCTATTGCAAACGGGGCATCTGATCGACACCCGACATAAAGCGGGTGGTAGTTATTGCCTTTCCGGAGACCGCGCTTCATTAAGACTGCTCTTAGCAACAGTGCTCAGCGGTGTTAAATGATCAACTGATCGATACCGCGAACGTATAGTCGCGACTCGCGATAGCCTAGTGTGAAGTGCGCGCAACGAACGTGTCACGAAACAAAACGACGCCTATACGACGAATTATCGACCGAAAATTACGAAATTAATCATGGACGCTCTTGAGACAACCTACTATTGAAATGTGCAGTCAAAATTTCCTTTGCACTATTTTGTCTTAGTAAAATTGTCGTTCGCAGTTGGAGAAACGACTCGCGAAATCACTCCGACTGGATCGTAATTGCATAAGTGCGAAATTGAAATAATAAAGTGCGAAACTGTAAAATGTTGAAATGCGAATGCGAAATTCGCAAACCGAAGAACTCAAAAATGTTAAATTGTGAAGGTGTGAATAATAAATTTGTGAACCAATAAAAGGTGTTTCCTGCTTCAATAAATAAATATTTGGGTATCTGTTAAAAATAAAACATGATTCTACGAATTTTATTTCAAACAACCCGCTGCGACAACACACCTAAAAGTGTCAATCGCCCTCGCTGTGCTTCGATCCCTGACCGGCACATTCCCGTCTAAATAAGAGGCAACCCCATATGAGGATTCGCTACCCCCCTTTTTATATATCGGGACGTAACAATATATATGTTTAAATTTACTAACTTTTTATATATCTGTAAATAAATTCTATATTCGATTAAAAGTAATAAAACACCTATTTGTACATCTATGATTATATTGATTAAAATCACTTTTTGAAAGACTTATTTTATACTATTTACAGGTTACATTTCCTTTTTTTTATTGAAGTGCATGTACTTTAGTTACATGCAAGTAGTTTTTTATTTTAAGCACATATTTCTTAATTTTTAGTTTAATTTGAAGTCACTTTTTTTTAACAAACCTCGTATGTGAACTGCCGGTACGTTTAGTGTTAAAACGTGACGCAATCGCACAGTAATCGTCGGTCGCCGACTGGGAGAAAGTAGTTTGAAATTTGGCCGAGAGAGGTCAGTTTGCCAAATGATGTTTAGCTTCCTCGTGGAGGGAGATTTGCAATTCGTAACTTTGCATCTTCGACATTATGGATTCTTACCTGTAATAGTCGGCGCTGCATTCTCGAAATCGACCATAAACATCGGGCAGTAGGTTGGACCATCCACCAAGTCTGTAAACGTCGCGCCGGTAACCAGTAGGATTGACACGACGATATCTTCGCTCTTCCCTCGACACGGAAGGAGGCGTATTTGGTAACTGTACGCGTCTTGCGACCTGTTCCGCATTCAACAGCACGCCGTAACGTCGATTCGGTGTCATCGTGGTTCTGTAAATATTGTGACGTAGTAGTTAGAACGGAGTGTTCCAACTTTGCCCCGCGATCCGCGTGAAGTTATAGGCGAGGTACATCTTGCGAAACTATGTGAAATTGGCGCGTTCATTTGACGTCATGTTTGCAGCAGTGTGTGATAACAGTCCCTACTCCTTTTTTACATCATTAAGCGAAAATTCAAGAAATTAATTATTTATCATAGAAAATCATTACGCCATAACGAAAAAGTTACTCTACATATTGGATTATTCAATATTTTCGTGATCGATAGAGAAAAAAATGATTAGCACAGAACCCCAATTGGTTATTCATGTCGATCAAAAAATTCATTGTTTCGATCGAATAAGGCTTTTTTGTGCAATAACAAGTATTTTCTGGTTAATTATTTATATTTAGGACAAATAAAAATGTTATTTCTAAGAAATGAATGTTCTCATTGGATGATCCATAAACGAATACGAATATGAAACGAATAAGAATGTCCATAAACGAATACAAACTTATTCACATTAGTTGATCGTTTAACGACAACTGAAGAAAATTCAAACATTACCTTATGATTTACAATCAATTTTGCTTCCTCATAGAAACAGTTGTATCGTAAAAAAATTATTTTGATAAGTTCTCACCAGTTTTTTAAATTTCTCACATAACCGAAAAACCGAATTTAGAAAAAATATTTCGACGAATGTATGTTGTGTGGAATAACTTCTAAACTTAAACGCTTATATGGCTAAAGCGTCATGGACAATCGTGCCAGAGATTCGAACTGCAAATGGAAGTTTGTAATTTACCCGCAGTTTTATCGATACCGTCCGCATGCGATAGTCCTCACGGATGGGGGTCAAATATCGGACGTCCACTATTTTGAACGGGAGATATTTTGAAATAAAAAAATTTGAAACATAGATTAACGAGGATGAAGTTATTCGGAAATTTAGTTTTTTGACAGATGATGACGTTGAATAATTGTTATTAAGAAAGGATATTAATTCGAATGCCTATTTATTCGAGAATATTTGTTCAGATAGTCTGTGTAATTAGCAAGTTTAAAAAATAGATTTGAACGTTGTAGAAAGTTGATATTTCCGAAATAAAAAATAGTTAGTAGTTAATATTTAGAACATCCAATGTACCAAAACGAAATATGTTGAATTTGAAAATTTGAAACGTGTCAAACTTGGAAACGCAAATAACCGATGGATCGACATGTTGAACATCAAAATAGAGAACATCGAAATAGAGAACGTCCATACGTACCGCCATCTGCCAGCTCCATTCGATTGCGCAAGGAATAAGAAATGTATTTCTAACGGGGTGAGGTTCAAAATTCGGAATGACGACTATTTTGGATGGCCAAAATGTGGAATTTCACAATAACGAACATTCAATAGTTTGAACATCTCATATTAAGAAAGTCTTTAAATCAGAGAAGAAATAATGAGAACACAAAAACACAAAATCGATAGTTCAATATTTTTTTGTGTTCTCATTATTAGACATTCTTAATATGAAACATTCAAACTATTGAACATTCGTTATTATGAAATTCCACATTTCAGCCGTCCAAAATAGTGGTCGTTCCAAATTTTGACCCTCACCCTTTCTAACGTTCCATAAGAATTCGTATTTGTGACCGTTCTGCTTTTTTGCCCTTTCGCTATTTAGACTGTTTGGCTTATTGTCGTTCGCTATTTTAGCCATTCCAATTTTTGGTCTTTCGGCTTTACTGAATTCAAAATTGTAAATTTTCTCAATATCCGTAAATCTGAAATCCGTACACTCGACTCATGTAGTGTTCAACATCTCTGTCGGTTCCGTATTTCGCCCCTGGAAATTTTGCTTGTCCTCATATTTTTTTTTTTAAATATAAATCTACTTCAATGTTTTTGTACTCTCATTATTTCTTCATCGATTCAAGGGGTAACACCACTCTAGCTGCAGAAAAAAAGGTCTAACTTTGACGATGTATTTTGGGAGTATGAAGGAAGGAATAGGATTTCTTTTCAGAGGGTTTATTCGACATATATTGAAGTATGAAAAAACAAATTTTATTATCATTTTAATACAGAATGGCGGCGACAGAGCCCATCTTGAAAATCGTCTTTTTCAAACTGGGAGGACGTATCGCTTGAACACCTTTGTATGGATCGATTTGAAATCTTGATAGTAGCTTTACAATTGCATTCTCTATCGGAGTACGTGGTCGTTTTTTGATTTAATGTAAACTTTTTTTATAAACAATTTACTGCATTTTAGCAAAAAATCGATTCATTTTTCAAAAGTGCACCATTTCTACAAAATTTGATTTAAAAAAAACCCTACGTAGTCCCATAGCCAATAATATATAGATTATAAAATTTTTTAGTTTTTTGTTCCGGGTCTTATATGTTACGAGGAAACCGTCCTCCCGTGAAGGTATTAAAAAAAAAAACGATTTACATGATGAGCTCTACCGCCGCCATTTTATATGAAAATGATAAAAAAAATTGTTTTTTTCATACTTAAATATGTGTTAAATAAACCCTCTGAAAAGAAATCCTATTCCTTTTTTCGTACTCCCAAAATAAATCGTCTAAGTTAGGCCTTTTCTTCTGCCGATAGAGCGATGTTACTCGTTAAAGACATTCTTAAGATGAGTCGTTCTATAGTTTGAACATTCGGTAATTTTCAAATTCCGCATTTCGGCCGTTCAAAATAGTGGTTGTTCCAATATTTAACCCCCACCCAGTCCTCTCGAAGCTCCACTTGTATAAGAGTGTTAAGCGCAATTGTTCAAAACGTTTTGGAGATATAAGCATTTAAATTTAAAAAGTTATTCATAATCCACATGCATACGCACATTCGTCAAGATATTGATTCTAAAAGCGGTTTTCCGGTTATTTGGAAAATGACCAATAAATTCGTATTCGGTCATGGATATTCTTATTCGTTTCGTATTCGTATTCGTTCATGGACAGCCTAATGAGGACATTTATTTCTTAGAAATAATATTTTCATTCGTTCTCAATATAAATAATTTACCAGAAAATAGTCTTTATTACCTAATTTTCTTATGGTAAGACAACTGAAACTGACAATCAGTAAAAAATTAAAGCCGTCCGTATCGGCACCGGTTTTACGCAGTTTCTGTGTGCCCACGGCGAATGCGATACAGTGCAGCTAAAAACAGCTACGGGTGCTACGGAAGTTAGGTTAGCTTAGCATAGTACCGGTAGGGAGTGATCGAAGGGAAATTGGAAAGGGTCATACGTAAAAACACGCAAGGGTATACGTTAGAACACGCAATAACAATAATAATACTTTTTATTAGATAAAAAAGCCTTATTCGATCGAATTAAAAGTTTTTTAGATCGATATGAATAATGTATTAAGGCTCTGTGCTAATACATTTTTTCTGTACTGACCACGAAAATATTGTATAATCCAATGTCTAGAGTAACTTTTTGATTATGACGTGATGATTTTCTATGATGAATAGTTAATTTCTTGAGTCTCTGCTAAATGATGTGGAAAGGGAGTAAGGACTGTTATCGCACGCTCCTGCGATTATGACGTTAAGTGAACGCGCTAATTTCACGTAGTTTCGCAAAATGTACCTCGCCTACAACTTCACGCGGAACGCGAGCCACTGATGGAACGTTCTGCGAACTTCGCATCTTAGAATTATAACAATACAATTTGTTCGATTTAATTTATTGTATGAACGTATTTTATTACCGGGTCGAAATGTGGAATGTACAATAAAATATATATATACTTGGGGGGCTCCGCCACCCTGCGCGCTTCGCGCGCCAACCCCCCCTCCCCGCCCCTTGGGCCATTCCATTGAGCGTACTGCCCCCCCCCCCTCTTGGGTGGGGGGGGGGGGGGTACGGTGAATGGAATGACCGCCTCAACTCTTGTACACGGCGGCGGCGGCGAAATATTTATATAATATAGAGAGATATATATATATATATGCGATATATCTTAAAATGCAGTGTGACACGCTGCAATTTAACGCGAGCACGAGAGAAATGGGGTAGAGATTGGTTCCTAAACTTCATCAAAAACGCAGTGAACGATTTAACGGTTGGCGTTTTTGCAATTTTCAAATCTCCCTTCAGTTTACGTTTTGTTCGATAATTTAAGGATAAAGGGAGGTTCAGATATGCACTTGAAATTTTGAGCCTCCGTTCGTCCTGCACTAATTCGATAAATTTAGGCTAAAAAGAGGTTCAAAATTTCTTTTCGAAATGTGTCGAAGTCTGACGAGTTTGGCGGTGGCGCAAAACCCTCTGCCACTCCCAAAGCCGCCATCTCCCGCTCCTTCAAACCCAAACCGACCCAAACAAACTCCTCTTACCAACTCTTCTAAATGGCGGTGGCGACCAGAGATTTATCACTTCATTTTGTATTAGGGACGGCTCCGCCCCCCTGCGCGTTTCACACGGCACCGGCCCGGCCCCCTTCCGTTTAAATCCAAACGGACGCTCTGTCGGAATGACCGAAAATGACCGCAATTTCACCACTGCATTGATTCAACGAGTGAAGGATCGCCTCGTACGGTGTAACTAACCTCCTCAACTTGACAAACTTATATAATAGTAGGGGGACTTCGCCCCCGTGCGCGCCGACACCCCTCCATCTGGCCGACGCCGCCGTTCGACCCCTACGCCCGGCCACCCCGCCCCCGTTCGAACTCCTCACCCAGCCTACTCGACTCCGCTCGTCTTGCCAACTTTTGTACACGGCGACGGCGGTGGCGATATCTCTCTATGTTATATAAATATTTTAACGCCGTGTACATGAGTTAGCGAGAACGAGCGGGGGCGGGGGCAGCAACCCAAATAAACCCAAACAACGAAGTCTCCGGCAGGGTGGGGGGAGGGGGGGCGTTCGAAACCACCAGGGGGCGAAACCCCCTTAGTATTTATATTATATATTTTATCTCTTCATATTATATAAATATTTTGCCGCCGCCGCGGCCGCCGTATACAAGAGTTGGCGAAAGCGAGCGGGGTCAAGCAGACTAGGTGAGGGTATCGAGCGGCCGCGGGGCGGCTGACAAGGAAGTACCCAAGATGTCCCCCTCCGATTTTTATGAAACTCATGGATGTGATAGAGCATTAAAAACTAAGCGACACGTTTTTTTTTATCTGCGGCAAAACGGTTTCAAGAGGTGAAACCACCCTCTAAAGTTCCACAAATCAAGGGCCGATTTTGCAGTTTCACATGCAAGCAGTGCAAGGATTTTGATGAAACAAAAATTAAAATGTTTCTTATGCGAAGGAATGAAGAGGCCACCAGACGATGAAAAAAATATATATTTTAGGGGGTTGAAACATCCTTGAACATCTACTTTTTGCATACTACATTGAAAACTTGCGAATCGATTGGAATGAAAATTATGCTTTTTTATAGCGAAAACAAAATTAAAGTTCACGTATTTTTGTATTTGTGCAAGAAAACAGTTTAAGGGGTCAACTACCCCTATTTGAGTTTTTACATTCCAGTTGTCTCCTTGTCATTCCAAATGTGTTTGCCGATACGAACTCTTATCATTAAGCTAAAATTAATGATTCACCGTTTTTTTTTCCAATTAGCACGAATACTTAAGGGGTCGGACCACCCATTCTAACCCGTTCTTTTAATAAATATTCAAAAGTTTCTGAACCACTGCTAAGAAATCTTATGGTTGTACGATTTTCGTGTTCAGATAAACTTACGATTAAGATCGGACTTGTGGTACAACTTTCGTGCCATAAGCGAATGGTTCATTTACTTCTTTTGAATAAATTTATTAATGAAAAATTATAAATATCCAATAATTTATTACAGTGTGAACATTTATTACTTTTTGTTTCAATTATTTTAAGCCTTGTTATACCGAATATAACAAATTCGCCAATGCAATAATAATTATTCAAGTATTTTTTTATGGCAATGTGGATATTTTCGACGATGCACTTTCACTATTCGTAACAAATATTGAAACTCCTCTTCATTTTTGGTTAAGCATGCAGTATATTCTTCCAATAATGCCACTCCACGTTCTGCAGCGTCATTGTCAACTTTTAATTTTTTGAAAAACTCCAAATTTTGGACCGAAGATTGCTGAATCCTGTTGAGCCGAATTCCGAACGAATATAATCCAAAATATTGCGATAATATAATTAACAAATCAGGTTAAATGAAGTTTTAATAAAAACAAAATAGTAACATAAAGTATATAACATTGACTTATTTCTTCTCGACCTCGAAATCAATTATAATACATTTGAAAACCATTCACCTATAAATTTCAATGAAGTCTTGAGAATTTGCACGCTGTAATAAATTATTAAATATTTATCATTTTTCATTAATAAATTTGTTTAGAAAAATGTAATGAACCATTTCTTTTCACTGTAATTGGGAATAAAGAAAGATGTTTTACTCGTGAGTATTTTGTCCATCTCTTTGTAACTATTGTGTTAAATACTAGCCCATTAGAACCAGTTTTGTGACAGAAAATAACTTTCTACAGCATTGAACAATTAATGATCAATATTAATTAATCATAAATGAGACAATTTTCATGACAAATATAATAATGTATAAAAAAGTCATTTAAAATTTCTCAATAGAGTCAAAAGTTTCGCTGTAATATTTTAAAAAAGAATGAATTTTTGTTCATTTTGAACTTTGAACTCGGATATCATCGGAATGGCTACGTTTATCAAAAAACTGCAAGACATCTTTTTTGTAGAGCGTTCAATTCTCTATAAAATATGTCATGCGCGTCATCGAACAATATGCCATTGCCGAATTATAAAATTCCAAATGTGAAAACATTTTTTTCCCATGTTATTTAAATGGGAAATAGATGCGCCTCATCACGAATTTCTATCGTCATTTAATATCATTCATAAATCATTTTATATCCCCCCCCCCCCCCCCCCCCCGCCCGCTCGATCCCCTCGCCCAGCCTACTCGATCCCGCTCGCTCTCCTCAACTCTTGTACACGGCGGCGGCGGCGATATATTTATATAATATAGAGAGAAGAGATATATAATATCTCTTCTTTATTTTTATCATAATTTCTTTATTTTTAAATAATTTTACACCAAATTTTGATCACCTTCAAAGTATTCTCCTTTGACCACAACGCACCTCTGCAAACGATCCTCCCAATGTTCAAAACTTTTTTAAATTCACTTATCGGGATGTTCTTTAGGCCTTCCAGCGATTTTTGTTTTACCTCCTCCACAGTGGCAAAACGCTTTCCTCTCATGTCCCTTTTGAGTCTGGGGAACAACAAAAAATCACAGGGGGCTAGATCCGGTGAGTAGGGGGGTTAGACAATTGGTGTCATGCAGTTTTTGCTCAAAAACTGCTTTATGGAGAAAGCGGTGTGGGCCGGCGCGTTGTCATGATGGAGGAACCAGTCACTTGTGCGCCAAAGATCTGCCCTTTTCTTCCGGATACTCTCCCTCAATCTTTTCAAAACCTCCAAGTAGAACTTCTGGTTGACAGTTTGACCCGGGGGAACGAACTCCGCGTGCACAACACCTCTGCAATCGAAGAAACAAATGAGCATTGTCTTGATGTTTGACTTCACTTGGCGAGCTTTTTTCGGACGAGGAGAGCGAGGTGTCTTCCACTGGCTTGATTGCTGCTTTGTTTCGGGGTCGTATCCATAGCACCACGATTCATCAATAGTAATCACCTTGGAAAAAGTTCAGGGTCATCTTCGAGCTGATTTTGAAGTTCAAAACATGCTTGAAGTCGACGCTCCCTTTGCTCGTCTCTGAGAAGGCGAGGGACAAATTTGGCTGCAACTCTGCTCATATACAAATCTTTGGATAAAATCCTCTGAATTGAACTCCATGATATCCCAGACATCTCACAGAGTTGATCAATGGTTCGGCGACGGTCTTCATGAATGAGAGCATTGGTTTTGTCGACGTTTTCGTCACTTCTTGACGTTGAGGGCGTCCTGAACAGGGTTGGTCTTCAATTGACATTTCTCCATTTTTAAAACGTGAAAACCACTCGTAGACTCTGGTTTTACTTAGGGCAGCATCTCCATAAGCAGTCTTAAGCATTACAGTAGTTTCCGCGGCCGATTTCCCCAACAGGAAACAAAATTTCACAGCCGCGCGTTGCTCTCGACAATCGGCCATCACGTTTTCGCCGAAATGGAAAAAGTTGTTTCACTACAAAAATTCCCACGGGCGAACCAATGCACTCACGGCGACAGAACTTCGCACACTAACTCAGGAGACGTGTCCCCAACGGACACCTGGTCGAGCAATGGGTTCCCACACTCTCCCTCCCCGCCGCAGCGCAATTCCCTTTTTTTTGGGTCCCCCCTCGTATATTTATATATATATACTAGGGGGGCTCTGCCCCCCTGCATCGCGCCCCAATCCCCCCCCCCGCCCCTTGGGCCATTCCATTCAGCGTACCGCTTCCCCTCTTGGGTTGGGGGGGGTACGGTGAAGGGAATGACCGCCTCAACTCTTGTACACGGCGGCGGCGATATATTTATATAATATAGAGAGATACATATATATATATATATATATACATACACATATATATATACTAGGGGGGCTCTGCCCCTCTGCGCGCTTCGCGCGCCAACCCTCCCCCCGTTCCATCTCGTCCCGGCCTACCCCCTCCCCCGTTCCATCTCGCCCCGGGCTCCCCCCTCTTGTACACGGCGGCGGCGAATATTTATATAATATATATATATATATATATATATATATATATATATATATATATATATACGAGGTCTGTCTGAATTTTGTGTTTGTTGAAAAAGTATTTATTTATTCATTAATATTTATTTTGTCCTCTTCAAAGTAATTCCCCTCGGATATAATACATTTATGCCAACGTTTTTCCCAATCCTCGAAGCACCTAAAAAAATCATTTTTTGATCTTGTTTAGCTCCTCTTTCGATGCCGTCTTTATCGCTTCAATCGTGGTGTAGCGTCGTCCTTTCATGGGCCTCTTCAGTTTTGGGAATTGGAAAAAGTCACAGGGGGCCAGGTCTGGGGAATACGGTGACTGCGGTATCATTAGAGTGTTGTTTTTGGCCAAAAATTCGCGCACACGCAACGATGTGTAAGCAGGGGCATTTTTGTTCTTCCACAAACCCGGGCGTTTATGGCGGATTGCTTCGCGCAAATTGCGCATAACTTGCAGGTAATATTCTTTATTGACTGTACGACCCTGTGGCAAGAACTCATGATGCACCACGTCCCTGCAATTGAAGAAAACTGTGAGCAAAACCTTCACATTCGACCGAACTTGGCGCGCTTTTTTCGGTCTTGGCTCATGCGGCAGCTTCCATTGCGACGATTGAGCTTTGGTTTCCACGTCATAACCATAAACCCATGATTCGTCACCAGTTATGACACTGTGGAGCAAATTTGGGTCGTCGCGGACCGAGTCCGACAACTCCTTAGCAATGTTAACGCGACACTGTTTTTGTTCAAAATTGAACAATTTTGGCACGAATTTCGCGGCGACCCGTCTCATGCCCAAATCATTGGTAAAAATCGAATAGCACAAGCCAATCGATATGTTTAGTTCCTCAGCAACTTCTCTAACGGCGATTCGACGATTGGCCAATATTATTTTCTTCATTTCTCGGCCCTCTGAGAACATTTTGTACCACCGATAAACGTTGCTTTGGTCCAAGGTAGCTTCACCATATGCCACAGTCAACATTCGGAATGCGTCCGCGCACTTAATTTTGTTTTTCACACAAAATTTGATACAGATTCTTTGATTCATTCTTTGGAATAGGCAAAAATCGAAGACAAGCCAAAACACGTCTAACCAAAACAGCTGTCAACAATTAACTAAACATCCAAAATGGCCGATTTTTTTCAGCATAAGTGAGAGACATGAGTACCAACCTAACGCCACAAAAAAATCGAAAATCGAATATACGTAGCCCGCGGAAATTCAAATTTCGCGATACTTTTTTAACAGATCTCGTATATAATCGGTGCCAACTATGAATTGAGAACTGTTAAAAGGTCGGTAATTCCTCGATTGTTGCTTGCCTATAATATTTCAGTAAATGATAATGTACAACCTGGGCAACTGTAAGGCATTGGCGATTTCTGCGTGAATTCAGCAATTAATAATTTATTATCCTTGCCCTATGGTAAGGGGCAACACCACTGTAACAGCCTAAAGAGGGTTGTTTTGCAATTTGTTTTGTTTTTTTATGGCCAAAAAGATAATAGCATAATAATAGTCGAGGAAGTTGTTAAGTATATATTTAAGTATCAAACAAAAAATTATCATCGAGAAATATTGATAAATGGCGACACCAGAGCCAGTCTCGCGTGACTTGTCGAATTTGAGGCGCTCTGCAGGACGCAGTATAGCTGATGCAATTTTGAAACGGAAAAAAAATCACTTAGTCTACATGCTCATAGCTAGTGAAGTACGTAGGGGATTTTAAAAATATTCATTTTTGTATGATTGGCGAGTATTGAAATGAACACGTTCAATTTTCGACAAAGAAGGGGTAATCATTTGTTAATAAATAATGTTTAAATAGACTTATCGAAAATCCCGTACGTATTTCACTTCAAAATGTTATTTTAAAGATATTGTTAAAAATTCAAATGAAGAGAATGAAAAGTGTTGGAGTTATGCTGCGCGCCGTTTTGAAAAATCGTGTTTCGAGAAAAACACGTCTTGAAATGTGTTAATGACACGAACAAATGAAAAATTCGACTGTTCAACTGTCAATGAAAAAAATTTCTTTCAGGTATGAAACTTTTTGCCTCATATTCTACAAGGTTCAAAGCCTCCTTTGAGCCAATAAAAAAATTCGATTTTCTGAAAAATGTACAGTGGTGTTGCCCCTTAACTACGCATCCGGTTTACTCCTAAACAAATTGTAGAATGAATATGAAAAATTTGTATCTGTTTTGAACATGACTGTACGGTCTAATCCCCGGATTGTTGACGACTACGATACGCACACTTGTTAACAACGAAGAAATCACTAACAAAATTTTACGGTATGAGTTTCAGCGCCAACTTACCTGTAGACAAATCGTCGGAGTCCAACTTCGGCAACACCAGTTACAAGTTCGAAATTGACATCAAGTGACGCGGCAACCTGCGACGATGGTAATTGCGATGCCAAATCCCGAGGCACGTGGTACTGGTCGTAGTCTTCCTCCGATCTGACATTGTGTATTATTGATTTGAAGGTCTGCTTGCAAAGTGGACACTCGGTCTTTATTTTGGACCATTGAAGAAGGCAGGTGAAGCAAAATTGATGCAAACAACTATCCGTAAAAGAAGTGTTTATGAGTTTTCCAAGGCAGATGCTGCAATTGGGCGGGGGCGACGAGGTACCCTCGCTTCGTTCACCGGTGTCCGTACTTGGCACTAATCCCTCCGTTTTTACTGATTCCTTTACCACTGCACCGACACCATCCTTTCTTTCCAATTGTTCGTCCATCATTATTCTGCTGTATCAATCACAAACGTTAAAAGTCATTTATTTTATAACGAAAATAGTATTATTCAAGGCATTATTGAAGTCCTAAAGTGCGAAATACATACGACGCGTGCATTAACCCATCGAGCCATGGAACGTAATCAATTTCACATTGACGGTACTTTTATCCCGAAACTGTACAGTTCGTGCATCCTTTATGTGTGCATTTGGAATATTCACGTAGCAAATCACGGAGACTAGAGTAAAGGATTCCGATCTCTAGTGGGGAGCGTACGAAAAATTTGTCCTCAGAAATTCGTCGTGTAATGGTTTCAGATTTCGCTAAAAGCATCTCTTTCGTCGTAAAATTCTCGAGTGAAGTTAGCAAAAACTAAAATGCACGTGGAATCTGGCTGAACCTAGCCACCTATAGTAAATATACACATGGCTCTTCGGTGTAATCACGCGTAATTATTAAGTGGTAACACCTCTCGAGCGGCAGAAAAAAAGGCCTAACTTTGACGATTTATTTTGGGAGTATGAAATAAGGAATAGGATTTATTTTCAGAGGGTTTACAGGGTGCGGCGCCAAAATCCGGACAAATTTAACATTTTTTTAAACAGTTTTTATTGGAAAAATGGGGAAGTTTATAATTATTGTTTTACTAAATTGTTTGTTAAGTCATAAAGAGCACATTTACGCAATATAACCCCCTTCTGCTTAAATGACCACCACCATTCTCGGTCTGAAGTGTTCGCAGACCCGTTTTAATTAGTCGCGGTCCATATCGACGAATGCAGCTTCAATAGCGTCCCCCAATTATGCGAAGTTTGGATGTCTGAACTTGTTAGTGACCCTTTCAACGACGCTCCGTAAATAGAAGTCCAAAGGACTTAAATCTGGGCTGTTGAGAGGCCAAAACCTGAGGCGTCCGGCAGCATTGTTTCGTAAAAAGCACAAAACCAGGTTCAACTCGCTTTGTCCTAGCGGCTTCGGAAAGCATCTGTCTCACTTCAATTGTATAAGACTTGTAACGGAGGTCCTCCTCGATGATTCGGCGCATAGTTTTTTCACTCACACCGACAAACGACGACAATTTTCAGACCGACTACCCTGGATCCTCAAATTCAACTCTTGAGCCCGTTGAATGATTTCCGGCGTCTTGACAACGCGCTCCTTCGAGTGAGTTTTCCTTGCCGGTGTTGCAAAACCTTTTTTGGATTACTCCGACTCGTTATAGTTCACGACAACATCATACGCAGTTGATCTTGTGTACCCGAAGATTTCTGTCGCCGAGCACGCAGCGCGAACACCTTCGATAATCGCGGATCTTCGATTATACTCCGCACTTGGTTTCAACGCTGCAACTGTTCGGTACAAATGTTTAGTACATGCGTCAAGCTATTTGGACGCCAATCGCACCCTCTCAAAGTCGTACAGAACAGTGGGAAATAAAAATTAAATTTCGTCCGAATTTTTGGCGCCGCACTCTGTACTTAACCCATATTGAAGAATAAAAAAAAAATTATTATCATATTGATACCAAATGGCGTCTTTTTCAAACTGGGAACACGTATTACGTAAACATCGTTGCATCGATCGGTTTGAAATGTTGATAGTAGCTTCACAATTAAATTCTGTATCGGAATACGTAGCCGTTTTTTGTTTTAATGTAAACTTTTTTTGATAAACAATTTACTGATTTTTTGGCAAAATTCGATTAATTTTTTCAAAAGTGCACCATTTATACAAAATTTGATTTAAAAACCTGCATAGTCTTGTACCCAGTATATGTATTATAAAATAGTTTGGTTTGTTTTTCCAGGCCTTATACCGTCCTCCCGTGAAGATGTTTTAAAAAAACGATTTTCAGGATGCGCTCTGTCGCCGCCATTTTCTATGAAAATGACAATAGAAAAATGTTTTTTCATACTTCAATAAGTGTTAAATAAACACTCTGAAAAGAAATCCTATTCTTTTTTTCATATCTCCAAAGTAAATCGTCAAAGTTAGGCCTTTTCTTCTGCCGCTAGAGTGGTGTTGACCCTTAATGTAAAAGTTATATAAAACTATTCATTACTGCCAATCTGTATTTGGAATTATTGGAAATTAAAATCGGCGGTGAGTCGCCAATCCTTTATCTACCACACATCGGCGGCTCGCAGTGTCGGCTGACACACGCCTTATTTTACGGATTTATGATGCCGCTTCGGAAGTACGAAAATCGGACTCCTTTATTTTAGTCTCCATGTCAGCACACTTCGCTCTATTTCAGCTCAGCTAATATGGCCTAACCTAAAAACTTTGTGGTTTCAAATCGCGTGAAACGTATGCGTTTAGACGAATATTAAATATCTACAAAAGCAAGATGATGAAGGGAAAAAAACCGAATAAAACAGTTGAGCGCTGAATTGGATGTGACCCGTTGGGGTCGCACTAAGAACTTCCGGATTCTTTTATTTCGCATAGGAATTCAATAGGAATTGTTATTGAAAAAAGTGGTACAAAAAAAATACTATCATTAGGATTCATCTTTTAACACTAAACATACCAACCAGGGTCAAATGACCCCTTTCAAAACTTACTTTAAAACCGTACATTCATTGTAATTTCTTTCGCTCATCTGTCTTTCTGTTAATTTAACAAATTTACATTATTACAAATTTCATTAGAAGACAGAAATTATGTTGCGAATTATTTTCTTTAATAAATTAAGAATTTCTTTCTGAAAATCGACGTTTATTTCATAAGGGGTAAAATGACCCCCAATGGTTAGAATCGGTATATAGATGAGGTGCCGGTACGTTTAGTGTTGAAAGATGCTGATCACTGATATGATTAGCCTTTTACGCTGTCCGGCGGGTTCCATTTTTTCATAATTTATTGTTGACAATGAAATTTTGCAAAACCCGTTAGAGATAGAGAAAAAAGTTCCGAACATAAAATTTCTTTTTTTCATGAAAACATTTTTCGTCTGAAACTTTTTTTTCTGTCTTCATCCATTTTTGCACAATCGTAATTTAAACAATTAAATTGTCACTAACAAATAGACGGCATATGATTTGGTAAAAATGGTCATTGTATTTGCAATAAGCGACCTCAAAATGATATTGAAGTTTGCATCATTGGAACGCAACGCAAATTGGTTTTGCAGTCTTCATATTCAGCATTGCTCTTGCTTCTCGTTACCATTTAGACCCAGGTCCTTTCCTTGAAGGAAACCCCAATAAAACGTTTTAACGATTTTTGTCATCGATAATTCAATCTTGAGGGGAATTAATAGTGTATAAAATCTATTTTCGTTGCGTTCCAACGATGCAAACTTCAACATCATACCTCGAAAACATTAATTCCAATAATAAACTGCTAACCAAAAAAATAGTTTCTATAATCAAAAATAAATTCCTAGTTTCCTAAAAAGCGGCAAAACCACTGGACCGATCTTATCCAGATTTCAATCAGTTCTATGTTACACCAAAACGCTTTAATCGTTTCATTAGTCAATGAGAAATCGTGAACCAAAATTTTGTTTTCACACATTTTTACACGCACACACATAGTCATGTTTTCGAAAATAGTCGAAAAACATGGTCAAGATTTTGAAACGTGGAGATATGATGAAAAACCGATTTTCAATTTTCGGGGTGATTACAATAACTTCCTCTGTCGGACAGTTAAAAACAAAAATTCCAAACTAATCGACGGAATTCCATAATATTTCCTGGAATTTCCCAGGGTCAACCAAAATCCATGATATTTCCAGATTTTCCAGGATTTCCAGAACGTGAGACACCATGTCAGAAGTGTATAGTGCGATTAGTGAGAGAGGAGAGGGATAAAAAATATCTTATGTAAAAGAATTTACTTCGACGCAAAGATAAATCAATAGATAAACTGCGACACGGGACAGTGGATGCAAGGTTGGTGCATGGCGCCGGCGATCACCCAAGTTAAGCAGCTTTGGCTACAGTCTCTACTTGGAAGAGTTAGCGTGTAAGTAAGAGCTTAGCAGTTATATTGAGTTTTTGATGTAGTAAATACAACTGGAACTCAGTGAAAACGAAGCCACCTGAATCGGCACAGGTTATATTGCATTTGCCACGGACACAGTTTCCCTGTGTCCATGGCAAATGCAATATACCGTAACTAAGACGTCAGTGGGCGCAATGAAAGTTAGATTAGCTTAGCGAAGTGCAGGTAGGGAACGATAGGGGGAAAAATGGAAATCATGGTGGTGCGCAGGGTCATACGTAAAAACTTGAAAAGGTATATGTTGGAACAAAGAATGAAAAGAAAAAAAGAAAGCTATGAGACGGTTGCACAATGATTGAAAAGTAAAATTGAAATGTGAGAACGGTACGAATTTACAAAAAAACACCCGTCAATGGAAATGTTCACTGGCGCAAAACAGTGTCGTTTCTGCGTTTTGGTGATATTTTTCGATTGATCTTTCCCCAATGTCATTATTTTAACAATTTCATAGTTACACTTTTCAGATCGGCGGTTTTCTTTCATTGTTATTGCGCTGCATTCAGAATAAGAAGTGGGCGAAATTTAAAAACTTACTTGCTCATAGCAGCGTATCAAACTTGCAGTCTCTGAGTTTGAATTTGCATCTGCTTATATTTACAATCACTCTTCATCCTATCGCTCTGTTTCCATAAGTCATCTATAGCAGCTTCGGCTAGAATGAGTTCTATTAATTTTTATTTGAAGCATTAACTGCATTTATTCCGAAGCAAATTCGTGCAATACTAAGAAAATATTCAAATGATATGATAAATGCTTTGCTCTTCGACTCTACCCAACCACCTTTAGCCCCCTATATCTATATAATATATGCTGCACATGAGTAATTTTTGACATGTGTCAATGTAATATTAGCCACACACAAGTCCATATACGTATGCAGACTCGATCCATTTAGGCAGGAAGTTACCTCCGCATACGTTCATTAACTCGGTACGTTAAGGATTATTATCAATTATCCATAGTCACATATAGAATGTTTCATTATCTGGCGAAATTGTTTGTGTCACAGTAAAGTCGTGCCAACCATATTGAATCCTAAAATTTCTTCATCAATATCAATATGGAAATTTTGTCGAAACGATGAAATTTTCTCTTTTCGCCAACTTTAAGGATATTTCAAAAGATTTGATACAGCAGTATACACGCAACTGCCGCCGAGATATTTCGTTAAACTTCATCAAATTCAAACTGGCCATTCGGAGAATGTAGATATATAGCGTCGTTTCGTCAATGAGGGTATGCACAGTATGGCGCAGTATCATTATCGTTGATCATTCCAAACCCTCCAAACTCTCTGAACCCCTGATAATACAGTACATGACAATGCTATTTCGATGACTGACCTGCGGGCGAGGATTAATTATTTGTTAGAGGATAGTCCTTTCTTGCGGAACGCTCTTTCGTAGACTCGACTCACTCCATTCCGGTCGTTCTGACCCGACATTTAACTGAACCACACGGAAATACAGGTTGGTCGACGTCGATAAACTCGTAAAGATATAACGGTTCAACTACTCGCGGACTGGATACCACGCGCAACCACGCGATACTCAGCGATACTGCCGTTACGGGATACTATACTTCACATGACTTCACACGACTCGTCGCGACACGGTACACGGTCTCACACGGTCTGACGCGGTCTTACATAAACCGTGCCCACGAAGATAGAGGACTCTTTTTATGTTCTTTCTCCTTTGTTGGCCATCGCCATCTATCAACGGCATGTGCCACTTATAGAGGACTCTCCATCTTCGTCTTCGTCTTTTCCGCCTCGGTTTCGGGGTTTTAACAACGCCAAGTACCAGTGCTGGGATTCTGTACTTGTCTACCGACAACTATCGGTGTGTTAACGAGCGATAGCCTATCGGAGTCGCGCCTTTCTGCTGGAATCTTCCTTGCAATTGGTTGTTGCTCGCTACGCATCGGTAGTTGTCGGTACAAAAGTACAGAATCTCAGCACAGACGCAGTATCATAGCGTCTGACGCAAACGAGCGACAGCCAATTGCAAGGAAGATTCCAGCGGAAAGGCGCGACTCTCATAGTCTATTTCGGTTTTGCGGCAGACGCTATGATATTGCGTCAAGTACAGAATCAGCCCAGTGGTGCGATTCTTTACCAGAGGGGCGATTCTGTACCAGTGGTGCGATTCTGTACCAGGCGCAATATCATAGCGTCGACGCAAAACCGAAATAGCCAATTGCAAGGAAGATTCCAGCGGAAAGGCGCGACTCCCATAGGCTATTTCGGTTTTGCGTCAGACGCTATGATATTGCGCCTGGTTCAGAATCGCCCCTCTGGCGCAATATCATAGCGGCCGACGCAAAACCGAAATAGCCTAAGAGAGCCGTGCCTTTCCGCTGGAATTTTCCTTGTAATTGGCTGTCGCGGTTTTGCGTCAGACGCTATGATATTACGTTTGGTACAGAATCGCCCCTCAGGCGCAATATCATAGCGTCCGACGCAAAACCGAAATAGCCAATTGCAAGGAAGATTCCAGCGGAAAGGCGCGACTCCCATAGGCTATTTCGGTTTTGCATCAGACGCTATGATATTTCGTCTGGTTCAGAATCGCCCCTCAGCACAGGGGGTACAGACGCGAAATCCACGAGGCTGCGTGGGCGACCAAACAAGGGTGGAAAAAACGACGCGCAGTGACAAGAACACCGATTAGCCAAGGAAACCCTTAGAAAGGGATGTACGAAGGGAGGCTCGAGCCTAGAAAGGAGACAGCACGAGAAAAAGAGACACTCACACCCGTATTCATAGTCGTTCCTTGAGGAATCAGGATCCCTTATTCCCTAGATATTCCATTTAATGCCCGTATTCATAGTCGTTCCTTGAGGAATAAGGATTCCTTATTCCATTCTTCTTAAATGGAATATCTAGGGAATAAGGGATCCTTATTCCTCAAGGAACGACTATAAATACGGGCATAAGAAGAACGGAATAAGGGATCCTTATTCCTCAAGGAACGATTATGAATACGGGCATCAGTTCTCGATCTCAGAGTAGCGAACAACGAAATCGTTTTGTAACGCAGTTCGAAAATATAGTTATACGATATACTTTGCACCTTATATCTTGGTTTCCTCAATTTCTTTACCTTTTCACGCGCCGAGTCACATTTTCAGAACACTCACGAGGTGAGGTTTTGCTCTTCATCAGCGCGAACCCAGCGAATTCGACAACGTTGGTGACAATTTCAAAGTTCCTGCCGAAATACGTCCACGAGGCGTCACATATTCGCGACATCAGCGCCTCGTCGTGTCGGCTGGAACAAGCTGTATTTTCCGAATTCTGATCCAGTTACAGAACCTATGTGAAATTAGCCGGACAACTGGGATGCAGTCGATGTCTCGAAAGACAAAAACCCAAAATACAAAATCTCGAAAATTTTTGTGACGCCACATCCTGTTCCATCGAGATAAATCGTCATCTAAGATACACATAGGCGTAGCCGCAAATTTGCTTTGCTGTCAGTGTCAGTTGTGTGACATTAACCTAAATCATGAACACTAAAAGTCTTGTCTCAAGAATAAAAGTTTTATAATATAAAGTGTATCTGAGTGTTTATTATTTGTTTACCAATTTTCTCTTCGCTGTAATTGACTACCTGCGTATATTTACAAAATTACGATATCAGGAATTGTAATATGCAAGGATGATGCAAAAAAAACACTTTATGTTCCCGTCTGCTACAATTCCTTTTTGATTAACCTTGAGTGAATTATTACGTTAACGGCGATGGCAGCGATTGATGGTCCATGATTCTTTTTTTTTTGCTTAGAATTGCTTTAGGATTTCCTTTTGAAGACATATGGTCTTGTATGTGCCCTATAATATTGAAACTCCCGAAGGAAGAGCCAGCTATGCCAGGAGAATAGCAAGCTGCGTTCTATTCCGTTCGTTTGGTGAGACTGAGGGACGAGAAAGGGCCGCCAAAATTGAGATGCCCTGAAAGAGAATATCATGGATTTTATGAAACAGGCTCAACGGGTAAAAGCAAAAAATATACTTTGAAATCTAATATATTGAATAGAATACTTGTTATTTTTGTCTATTATTCATAATAATACATTGTCTATCTGCGTGTTTTGGTTCCTAACGAGGACGAGCATTGCTCAAAGCTTACATAGCCGATTGAAGGATATTCTCTACTTGATGTGATTACCTGCCTACACCCATTCGAGGATTGGAAACTTCTCTCGCCGGCGAAGTAAGTATCCATAAGAGAAATCAAGAGGATGAGTGTGTGGTCGTCAAAGTTAGGGCATGTGAAATCGTACAAATATTAGATAACCTGTGTTAGGTACTTCGAATCAAAGTATATTCAGCGAAATTAAAAAACGATTCTCCGTTGGTTATTGAAGTTCGTGAATCATACGGTACTGTATTTTTATCTATTCAATTCGTTATTTACTGGACTGAAAAGTAATGATAATAATAATAACTATACGTCTTAAAATTTCAGTAACTTTATGTTCAAATACCACTGACAAGCTGCTAATTCATCGGGAAAATATTGCAGCTGCTTGCATAGGAGCCACTGAAGCTTTTTACTCGATGAATTGTTCTGAAGGATTATCAATGCATAGCGTTGAGAATTACATACGTTACACTGAAGTTAAACTTCAGGAGGAAGAGCTCGGAGGGCAAAAATATTTTGAGCCAAATAGCACGAGCATTCAATTATTGAACCATTATTACGTCGTTCAACCGGCGATATGTCTTGGATAATGCGCATATAGAATACAATGCCATTTGAGGTTCCATTGGACTTTCTGGTACACGACCTTACGACGCTTTATAGGCCGACGCTGAAACTAACGATGAACACAAGCCAAGAAATTATCGTTGATTTTCAAGCGAACGACGATATTACAGTAGTACGAGTAATTTTTTTGTACTGAAAATTATTCCTACTACTAAATACGAATAATTTTTTTGTACTGAAAATTATTCCTACTACTGTAATATCGTCGTTTGCTTATAAATTAATCTGTTGGTATATAGTGTTCAATTTATATTATAAAACTTTTATTCTTGAGACAAGACTTTTAGTGTTCATGATTTAGGTTAATGTTACACCACTGACACTGACAGCAAAGCAAACCGCGAATTTGCGGCTACGCCTATGTGTATCTTAGATGAGGATTTATCTCGATGAAACAGGATGTGACGTCACAAAAATTTTCGAGATTTTGTCTTTCGAGACATTGACTGTATCCCAGTTTTTTTATAATATTAAAAACTACTTTTGGTGTGAAGTTAGTCGGATCAATTTTTTGTAATTATATATTCCACTTGATAAGGTGCTTAATCGATGCGCAATCGTTAGGTGGTCACGAATATGCTAATTAAAAGGTTTGGTAGTTAATCATATCTGGGCAAAACCTAAAAAACAATTGTTCTCCGAACACTGAAGATACGCGCAATCGTTTCATACGCAGATTACTGGCCGCTTCGTGATTGGCTGTAGATAAGAATTCTTCGAGCTCGTGAGGGCTACGATTGGCCAAGAAATGGTTAAAAGGGCCTCGAGGTACCTTATTGCCAAATAATCCTGAGGCGTTGGGCGCCAAGTACAAAGTACCGCCGGCCAGGGATCGACTTTATTTTATTTACTCCTCGCGATGCACGGCACAAAACCGCGCGGCGGAAAAACGGTGAAGACCGTGGTAGACTCGGCTAGCTCAGCTTACCTGAGAGAATATTGCCCATATCATAGTCGTTCCTTGAGGAATAAGGATCCCTTATTCCGTTCTTCTTAAATCGAATAAGGGATCCTTATTCCTCGAGGAACGACTATGAATACGAGTATAAGGCAGCGGGGCAGGGTAAAAGGCGAGTGATAACAACGCGAAGCTTTGGGAAACCGGGCTTATAAGCAAGCATTTTCCGGTAAAGTTCGAAAGCAATAAATCAAACATATCCGTGTAACCTGGAATATAATGAAACACAAATGACCAAATAATAAACGCAGACCGCCTGTAAACCGCTCAAATCATTTATTTAACCTTGTTACAACGCCGTAGGCAAATGCCCGTATTCATAGTCGTTCCTTGAGGAATAAGGATCTCTTATTCCCTAGATATTCCATCGGAATAAGGGATCCTTATTCCTCAAGGAACGACTATGAATACGGGTGAAAATCAAGGTGAAGGTAGAGTTGTCATAATCGTGGTACAAATCCATAGGCATGACCGTTGATACAGCTTGAAACGGTTACTCGCGATACAGTTCACAAATTTGCCAGAAACTACTATAGCCGTAATAATTAGTAGTACTGTAATGATTGGGGTTCTATCTTAAGACATTTGTTTAGGAAGTAAGTAAAAGGTATTTATTTCTACAGCAAGCTGAACAGTACACACTGGTAAGCGTTATATCCGACCTGGCGTCATGTATCTTGGTTTACAAGATCGACACGAGATGTCTATACTTTACAACTACTTATATGCCCGTATTCATAGTCGTTCCTTGAGGAATAAGGATCCCTTATTTCCTAGATATTCCATTTAAGAAGAACGGAATAAGGGATCCTTATTCCTCAAGGAACGACTATGCATACGGGCAATAGTGATTAGTAGCCTAATTAGAACGTTGAGTGATCAATTGTCAACTTCTGTGATAAAAAATATTGTAGCCTGCGATTCCTCGAGTTCATGAAAGCTACGATTGGCCCAGAAATAGTTACAAGGGAATCGGCTAATGCCTGTATTCATAGTCGTTCCTTGAGGAATAAGGATCCCTTATTCCCTATAACACGTTTCATAAACGTTCCTTGACCGAACAAGGAGCCTTATTGGCTTCCTTATCTCAAGGGAGCTCCCGAGCTCCCTTGAGGAGGGGACGCCGCCTTGGTCCGTTCGTTTTTGCTGCATTTGTGAACTTCTTACCACATGATGCGCAGAGTACAGCCAAATATAACCTATACAAATTTCACACATTTTAAGTTTGTGGTTACTTGTGGTGTCGCGTTTTCGGACAAAGTGTATAAAGAAAAAAAAGAATCATGGACAACGCATTTTTGAAATATTCTGATGATGAATTTGAAGACGAAAATCCAGTGAACAAAAACGTCGAGATAATAAAAACAAATTTTATGAAGTGGCCAACTTTCCATCCGTAATAGGATGTATCGAATACACCCATATACGCATAACTAATCCTGGAGGGAATAATGGAGAGGTAGTCCGGAATCGAAAAGGATGGTTTTCTCTAAATGTACAGGTACATTTTCTCAGCTGTTTTATTTTGTGTTCATATCAAATTTCGTATGTTAAATAATTATGAATAAGTTAATATCAAGTTAATTTTTTTGATTTGTTACTTTTATAAGTTGTATCTGGACCTCAACGAGAAATTCTTGATATAGTTGTCAGGCACCCTGGTTCGACTCGCGATGCTGTAATATTTTATCGAAGCGGTGTGCGCTGTCGTTTCGAGCTAGGACACCTGGACGGAATTTTACTTGATGATAGTGGGCATGCGGGCGGCAGCTATCTTCTAACACCTGTTTTAAGACCCGAGACAGACGCAGAAATTCGATAGTATACTGCACATACCAAAACACGAGTTATCGTTGAACAACTTTTTGGAGTTTGGAAACGTCGATTTTCATGCCTGTATTACGGCTTAAGAACAAAGTTGTGCACAACGTGGCAATTGTCTGTTCCATTGCTGTTTTGCACAATGTGTGTATTCAAAATAATTTGCCTTTATTTTAAGATATTTCTCTTAAATATGAAACCGTGTTGTGAACCAATTGTACTTTTTATATTAAGTTTTTATTCATGATGATTGGCATAATGTTAACCAAGATCAATTCATACAAATTAGCATTTGTACATATGTTTAGATTGAAAATTAATAATGATTTGAAGAATGTTTTTTTATGTATTAAAAACTAAAATAAAATGTTCTTTATTGAAACTGGCGTTTCAAAATTCAAAAACGCAATATTTAATTTCTTGTAATTAGTATATTTTGTATTAAACATAAAAAATGTATATAAATATACTTTTACATTGCACTTATAATATTATTATTTGTATCGACCTAAATATGGATAGACACACAGCCGTATATAGAACCAGCGATTTTTTTATGAGGAACAAAATATGAGGACAAAAATACTTCCGGAAGTTGATAATAAATTGCAAGAGATATTTTATTTTATCGTTCCCTTTCCTCGTAACTCCGTAGCAGTCTGATATTTTAACACTTATAATAATAATTCGATATTAAAAACATGAATATTTTATATAATACTATCTTTGCCCGAATGCCTGTCCCTCTCTCAACATTTTCAAGATAATGATTTTCTCTACGGCTTCAGCAATCGCAATTTTTTTAGCGTGAAGTTCCCGCTAATGCTCAATTGCTTCTCGGAGTTTTATTAGTAGTAGTTCTTTTTCATTGCAGTTCTGAAAATCCATTACTTTACCATTAGTACTCATATTAACTAATATTAATAATTAATATAAAACTAATATATAAGATTTTTCATTACCTTTAGGTTTTTACTCATTACATTTTTTGAACTCGTGTTAGGTTAGGTTCTGGTGCCATAAACAGTACTGCATCCACTCATCACTAAAATCCCTAAAATATTTCTTCCTTTCGAAAGGAAGACTCGAGGTACGTCTATGAAATAAGGCAGCCTTGGAGATTCAAGGGATCCTTCATGGAGGCTCCCTTCATCCTTAAGATAAAGACGGACTATGAATACGGGCATAAGCGCAGCCCCCATGAGTTCGTGGAATCGACGTCAAAGATATTTGTTATCTCGTAAGCTAATCAGACTACCAATTATCACCACACGATTCTGCTTCGATTGAGACCTTACAGAAGGAAAGCCGTCGAAAAATAACAGAATTTTGGCAATAACGGGCCGCGGGATGGTTACATTCTCTTGTCACGATTTCGTAGCCAATCGTAGCGCTCACGAGCTCGACGAATCTACAGCTACAATATTTTTCATATCGCAAGTTAAACAAATGACCACCCAGTGTTTTAATTAGCTATCAATCATTACCAAACGATTCTACTTCGATTGTCGTCTTACAAAAGAAAGTTTGTTGAAAAATAACAGATTTATTGATAATAACGGCCTCGATTCCCTCGTCCCTCACACGAGCTCGAGGAATTCTTATCTATAGCCAATCACGATGCGGCCGGTAATCTGCACATGAAACGATTGGGTATATTTTCAGTGTTCAAAGAACAATTGTTTTTTAGGTTTTGCCAAGATATGATTGACTACCAAACCTTTTAATTAGCATATTCGAGACCACCCAACGGTTGCGCATCGATTAAGCACCTCATCAAGCGAAATATATGACAAAAAATTGACCCGGCTAACTTCACACCAAAATTAGTTTTTAATATTTAAAAAAAAACTATTGACGACCAAACGTTTTCATTACGCTACCAATCGCCATTAAGCGATCACCAAACGAATGATTCGACCTAAAATTAGTAGAGTTGTCCGGCTAACTTACATAAGAAGTTTCAGAAGTACGAAGATCGGACTCCTTAACTCTAGTTTCCATGCTTTGCAGCTTTGTTCGACCGTGCTGTAGTGTGTCGTTGTTGAAAAGCACTGCGTCCGGCACCATTAATGTGTGTCACGTATATGCTTGTTGGAAAACTCTTGTAGGTGTGAGTGACACAGGTCCCGTAAACGGACGGGCCACAAACAGGTTAAAAAAAAATCTAGTAATATAAACATCGCGACACAACCTCAAGTACTCAAATTCTCTGTCTTGTTGGTTTGATCGTGAATCGTGGTGGTGGCCGTGAGCACAGTGAGATAATAATGATCACGTTGATGTATTGAAAAGTTTTTTGCGAAAAAAACCATCAATAACGACTTCTTTCATTTTAAACAATCAGACATACGGCGAAAGTATTCAAGATGTGCGCGAAAATGGCATTTCAACACCAAGCAGGCACTGCTATGGAGTGCCTGAGTGTAAGTTCTATATTTCCTTTTAATATGGGTACGGCCTTTCATCAAAATTTGCACGCCACTTTACGACAGTCCATAAAATGTAAAACTTTACTTACGACATATTGTTAAACGATAAAAAAATTTATGTAAGTACTGTTTTGTTAAACGACGTTCATTTTGCCCCACAGTGATGTCCAATTTTTATAACATTTTGAGGTTAAATAGGGAATTACGTTAGCGGTTCTCCGTATCCATCAACAACAGAACCATCGAACTAAGGCCTCTGTATCCCGTTGACGTTCGATGCCTCCAACGTTAATCGAAGTTTAAACGGACTCCAGTCTATCTCCAAACTATAAAAAAAAATTGAACCCTGTTTAAAACGCTTCAGAAGAAGCCGGCCTAAGACCCGGTCCGTAATTCCGTGGTTCTTCCGTAGTTCCCAGACCGGATAAATTGACTTTGAACTCCTAAATGGCCCTTGTGGAACTGAGCCTAAGCATTAGAGATTAAGATTCCATTTTTGTATTACGATTATGTATCGCATATTAGATTGTTCAAGTACATTCTGGTTTAGAGATAAAGAAGTATTCCGTAATTCTTGCTTCGTATGCACAATAAACTAATGTGTAAAAACTTTATTGGCCAAACGGCCTCGATAGCAAAGATTGTCCAAAACGTTAATAAATACAGCAGATAAGCATCCGGCTGCGTTGCCTAACTCAGCTTTTCATTGTCATTCATCACCGTGTCACTTTTTAATACAATATGTGCGAAAGAGACAGTACGATGAAAAGCTGAATTAATATTCAGCTTTTAATATCGGATATTGAATTCAGAGAGCGCACGGACGTATCAGTGAATATAAAATGCGGAGACATCGCCGAGGCAAAAAAGCATGCAGAACGCTTAGTTTAGAAATTAGGGAGAAAATATGCAATATTAGAGGATATGCAAGAATTCCAAGAATTCTAATAGCTGGTGGAAGGCAAAGAGGGGAACTTCAAAACGAATTGAAAAAGCAAAACCTAGAAGAAATGGAAAATCCTTTACTCGATATCACGTATATACGGTCTGTTCAAGAAGAAACAGACTGTCATAATCTGGAAAAAATAAAAATTTAGATTAATTTTTCTTTAATATTAAAGTACGTATTATTAGCTTTTGGCAATTATCTAATATCTCGTCCAATCACCTCCATTATTGATTATTGCTTGACAACTTTTTCTCATGGTATCGACGAGATTTTCTCCGTGTTTACAAAAACATCCCCAAACATACATTATTCCAGGGTATTTTACTGTGCGCTGAAGCGTCCTATGACTCTTCGTTGACCACGGTTTTGATAAAGGAGACCATACCCAGAAACAAAACTCGTCAATGAAGATAACATTGTCCTAATCTCGATCCAAATTTTTCTTTGTCCATGCCGGTCCTTTCACCAGGAAATTGTGGGTGTCGTTGCACAGGTGTGAAAACGCACGTTATTTTTCCATGTTGACAATATTCTACAACCCTCCTAAGATTCCCATGGATTGCATAAGACTCAAAAAAAAATTGTCGATGGGGTTATCGCATATTATTGAGAGTGATGGAAAATTCTGACGGGGAAAGGGGCACTGACACATTATAGGGACCAATTATATCACGGGAAATATTCGGATGTCCATATACAAGTGGGGGGAAACACCTTGGCGGACAAACCAGATACCCTGAATTGCGGCGGGCAGTGATTGGCGGGGGTCGAAAGGACCAATAAACACACTCACACATGGGTGGATGACGTGGCCTAATAACCAGTCAGGGCGGCGGGTGTGATTGGGGGAACTACATGTGGTGGGTCGGGTGGCTCTGTAACGGCACCTTACTACTCCCAGATGCGCGAAGCGTAAATTTCGGGAGCCCTCGAACCCATTCGAGTTGAATTGTACGCATTCCTAATGTCTGTTGAGTTTTATTATAACACTAAACGTAAACTCAATGGAAAATATAATTTGACGTCAATGTTTACAATAGTGAGTACAGGGATGCCCAACAGTTGTCTCACCCCCTCGGGCGCCGATCGCACCCGCAACGTCTATAACACCCCTTATATAAAGGTGTCCAAACATTGATGGCTCGTAATTTATACAACACCCCTTATATAAGGAGCCCCTGCATTTGCCAACTCCTCGACCCCTAGAATGGCCGAAAATGACCGCAAATACACCACTGCATTTGCACCTTCTGGGGGGGGGGGGGGGTGGTGGTGGTAATCATCACCGTATGGTAAAGCTGACCCATCTCCCTTTGCCATAAAGGGACAATGGTCACCTTCACCATACGAGCGAGGTCATGTCCCGTATGGTGAAGTTGACCTCGATTTTTTTCGAGGTCAGTGGCGGCGATATATTTGTATAATACTAGGGGGGCTCTGCCCCCCTTCGCGCTTTGCGCGCCAACCCCCCCTCGGGCCATACCATTCGGCGTACCCCCCCCGGGCTATTCCATTCGGCGTACCCCCCCCCCCCCTCGGGCTATTCCATTCGGCGTAACCCCTTCCCCCCGCGGGCCTATTCCCCCTATTATTATTATTATTATTATTATTATTATTATTATTATTATTATTATTATTATTATTATAGGTGGGTCAGCTTCGCCAAACGGCAAGGTCTTTCCTGTTTGGTGAAGCTGACCGGTTTCCCCTTGTGGTAAAGGGAAATCGGTCAGCTTCACCAAACGGGGAAACCCTAACCCGTTTGGTGAAGCTGACCTCATCAACTCTTGTACACGGCGGCGGCGGCGGCGATATCTCTCTATATTATATAAATATTTCGCCGCCGCCGCCGCCGCCGCCGTGTACTAGAGTTGAGGGGATCGAGCGTCGGCGCGGGTGGGGGCGGGGAAGGGGGGGTTGGCGCGCGAAGCGCGCAGGGGGGGCAGAGCCCCCCTAGTATTTATATAATATAGAGATAGAGAGATATATCGTCTATGTAGTGACATCGTTTAAAAAAATTTGTATACATGGTTTTAGAAGTCATTTTTTTCTAAGTCATCAAAATAATTTTTTTAACTATCCCTTGTAAATTTTTGTTTCATTTACTTTTGCATAACTGGAGTTAATGATGTGCTAGGGAATGCACAATGAGAAGGTGATGCAAAAAAAATTGTTTTTTTGGTGCCTCCACCCCTTAAAGAAAAATAATAATGTACCGCGTTTACATGATGTAGAATGACATAGCAGATGAGACGTCGTCGACCGCAATCCATTCATGACGCACAGACTGGAAAAAGTCAACTCTGATGCAGGTGGGAACTGTCTGAAAGAAACGGGTTCTCACCTACATCAGAGGTAAATTTTTTGATTTGAGGGGGTCGAGTTGGCTTAAGCTAGTTCGTAATCAAGCAAATTGACAGCCTCAGAGTTTTCATATCAGAACGTTTGTTTGATTTCAGATACCTATTACGTTACACAAAGAAACTGAATTGAACACCAACGGCGAAGAAGTCATGAAATGCGGTTTCAAAATAGGTGGGGGAATTGACCAAGATTTCAGAAAGAGCCCGCAAGGATACACGGATAATGTATAACGATTTCTTTATTACTCTGAGGCTATTACCATATTTTAAAAACTAAATTGGAATTCTGTGAACTATTCGGAACGAGCTCACCTAAAGCAGCGACATAACATTGTCTCGTGATCCAATGCTATAGAAATGAACGTCATTTGACCATTATTTTATTTATTCAACATTGAGTATCACGCAATAATCGCTATTTTAAACTACCGACACAATAGGCTGATACCCACTCCTCCTTTTGGACGAGTAACCGAACGCTCCAACTCTTGAAAAACAAAATGCCCGAACGTACGAGTATTTACAATGTATAGAAATCCGAACATACCATAACCCTAATATTCCAACGTTGTCGAATGTGAAAAATACCCCGAAGCACATAAGGCTCCGAGTTAACCAAACTTCCGAAATCTATAACCGCAATCATCAAGTTTCCGTTTATACGAAGTCTCCAAAATGTCGGACAACCGGAAGTGAACATTGCGCGCTGCTCGATCTATGTTCAAGTATGAGAATTAAGGTAAAGATAGGGGATAATGAATAGGGTCCGCAGGTTCGTGGAGGATTCGTCACGACACGGTTGAAAACACTAGGAAAAAGTAAGTGACGTTAAACTTTTTTTCCGGACAGTGACATTTTTCGAGGCTCTGAATAATTTCACATTATGGGAACTTATAAAACATTTAGTTGGAAGGGACATAGAAAATATTCACTCCCGTAGGACTTGGAAAAATATCGACCACGTGTGACTGAAAATTTTTCCATCGTGGAGCATAGAGAAGATTTTGTTTTTTTGGAACATAGAAAATATTCGAGTCTATAGAATTTTGCGTATTATTTTGAATGAATATTTTCGTCTTTTTTAAGATTTTCGAACACTCACGGATAATTAAGTTTCAAACTCCGAAAGATGCTCATTATTTTTTCGATGTTCGAAAATCTTTGAAATGACGAAAATAATACGAAATTTATGAAATAATACGCAATAATACAAAAATTTTCAAGACCTACAGGATCGAATATTTTCTGTGTTCCTAGAAACCAAAATTTTCTCCATGTCGCACGATGGAAAAAATTTTGAAGTCGTAGTCGCAATTTTTCCAAGTCCTACGTACGTGAATTTTTTCCATGACCCTTTCAACCGAATTTTTTATAAGTTCCCATAACGTGAAATTGTTCAGAATCTCGAAAATGTTCAAAGTCCCTATAAAATTTAAATGTCATTCACTTTTTTCAAGTTCTTTCAATCTTGCCGTGATGTGAATCCTGTACGCACTTCCGTGTCCTAATAATAAATTACAAACAATGACATAATAGATAGGTTGATTTCCAGTAGTATGGCGGACATCGGATTTTACAACACCTTATAATCTTTCACGTCTTCGTTAGCTTCTACATATTGCAATCCACTTACACATGACTTGCCTTAACTTACACTTAACTTAACCTAACCTGCCTCCTTTTACATATCACTTTGTCCTTATGAACTATCCACCCTGACTAGCCTCTACTGTACCTCCCCCTTCTTATCATGCCCCTCTGCTACTCTTAGTTTTCAGCCTTCCCCATGCCTTCAGGTATTCGCACATTTCCACGACGATTTCGCCGCTTAGTGTTACTTTCAGCCAGCTCGCCAGCACTTCGCCCGCCCTGCCCTCTGTCCATTTATTTACCCCTTCTACCCATTCTTTCCTTATTGTCTTTCTTGCTACCGTGCAGCTCCATATGTATTCAATACTTCCCACCTCCGTCTTACACAGCTCGCATAACCAACTCGTGTGTACTTTTTTGCCCACTTTCCCGCATCTCAATCTTGGCCATTCTTCTCCCAGGTCCCCTCTCGCTCTTGTTTCGTCCCAGTATGTTTCGTTTCCCAATTTAGTTTTAATTTCTTTGTACATTTCACAGAATGTCGATCTATCAATCCTTACCCGATCGTTTTAAGGTAGTAGTCTGGTAACTTAAGCCGATTTTCATGTCTTTTTTGAGGGCGTTTTTTTGTAGGAAAATAAAAATGAATCTTTTTGGATATTTAGGATGTTTTTATTTACATATTAAAGATACAAAAAAAAATTTTCTTCAAAAAATTTAATAGCTTATTATTATTATTATTGATCGAAGTTGGCACCTCGAAGTTGGCAGCCCGGGTCCTAACCGGGAAATTTTTTCACCCCTAACTTTTTATTTTACAACCCCTTCTTTGCTAAAGTCCTTTTATTTTAGCAAAGAAGGGGGTGTAAAATAAAAAGTTAGGGGTGAAAAAATTTCTCGGTGGTTCCGACGAGAACTATAAGTGTGTAGAGTAGCCTGTTAAAAATTAAAAGCAATCAGTTCGGTAGAAAAAAAGTTAGGACCCGGGCTGCCAACTTCGAGGTGCCAACTTCGATCAATAATAATAATAATAATAATAATAATAATAATAATAATAATAAACAATTAAATTTTTTTATACAAATTTTTTTTTGTATCTTTAATATGTAAATAAAAACATCCTAAATATCCAAAACGATTCATTTTTATTTTCCTACAAAAAGACGCCCCCCAAAAAAGACATGAAGACCGGCTTAAGTTACCAGAGTACTAACATTAACTTAAACATTCTGCTCCGACTTTATTACCACTCCTTCCTTCAGTAATTTTTCCACCATACGTATCTGCCCCCCTCCCCCATGAGCTTACAAATTCTTCCTTCCCCCACCTCTCGCATTGCTTCTTCGAAATCCTTGTTCCATTTCGAAGGGTTCTCATTTGTAATCCCTCTGACTTCCTCCCGCAAGCATATTTTCGGCGATCTAGTATCAATCATTTTCAAGATCCGCATTAAATAGTTGCCGGGCCTTCTGCTTACCTCCACTTCTACACTACGTTTCCCTGATTCTATCTTCCATAAGTAGTCCGGAGTGTTACGGGCTACTGTCAGTGCTAGTTTTACTAGCCTGCCTTACGGTTTCTCGATTGTTACTCCCCTTTTCCACCCCAAAATCGCGCTCCGTAAAGCGTACCTGCTTTAACTAGTGACTCCATTAATTGTAGCCTGTTCTCAAGCTCAAACAATGGCATGCTATAAAAATACCCAGAGTAGATTGGATTGGTTGAATACCGATCACAATAATTTCGTGAGAGACGGCGGTTACTTTCTAATTTTCTCCCCTATCTCTTCAATTACATGAGTTGTAATTTTATTATCATTAGAAACTCAGGAAAACTGCCTCTGACTCAGTACTCGGCGTGTGAGCCAATGCACGTCTCCCTATTAATTTATCATGCTTTTATTGAGTATCCAAAAGTACGATGCAGTCGTGGTACTCGCTATCGAGCACCGAGATCGTGTCCAAAAAAATTATAATGTCCTTATAAGGCCGCGTACGATCTACGTATTAGACCGATTACGTATTAGAATTTTTTAAACCATGATATCGCATCGGTATTCGCCAGAACTCTTTTAATTATGCTTTAGTAAGATTAGAACTACCGAAAATATATATTATTTTAGTTTAGTCAGAACTCTTCGAACTCCGACAACATCTCATTGTTATATACGGATACTACTCGCAGAACGAGTTTTATGACACTAACATTTTTTCGGCCAAGTTTAAGGGATAACACCACTGTGACCCCCTGTTTTTTTTCACATTTTTCAAGAATTTTTTTTTGTGGGAAAAAAAAGAGATATTCGAAAAAATTTTTTGGGTTTTGTTCCTTGTTTATTAATGTATCAAAAACATTTTTTTCACATTTTTCACGCCGCATGGTGGCGCTGGGGAAGCTCTCGCGTCAGGTGCTGTCATCTCCGCGGCACGCAGCAGAACTCTCTTCAACGTCGATTTGAAAAAAAATACCGAGTGTTTTCGTTAATAATATGATATTTTGAAGAGAAGTACATAGGGATTTGGAAAAATATTGTTTTAAATTTAACGTCGCATAAAACTTTATTTTATGCGACGACATATAAATTAAGGAAGACAACCAGTGTGACTGCCCCAAAAAGGTGATTTTTGAGAATTAATTTTGGATGAAAATATTCAATTGTCAGCGATTTATGCGCCATCTCCCTAGTCTCAAAAAAAAAAAGTTCTCCCACTGCTGCAGTGATTGCGGCTTTCAGAGTACCTGAAACAAAAAAAACGGCCGTTAAACTAGAAGGTATAGCCACTACAATGACGCAGGATTGTGAACAAAAAAATTAAAATCCAACAAAATGACAGTGTTTTGAAAAAAAGTTCCAAATTATGGTTAAAAATCTGATAGTTTTTTGCATGGCAAATTGACATTTTTTATCCAATCGAAAAACTGGATGGTCATTGCACGAAGAAACAAATACTAAATACGCTAAAACAAAATTCAAGTCGATCGGATGATTTGTATTCGAGTTAGAACTGCAGCAAATTTGAAAAATGTTTTGAGAAAAACGCATTGAAAGTTTGTGAACCTTTCGGTTCATAAAGGTTCACAAACTTTTTAGAGGGCTGTGGTAGGGCTTAAAGGTTTAAAGGTTCACAAAGCTCTTTAGAAGGCTGTAGTTCAAAAATTATCTGAGATCCGCACTTGAAATTCTAGTATGTCATTCTTGAAGGTATAGACTATCGAAATATGCAAAAAAAATCGATTTTTTTAATGTGTCACTGGTGATCCCCCTTAATGGTGCAATTTTTTTTCTGTGTTTTATGAATTCCATATTTTTTTCAAAAACTTTAGTCAAATTGACTTCAAAACAATCCTATAGTAATTCTTGTTGCGATCAGTAGTTTTCGATGTATCCATTTTTTTTTTTAATTCTTCAACTATTTATGATTTTGCAATTTTGTTTTTAGTTTTTTCGTAATCTTATATTTTTTTGGGCAACTTCAGTCAAATTGACGTGAAAAATGTTCTATACTAATTATAGCTACGACTAGTCATTTTTAACTAATGCATTTTTCAAATTATTTTTTCCAACTCAAGACATGGAACAAAAAGAATGTAAATCCATGAATTAAGTTGGAAAAAAATGTCAAAAATGCATAGCTTGAAAATTCCTGCGCGTAGCTATAATTACTATAGAACCTTTCTTACGTCAATTTGACTGAAGTTGTCGAAAAAATATAGGATTACGAAAAAACTAATGACAAAATTGCAAAACCATGAATTGTGTTTTTACGACAATTTGACTACAGTTTTTGAAAAAAAATAGATTATTAATAAACATTCAAAAAATTTCAACCTTAATTTAATTATCATCCCATGGCCATCCCACTCTATAAAATTCAGTATTGGAAGAAAAATATACAAACTTTGAGTAGAAAAAGAGTGACATCAAATTTACAGATGGGCAATTTTCAAACGGGCCACTTTTATAAAAAAAAAAGCTTCAGACGTAAAAACCACCCCCTCTGCTTGGTTACTATTTTTTTCGAAAAATTTGGGCTTTCTTGAGACTGAAATAATCGAAAAATAATAAAGAATTAACCATTTTTTTAAATTCTCTCGAGAACCAATGGAGTTAAAGCGCTGCAATTTGCTGCAGCATCACTTCTTATTGTGTTCAATTAGATGTCAAAAAGTGAGACTAAGTGACAAATTTGGAGCCGGAAGACTACGTGAGAATTAGTGAAATGACCCATATACTTTTTTATCATTATTAATTAAGATTGGTGGAAATGTAGGTATATACATTGGACCTTTCAGTTACGATATAAAAACTGATTACTTTACGGGATAGAAGTTCAAAATAAATGTTGCGAGCGCAGTATTTGACGAGTTCGTAAACCTATCAGATATTAATTGGTTTGTTGTACGGTATATATGTAGACTTTTGCCTTTTTACTCACCGAGGACTTTGGTCGTAAAGTAGATTTTCATATCCTTATTTCTCGAAGTGATCACCTTTTATATCATAACCGGAAGCTCATTGTATATACAGTCTATTTTATCAGATAGCAACCATCGTCATTTGGTAAGGAGCCACCGCAGCGCCATCTGTCCTTATCCGTTTGATTCTTTGTTTCGTGCTCTTTTGCGCAATATATTGTTTGCCGCCACATCATGTTGATATCAGTGAATTCGTTATCTTCACAATAAATACAAAATTCCTGAAGGGATACGAGGCGGGGTTTTTAGTAAATTATGTGGAAAGGACCGAAACTGATGTATAAAGCGGCTGCAAAATATATGCGGAATCAGAGACATTCGTTGAGGCTTGGGTAAAGCGATATTTGGAGGTTGGAAATGTAGACTATTTGCCGGAAAGGGGACAAGCCCACGTGACATTAACGAAGGAGGATAAAACGATCTTACGTCTTCTTCGAGTCAAGCCAGACCTCTCGCTGCGCTGTGCCCGAATGAAACTCCGTAAAAAAACGAATTCACGGCTCTGTAAATACGATTCGAAGTCGCCTGAATGAAAAAACGTGTCTTTTCGGTCAAATTTGACGAAACCTTTATTGTCAGAAAAGCACATGGAAAAATGACTGACGTGGGCACAGGAAAAACTGAATCTAGATTGGGACAACGTTATCTTCATGGACGAGTCTTCTTTCTGGAAATGGTCTTATCAAAACCGTCGTCAACGAAGAGTAATAGGATTCTTTAGCGCACAGTAAGATACCCTGTAAAAATGCATGTTCTGTCATGCTTTTGTAAACGCAGTTCTGGTTTCCTCTTTCTGTTCACGGGCTATTTCAATACCGAGAAAATGCGCACCATCGACCAAAAATGCTTGTTGAAGGCTGCCGAAAAATTTCTTGGTTCTGGAAAAACAAGTTGGGTGCAGCAAGAAAACAATGACCCTAATCATCACAGCAAACTATGCAGTGCGTAGAAACAACAAAATAATGTCATTACGATGAAATGGCTGGCTGTCTCCAGATGGTAATTCGATTGAAAATGTGTGGTCGTCCATGAAAATGAAGCTCCAAGGAAAGCCAGTGTACACAGTGAAGCAGAAAATCTTGTCGGAAGCACGGGAAAAAGGTGTCAAGCTATAATCAGTAATGGAGGTGATCGGCCGAGATGTTCGGCAATTGCGTAATAGCTACTAATATGATGTTGAAGTTACGAACGTTCTGACAAAAAAAAATTAAATTTACTTAACTGGAGAAAACTTACTCCTCAATTGTACGGGAGTATATATTCGTACAAAAACCACATGATTCAGCCTGCTAATAGGATTAAGAGGCGATAAAATTAAGCTCCGACTCGGTTTTGTTGAAAAAAAATTATTTCTCGCGTTCCAAGCCCGTGTCCTATTATTTGATTATTCGAGGAGACTGATAGGACTCTCTAGTATGTACAAAAATATAAAACAAAATATTTAGGAAAGGAACCTTGATCAACGCCTTCAACGCCGGTCAGAACGACCATATTCCGTTCAAGCGTTCATCAAGGTTTCTTTTCGAATTATTTTGGTTTATATATTGTTAACATAATAGAGAGTCCTATCAGTCATCTAGAATAATCAAATAACGGGACGCGAGCTTGGAATCCGAGAAACAATTTTTTTTCAACAAAATAGAGCCAGAGCTTTATTTTATCGCCTCTTAAGCCTATTAACAGATTAAATCATGAAATTTTTGTACGAATATATGCTCCCGTTCATTTAAGGAGAAAGTTTTCTCTAATTAACCACATTCAGTTTTTTTGGCAGAACGTTCGTAACTTCAACTACATATAATATGTACTTTAATTTAAAAAAACCTATTTTTACTTTATATTTTTTCCAGATTATGGCGGTCTTTTTATTCTTGAACAGACGTACATCCTGTTTTTTTTCTTCATTTTTATAGATAGTTTTTAGAAAATAATTAATTATTTTCTGTAACCTGTACATTTTTATCCGCTTTACAACTGGCGCTATACAGGGTGAGGCACTAACTGTTGCCACGTAGAATAACTCTAAAAGTACGATAGTAGTAGAACATTTTTTGAAACAAAAGTCGCATGGGACAACGGGGGCTATCATATGGCGTTAGTTTTTTGTTGCTAGGTGGAGTTATATCGGAGATTTCAAGATCAACTTTGTTTTTTTTTTACATAGAATGCTATGTTTTGGTACTTATTTTCTATGTTTGGTACTAGTGACCATATTTTCGCTGGTCAGTATCCGCCGCAGCGAGGCACGAACCCTCGCACGATATCTCCTACTCGCTCGTTCAATGTCTCCCATAATTCCAAAATTTTATATTCACATCTGCCGTCACCATGCAGCACGTTTGGGCTGTTCTTTAAATTTGTATATGTTTAATATTTTTAGGGTTCCGTACTGTTACGTCGTGACGTTTTCCCCGGATATTATTTCCATTAGTGTGGCAATACTTTAGTTCCGTTGTATAATTTTATCCGCTTTAAAACTCGTGCTGTAGATGAGCTAGAGATTACACAACGAGAAACTGAATTAAAAAATAGTTTCTCTGATTACTCGACTCTCATAAGATTCGAGTTCTCGCGCTCCGTGTCGACCGCGGAGTGCGACGTGTAACACCTTTTGGCTTTTTCTACCGTTGAACGAGACCATATATAGGCGTTCTCCTTTCTACGTCAAATACAGAATACAGAAAAGAGGAACCGAGATCCATTCTTCACTTTCCGTAAAGCAAAGAAACTATAAACCCCAATCTTTTAAATATCGTTCGCAACCCATATCGAGCGAACGATATGGAACTTTTCCTCTTGCTACCTAGCACATCCGCCCGAAAATACAGAGAGGACCAGGTGAAAGTAGACATCACCGTGAGTGCATATATGGGAAATTAAAATCTGTAAGATCTTATTGGCTATGGCTTTCCGTCGTTAGTGCCGTCTCATATCGGCCGTGTCGTCCCGAGCGACAAATGACAGAGCGAGCGAGCGAGCGATTAATCGGTCATGGTGGGAGCAAGGGAAACTGCTGTTAACTCCTCGGGGCTGGCGTTAGTAAAAATTAAACGTAAAGAGCGAAGAAACTGAACAATTCCAAAGGTTTTAAAACTTTGTATATAAATTTAGAATAGTATTGTGATATTTAGGGCCCGGAAGTCCGTACAGGATTCGTCATGGCTAGATTGAAAGCACTCGGAAAAAGTGAACGATGTTTAACTTTTTTAGGGATTTCGAACATTTTCGAGATTCTGAATAAATTCACGATAAGGGAACTTATAACAAATTCGGTTGGAAGGACATAGATAAAAACACATATCCGTAGGATTTCGAAAAACTTCGGCTACTTGGGGACTTTGAAAGTTTTTCCATTGTCAGACATAGAAAAAATATTGTACTCTAGGAGCATAGAAAATATTCGAGCCTGTAGGATTTACAAATTTTTGTATTATTTTGCCCTTGTATATTTTCGTCGTTTTAAAGATTTTCGAATAAACATCGAAAAAATAATGCACATCTGCTCGAGTTGGGAGCTTAATTATCCGTGACTGTTCGAAAATCGTCAAAAAAATGACAATACTCAAAGTTAAAACAATACGAAAGTTTCCAAGTCCCACAGACGCGAGAATTTTCTATGTTCCTCAAAAAAAAAACATTTTTTCCACGTCCCACGATGGAAAAGTTTTCAACGTCACACGTAGTCGAAAATTTTCCAGGGCCTCCGAACGTGAATTTTCTCTATGTCCTTCCAATCGAATTTTTTACAAGTATCCTTAACGTGAAATTATTCAGAGTCTCGAAAAAGTCCGTAAAAAAGTTGAATGTCGCTCACTTTTTCCGAGTGTTTTCAATCTTGCCTTGACAAATCATGTACGAACTTCCAGACCCTGATGATATTGAATCTCAGTTTGCACCACATTAGGAGACACGTATTATTCTTTAATTTTGAAAAAGTAGTTTTCCGCGCTAATTTGTTGGGAAAAAAAACAATAATGTCCACGTAAGAGTATCCGAAATACTGAGCTATGTAATGAGATATTCGGAATACCGGACCGAGTCTGCCTCTCGTATTTTTTTTCCTGGGAAATTAGGGCAAAAGCCACCATGAAAGATGAAAGGTCCTAAAACGGTGCTAACTGATATTTGACTCTCAATACCGCTCTAAACGTATACAGTAAGTTTCAAAATTGTATACTTCTTTGCAGGGCAAAACCCTGATTGACATTGGCATATCAATCCATTGCGTGACAGTGAAAATAAAAAAATCTACTACTCGAGGATCTCATGCTGCATAGGGTGGGTTGCAGGATGTTGTAATGGAATTAATAAATGTGAGTACAACGTGAATGTGTTTGGTATAGCATAGCATAGTATTAATTGTTTATATAAAATACCGAATAAATAGTAAAATTTCAATAACTCCAATTCGTTAACGTTTCACGTCAAGTCGGTCAGGAAAAAAGGGAAATTAGCCATGGGTGTTTCAAATTTTTATTAAACCAAGAGCAACTAATTATTGTGGTCAACTATAAACCGGTGTACATAAGACTATATTGGGACAAAGCATCTTTCATTGAAATGACTGTTTTTTTTTTTCAAAATTGTGACCAATATCACGTGACCGGATTTAAGGGGGAAACCAGTTTAGATGGTTCGAAAAATCGACTTTTTTTATTCCATAAACTAGCTGACCCGGTGAACTTTGAATCACCTAAAATTTATTTGATTGTAACTTCATAAGCGATTATCAATCCTAATCAACCTTTCAACTCCAATTCATTGAAATCGATAATATTGAATGAAACTCGTTTGTAATGCAAATTAATTCAATGTCTTTTATTTACATGAAAGATAAATGCAGTTAACATTCAATGCAAAGCTTTCTGGTAGACTACGTTTTTCGTTTTGTTTTCCGGCGCGTAAATAAACAACGATGATGGCTTTCCGACACGCGAACACGCGACATACAGTTCTCCATGCGCGAAACACGGAAACTCCAAGTTAATTCCGCAAACTTCCATCGACTGGCCTAGTGATTTGCTGATGGTCATCGCGAAGGCTAGACGCACGGGGAATGCAGCCGTTTGAAATCGAATGGCAAGTCCGTTGGAATCATCGGGATGCGCGGAATCAAAACAGCCTCTCCTTTGTACTTTCCCTTGATAATCGTCGCCTCGATAACGTTGTTCATAAGCTTTTTCACAGCCAGTCTCGTTCCATTGCATAGTCGAGGGTGATTGATGTTACGCAACATGATGATGATCGGAATTCAAAAATTCTGTCGAATAGTTGACTACTTGCTCCTGGTTGATAACTGTGTCAACCGATTTCAAGGAAAACAACTGTCCCGGAATGAAATTTTGAATGGTCGCATTGAGATCATTGACATCTTTGTTTTTCGCCGCCAATATGGCTCGTTCGCTCAGCCAATTATGGTTTTTGAAGTTCTGCGCTATGTTCGGAAAACACGCCAAATGAGCTCCTCCTTCGATTCGGTCAACTGACAGAAATCGGTGGGCAATGCGATGAATCCGGTTGAGATGTCAACTGCGATTTTCCCATTACCAATGTCCAACAATTTCTTCGAAAACACATCTGCATTTCGATCTTGTTGCAAAAACACTCGCATGTTAATCGTTCATCGGAGTGTCTTCACATGCCGCCACAGATTTGATGATTTTAAGCACGCGTTTAGTTCGTCAGCTATAGTTGATCGTGGAATAACTCGAAGAGTTTGACGAAAATCACCGAACAACAGAATCATGGCTCCACCAAAAATGTTTTGATTGTCACGAAGATCTTTCAACGTTCTGTCCAGCGCCTCCAGTGACCTCTTGTGGACCATCGTTCATTCCTCCCAAACGATCAATTTGAATATCTGTAGAATCTTCGCCATTGCGCTGTTTTTGGCGATGTTGCAAACTGGTGTCTCGTTGATTTGCATGTTCAGTGGCAATTTCAAGGCAGAATGTGCAGTTCGTCCGCCTTGTAATAAAGTCGCTGCTATTCCAGATGAAGCCAATGCTAGGGCAACTTTATTCTGCGATCGAATACTCGCCAAAAGCAATGAATTTAAGAATGTTTTCCCGGTCCCTCCGGGACCATCCAGGAAGTGAATTCCACCAGTTCTATTGTTCACAGCTTCTATCAAAGAGTCGTACGCAGTCTTTTGATGTTGATTCAATTTCAATTCAATTATTGTTGTTCTCTTTGTAATTCGTGATTGAATGCATCGTGCATTGGACGATTTGGCGATATCATGCCCAAATACGACAACACTTCATTCGCCATCAATAAACACGTGTCTTCTGTCATGATCAATGTCTCATTGTGAATTTCTGCAGTCATTTGCAATGTCGGATTTAACGTTTGGCGACGCACACGATGCGAAACATCTTCAGACACGTCGTCCTTATATTTGACCCACAAATCGTTCGGATTCGAAGGGAAACATGTGGATATGATAATCGCAATCAATGTGCGAATTTGATGCGGTGATGAAGATATGACGGAATCTTTCAGCGTATTGTTACAATGCGAATCGTTCTCGAGCAACTGTAAGAGTTGACACGCCTCAGGGCAAGTCGCACAGAGATGCTCATTAACGGTTCTCAGTTGTTGAAACGACGTCGGACCACGAACATTCACCAACAACAATCGAAGAACAATATTTTCAATATTGTTCTCCTCGTGTCTCGTTAAAACACATTTAAATGGATTCAAATGTCAAATGATGTGCAGCTGAATTCATGAATTCTTCCAAATGAATACAGCTGCTTGATGCGCAGCTGTCAAACGATAGGTAGTGGCAATAGGTAGTGGCAACTCCCATACAAAATTACCAATTTTGATTAAACATTAAAATTATGTTTCTAACTCCACGATCTTTACCCTTGGGTCGTAGTGGGATGAATTGCTGAATTGCAGTTCCCATGGGCAGAGTTTGCTCTGACGCAGGGACTGCGTACTTTTCTCTCTTCTCAGGCTAACCGCTGACAAGCCTCGGATTTTCTTATCACTACTCGAATTGCAGGTGAATCGTGGGATCCGCGCGAGTGGTGCTCTCCCACCGGGTCGTTTTCGTTCGCCAGCAAAAATGTATATTCTAATGAAATGAACGCACAAGTCGTCATATAGGTAACTCGTGAGTTAATTTCGCAATCGCAACTACGCCTATAATCTAAATTAAATTTAAGGTAGAAATAATATTCGGTATGTCAACGTGATGCCCTGTTGGTTTTTCGCTCGGGAAGGGCTCCGGACGTGAAGAAACGGTGCTGTCGCATATCCTGACTTTGTATACAAGAATTTGGTATACTTTGTGACGTTGGCCAAAAATCTAGCGTCACAATACTAACAATGCAATAGGTACTTTCTGTTAAGGAAACTCACCGATACAAGTACAGATTCCTTGAATTGACGGTTTCGTGACTTTAAAGGACGGAACAGTGCTTGGATAATTTATTTCAAAATTCGAAACTTGTTTCGCATAACCATGCTCTGGCACACAATTTTCCTTTTCTATTGAGACGTCATTGAACCTTGTTGGCACAGCAAACTCGTTGGGTCGCATTCTTTTGTACGTGACCTTACATATTGAAAAATATTTGGTATGAGTAACTATCTTCTCAAACTATGTTTAAAATCTTTTCATTAAACTTACCCGTGCAATTACTTGGCCATTTGCGTCGAGCTTGATCCATTCGCGAACTATGTCTTCATGATTAAAATGCTGTTCACATAAACGATCCGTCTTTTGTAATTTTACAGTGCCTGGAATAGACTCTTCCCACTTTTTCCGCATATCAATGTCTTTTGGCACGTGAAATGTAGAACATTTCTTCTTTTGCTGCCGCTTTTGCAATTTGAGACCACACACTGATATCTCATTTTCAATATAATTATCACTAATAGTCGTGATATAAACGAAATAAACGTAATATGCAAGGATAGCAATATCGAGGGGTTTTCAGGTTATGCCTGTTGGCATTATAAGTTCGCAACTAAGATCGGAACGCCTCTAGTGGTTGCTACAGCAATTAAACTTGACTTCGTTAAAGAGGTCACTCTCAGCAGAGAAGTTTCCAGACCTGTATACAAGACCGTGGTTTAAGCTACCACGAGGTACCCCCTTATTCAAATTAATCACTGCGATCCAGAGATTATCGGCCGCATGCCTACTCGTATGTAACTGAACGTCATCTCGCGATCACCTTTCATAGTACTATGCGACATCTCGTACTTCGTGACCGGACGTTCAAATTTTTTTTGCGAAAAACTGATTATTCTACGAAATTAAGATTTTGTGACTCTATTGTTCGTAATTTTACCACAATAACATCATGCTAATAATAAATATGATCAGAAAGTCACGAGTGGCGATTACGCCAGTAGCAACTGTTTCGTGTTGTATTTTTAATAACTATTTTCACGGTTGTTTGGATTGTATTTTTTCATTAGGACTTGAAGAATCCCATCTGCCTTCTCGCTTCAATATCATTTTAAAAGTTGTATCGCCACTAATGTTGCTAGTTGCAGTCTGATTAAGAATAAAAAGACCGTTGTTATCAGGATAAAATAACAAGTTAGATAACTTTTTTTGTTTATTAAAGTACATATTATTAGTCTTTGCGCAATAACCATGATGTTAAAGTTTGCATCGTTGGAATGCAACGAAAATAGATTTTTCATACCATACATCCCCCTTTAGGTTGGATTTCCGAAGACAAAAATCGAACACGTTTTTTTGAGGTCTCCTTTAAGAACCCGGGCCTAAATAGGCAAGAGAAGCAAGAGCAATACTGAAAATGAATATTTAAAAAACCTATTTTCGTTGCGTTCCAATGATGCAAACTTCAACGTCATCAATTACCTAATAAATAACTGAATACTTCGTCCAATCACCTCCATTACTGATTATAGCTTGACATTTTTTTCCGACGCTTTCGACGAGATTCTCTGCTTCACCGTGTACACTGACTCTCCTTTGAGCTTCATTTTCACGTACGACTACACATTTTTTATTGGATTAGCGTCTGGAGACATTGTCAGCCATTTCATCGCAATGACGCTATTTCATTGTTTCCTCGCATTGCACAGTTTGCTGCGATATTTAGGGTCATTGTTTTCTTGCAGCACCCAACTTTTTTTGTCAGAACTAAAAACCTTTTCAGCAGACTTCAACTAGCATTTCTGGTAGATGGTGCGCATTTTCTCGTCGTTTTAATTGTCCGTAAACGGAAAGTGGCAATCAAAACCGCGTTTACAAAAGCATCCCCAAACATGCATTTTTACAGGGTGTTTTACTGTGCGCTGAAGAATCGTATTACTCTTCGTTCACCATATTTTTGATAACAAAGACCATACCCAGAAATAATACTCGTCCGTGAAGATAACATCTCCCCAATCTCGATTCAAATTTTTCTTTGGCCGCGCCAGTCGTTTTTCCGCGTGCTTTTCCGTGGTTTCTTCGAAGTTGATCAACAAGACACTTTTTTTCATGCAGGTGACTTCGAATCGTATCTAAAATGACTGGCGAAGGAATGTTTTTCTGTAAAGAAAAACTTTCCTTTTTTATGGAGTTTCATTTGGGCACAACGCAGCGAATGGCGGGGCTTGTCTTAAAAAGATGTAAGATCATTTAATCCTCTTTCGTCGTTGTCACGCGGGCACTCCCCTTTCCGGCAGATCGACTACGTTTCCAACCTCCAAATATCGCTTTACCCACGTCTTAACAAATGCCTCTGATTTACTAAAAACACCGCCTCGTATCGCTTCATGAATTTTGCACTCATTGTGAAGATAACGAATTCACTGATATCAACAACATAATATGCCGGCAAACTATATATTGCGCAAAAGAGCACGAACCAATGATTCAAACGAATAAGGACAGATGGCGCTGCGATGGCTCCTTACCAATTGACGACGGTTGCTTTTTTATTGATCAAACTGTATATTCCAATGTCCAACTTCGAATTTTGTTATTTCTCTTAATATTATTCTGCATCAATTTAAAAATATGTAACAGTAATGCTCCTGATTTTTCAGGGGATATATGTCACCGAAGTGCATGAAGGATCTCCCGCAGCAAAGAGTGGATTAAGAATGCACGACAAGATTTTGCAATGTAACGGATACGATTTCACGATGGTGACTCACAAAAAGGCTGTCGGTTATATACGAAAACACCCTGTGTTGAATCTGCTAGTCGCACGCAAAGGCGTTACCAGTACTTAAGGAACGGTTTGATGGGACTACTGCATAGTCTAACCGATTGCAAAAATCATCCACCTCATTGTATTCTTGACTAATACAACCGATGTACACCGGCAGTGCCGCCATACAGTTAACGGCTCGTCACCGGCATCACTCTCGCGAAACTTAAAGTGAGTCAATCGGTGAACTTTACACACAAACCGCATTATCCCGAAGTGAAGCGTACTCTTTACCCAACCGGTATCGTGCCATCGGTTGTTGAACAACCACCAAATCATTATCTAAGAGAAATCTGTAGTTACCCTTAAGCGTTAACAATTGATCCTATTATTCTAAATTCTTTGAACTATGCCGCAAACCGCAGTACGTATCTGATTGATCATAATTAGGGCCGGAAAGTTCATACAAGATTCGTCACGGCAAGATGGAAAATACTCGGAAAAGTAAGCGACGTTCAACTTTTTTAGAGACTTTGAATATTGTCGAGATTCTGAATAATTTTTCGTTGTGGGAACTTATAACAATTCGGTTGGAAGGGACATAGAAAAAAATTCACATCCGTAGGACTTGGAAAAATTTCGATATGTGACTGAAAATTTTTGCACCGTGGGTCATAGAAAGAATTTTATTTTCTAGGAACTTAGAAAATATTCGAGTCTGTGGGACTTAGGAATTGTTGTATTATTTTGACTTTGAATATTTTTGTATTTTTGCAGATTTTTAAACGCTCACGGATAATTAAGTTTTAAACTCCGATAGATATTCACAGACAAAATAATACGAAAATTTCTAAGTCCTACAGACTCGAATACTTTCCATGTTCCCAGAAAACAACATTTTTTCCATGTCCGATGATGGAAAATTTTTCCAAGTCCTGCGGATGTAAACTTTTTCTATGTCCCTTCCAACCGAATTTTTTCCAAGTTCCCATAACGTGACATTATTCGGAATGTCGAAAACGTTCGAAGTTCCTAAACAGGTTGAACGTCGCTCACTGTTTCCGAGCGCTTTCGATCTTGTCGTGACGAATCCTATACGCAGTTCCGCGCCCTAATCATAATTTGTTCTGGACGGGACAAAAACGATTAAAGTGCTATCAAAGGTGATCATTGGCCACGGCATCGTCCTAAAATAGTGTATCGGTTCGGAATCAGATGCAAAGAAACATAATCCAAATATATTTATTTCATATTGTAACAATAAGCGTTTACGAACGAAAATAAAATGTTCAGTTTTATAACGTGGGCCTTAAGAGATGGTGATATCTACCTACGGAAGTACCAGTGAATTAGGTTTACATTACGTGTCAAGAGGTACTACTTATTGAGAATTACCATCTAACAACGTGACCTCTCAGGCCCAAATTTCAAACCACTCTTTCCTAGTAATGAAAAATGGACCGCTTTATTATAGCAATGATATAATAAATAAAAGTCATTAGAACCGAACGATGTTCGGTTCGCGTGGTACGAGATTTTCAGCTCACGCGAAAGATCAAAACCCGTTTTATTCTTGTCGTGTAAACAACAAAAGGCCCGCATGAAATTGCATAATTGCTGAAAAATGAACAATTCATAAATATAACATTATGTCATTTGACAAATTGATGTTAAAAGTAATAGTTTATTGTTCAAAGGCATCTATTGAGCTGTCGAGTGGGGAGTAATATTTTTCCGATTTTGAGGTTAAACATGGCACGTCAGGTTGGGTGTGATATACATAAATATTCTTGTACATGGAAATTCATATACACGAAATATCATTTGCACGAAACTTTTTATTTGTTTCATGACGGTATCCCCTTACGGATTTTGACAAAAAAATTATAATACAAAATAAAAATGGGTGATGATAGACGACAAGAATCGCATAAGTTACCGGATTTATATTAAATTTTGTGTGTAGAGGCTTTATGACTCATTAAATACAAATTGGAAATACAAATTACAAAATTCCAAATGGCGCATCACAAATTCTAAAAATCATATAACTTGCTAGATTATGAAATTTGGTATCCGGAGGTTTTTGGGCCGCTGAATACGAGTTTGAGATCCAAATTATAAAATCCAAAACGGTGATTCAAAAACTCGAACCATCGTATCAATCTTAATAGATTTTATTTCCATGAAGATGGCATGGAGGGGTGATTGACCAATTACATTGCAATGGAAATAGAAGATTGCCCTTTGCTACGTCTCGGGGGTTTCACAAAGGGAGACGTGGGCGCGGCGACTCAGTAGTAGAAGCGAATAAGGTGGACGCGGCGCCTCAGATGAGAGGTCGTTGGGGAAACGCATTTATGAGAAATAATATAGTATTCGTGGTTCTTTCCTGATTAACGGTTAAAACCGATATATCGAGTATAAATGATCGCTTGCTTTTATTCAGACAATTTGTGATTATAAGTTCGTGTTATACAGTCGCAAATACGTGATATAAAAGGGATACACTTGTGAATAGATATATATCTCTCTATATTATATAAATATTTCGCCGCCGCCGCCGCCGTGTACAAGAGTTGAGGTGGTCATTCCCTTCACCGTACCCCCCCCCCCCCACCTGGGGGGAGCGGTACGGTGGTGGGAATAGCCTGAGGGGCGGAGGGGGTACGCCGAATGGAATAGCCCGGGGGGGTACGCCGAATGGAATAGCCCGGGGGGGTACGCCGAATGGAATAGCCCGGGGGGTACGCCGAATGGAATAGCCCGGGGGGTGCGCCGAATGGAATAGCCCGGGGGGGGGGTACGTCGAATGGAATGGCCCGAGGGGGTTGGCGCGCGAAGCGCGCAGGGGGGCAGAGCCCCCCTAGTCTCTCTATATTATATAAATACTAGGGGGCTCTGCCCCCCTGCGCGCTTCGCGCGCCACCCCCCCTCCCCACCCACGCCCCCTCCCACGCCTCCCCCGCCCCCGCTCGGTCCCCTCACCCAGCCTACTCGATCCCGCTCGCTCTCCTCAACTCTTGTACACGGCGGCGGCGAAATATTTATATAATATAGAGAGATATTGCCGCCGCCGCCGCCGTGTACAAGAGTTGAGGAGGTCAGCTCCACCAAACGGGTTAGGGTTGCCCCGTTTGGTGAAGCTGACCGATTTCCCTTTACCACAGGGGGGAAACGGTCAGCTTCACCAAACGGGAAAGACATTGACGTTTGGTAAAGCTGACCCACCAATAATAATAATAATAACAATAATATGGGGAATAGCCTGAGGGGGGAGGGGGTACGCCGAATGGAATAGCCCGAGGGGGTGGGGTACGCCGAATGGAATAGCCCGGGGGGGGGTACGCCGAATGGAATGGCCCGAGGGGGGGTTGGCGCGTGAAGCGCGCAGGGGGCAGAGCCCTCCTAGTATATGTATATCTACTAGGGGGGCTCCGCCCCCCTGCGCGCTTCGCGCGCCAACCCCCCTCGGGCCATTCTATTCGCCATACCCCCCCCCCCCCCCCACGGGCCATTCCATTCGGCGTACCCCCCTCGGGCCATTCCATTCAGCGTACCCCTCCCCCCGGGTCATTCCATTCAGCGACCCCCGCCCCCCCTCGGGCCATTCCATTCAGCGCCCCCACTCCCACGCTACCCCCGCCCCCGCTCGATCCCCTCACCCAGCCTACTCGATCCCGCTCGCTCTCCTCAACTCTTGTACACGGCGGCGGCGGCGATATCTCTATATTATATAAATATTTTGCCGCCGCCGCCGCCGCCGTGTACAAGAGTTGAGGTGGTGATTCCCTTCACCGTACCCCCCCCCCCCACCTGGGGGGAGCGGTACGGTGAAGGGAATAGCCCGAGGAGGGGAGGGGGTACGCCGAATGGAATAGCCCGGGGGGGGTACGCCGAATGGAATGGCCCGAGGGGGTTGGCGCGCGAAGCGCGCAGGGGGGCAGAGCCCCCCTAGTATTTATATAAAATAGAGAGATATTATCGGGGTTCGAAATTGTGACCTTGAACTTCTAGACGCTTATTTATTCTTTTCTCGAATAATTGTACACAGAAGAGGAGCATATCTGCGGGAATTTCAGCGCAAGCGTTTCTTATGCGCTGTATCAAGTTTTCACGAGTTGTTGGTACTCGTTGAAAAACCTTATCTTTTAGATGACCCCACAGAAAAAAATCCGGCGATGTCAAATCAGGCGATCTAGTAGGCCAATTAATCGGGCCACCTCTGCCGATCCATCGGCTATTGAAATCACGGTTCAATACTTCCCGTGCTATTATCGACGCTGAATACGCTGGGCAACCGTCATGCTAAAACCACATATTTTGTCGAATGGACAACGCAACATCCTCAAGTAGAGGTCGTAGTCTAAGTTCCAGGAAATTTCGATATTTCATTCCATTTAAAGTACCATCAATAAAATAAGGACCAATGAGTTTGTTACCTACAATTCCACACCAAACGTTAACCGACCAGGAACGTTGATGTTCAACTTGTCGTAACCAGTGGGCATTTTGCACACTCCAGTAATGCATGTTATGCCGATTAAGGGCACCATGGTTTGTGAATGTGGACTCAGCTGAAAATAGTACGTTAGCGAAGAAATTGGAATTCATTTGTATTTGCTGAACTGCTCATTCGCATAATTCTACTCGCAGACGAAAACCATCGCCATGAAGTTCCTGATGCAGTGAAATGTGGTATAGGTGATACTTGTGACGATGCAATATTCTGACAATACTATCTCTAGCAATTCCGGAATCCCGATGTAATTGCCGAGTGCTTACATGAAGGTTTTGTTGAACAGTTGCTAGCACAGCAATTTCATTAGTTTCTCCTGTGACAGTGTTTCTTCGTTTTCTTTTTTTAGTTTGTACACTACCGTCGGACATAAAGGGTTGAACAACTTTGTAAAAAAAAGAACGTGAGCGAACATTATCTGGAAAACGCTCAGCATACAAGGCAACAGCATCGTCAACATTCCGCCTATATTCACCGAAAATCAGAATCATTTCAATTTTTTCTTGTATGGTTGCAGCATTCATTTCGCACTTGTACCTCAGTTTAAGGCCTTACATACGTCCAGCGGTACCGAAAACGTACCAAAAGAAAAACTGTTTTTAGGAGAGATAGAAATAGAAATTGATAAAAAAATGCTTACACATTGTTTATTACTGTGTTAAGTTTGTAAAAAAATTTATTTCAATTTTTTTTTCAAAAATTACAACATGAAAAATCACATTTTTTGAAGCACTGTAAAAAAAAAGTTGCTCCACGGTCGGCAGTATTTCTTCCTCAAATGTTGACGGATCTGCAAAATGTAAAGAAATTCTTGTAAAATAAGGTAGTAGTTATAGTCTGTCGAGCCGGATTTTTGAAATTCGAAAAATTAAACAATTTACGGTAATTTAAAAAAAAATGTTAAGTTTGTGTCAAAAAAGTCACACTTTAATTGTTTTTATAAATTTTCCTAATTATAATTTTAAAAATCCGGCTCGACAGACTATAGAAAAAACAATTCCGAATATTAAAAAAAAAAAATCATCAAAAAATATTAAAAACCGTACGAGTTATCATGCCGACCGTGTCAGAAAAATTAGTTTTGAGAAAAACGCGTTTAAAGTTTCAAGCGCGTTTCGCTCGAAGTCGCGCGCGGCTGGAGCGAGAACTTTATGAATTTTTTAAATTTATTTAGTTAACTTACGTCTAATCTCCCATTCCAGCTTCATATTGTACGCCTTCCTTGTCAGCAAAAAATTGTTGTTGTTTATTTTTTTCTAATCGACGAATTGTTCTGGCCTCTTTTGTTTGGGTCGAATGAAACTTCATGTAATCGTCCCGATAATTTTTTTGCAGCTGAACTAGCGTATGTTGTTTCACACTCCATTTTATCTGGCCTCTGAGGAGGCTTCTTCCTTTTAGGACGTGAACATCGTCCACTTTTACTGCCTTTACGATCTACACTGCGTCGTTTCAACATTTTCGAAAATCACGAATCCGATACACAACTGTTCACTTGTAACGTTCAAAGAGAACTAACCTTAAATTTCAAAAATATGAATATATTCTTTATAAACATTATAAACTCCCTTCCACATATTGAAAGATAAAAAAAGACCAGGTAGACTAAAAGGGTCTGAGGGTAAAGGCCAGCTGCCTCAAACAACTCAACTCAGGTAGGCGCGCGTCAGACCTTTGTCCTTTCGTCGGGCAGTCACATTATCTACAATAACTTTTGAACTATGGGGAATTTTTACAATCAGCTTACACAGAAATACGCCTAAGACTATAAGGAATAATAATCTGTAAACAAAAAAAATCGATTTTTTGAAAATTCTCGACGTATGTAAGGCCTTAAGGAATCAAGAGTAAAGATAGTCAAGTGAATTGACAATGTTAGAGGTGTTTTCAGTTAACATTTTGAAATAAAAGTCATCTTTGACAACGCTGCACTGGCTTTTATAACCTGTAGTTCGCCATATGGTCACAGTGGTGCGTCAAGGTTAGAATGCTTACGATTGCTTACGATTGCGCCATGTGTGAAAAAATTTAATATGAACAATTTTAACTAAAAGATAAGGTTTTTCAACAAACACCAAGAACTCGTGAAAACACGATACAGCGCATAAGAAACGCTTGAGCTGAAATTCTCGCAGATATGCTCCTCTCCTATGTACAATCATTCGAGAAGAGAATAAATGTCTAGAAGTTCAAGGTCTCAATTTCGAACCCCGATGGGAACAAAAAATCACTACGTCCACGTCATTGTTCCTGGGTAACGCTAAAAGTAGTTGTTAACTTATTCATAAACGAATACATGCTTTTGATTGCTGCGTCATATGTGCGAAAATTTAATATCGACAATAAAGTCAAATCAATCGATTTTGTCATGGAAAACGAGGAAAAAAGTTGGGTCTTCCAATCACGATTTTGAAGCAATTTCCATTTACACAACAATGGGGTAGGGATGGAGGGAGGGTGGTTCGAGTTTCGTATCGCTGAATAGCTTTTTGAAAAATTAAACATGTTTTTTTTTTCGATTCGATGTGTAATTTCTTGAGATACTCGCAAAAATCAGGTTTCTTGCGATTACAACGCTATTTATCACGAATCGAAAAAAATGTTTCAGATAAAAGTTACTTATTTTTTATGGGGAATCCGAATCTGCAATAATGAATTGGAGTTTCCATTTACAATTTTAAAGTTGCCCCCACCCCAACCCCAGGGGGTGGGCGCAACTTTGGTATCATTGGACGACCCTCTTCCAGGCGAACAAGTTTTATTCAGAACTTTTTTTGATCTGATGCGTAGTTTTCGAAATATTTCAATGTCTTCAGATAAATCGGACACACGGTATAATTACGGGATATAATTACAATCATGATAAATATAAGTTATTGGGTGTACAAATTAATTCGGTGCTTTTTTAATAAAATAAAAATTCGAATTATAAAATGGAATATATACAACTAATATTCGAAATAATCGTACATTGCTTTCTATTACTTTAGCAAACTTTTCGGATACCTGATGAATCCCATCGCGAAAAAAACCTGGTGGTTTTGATTTATAGATAGCATTCAGAGTCCCTTTTAAGACATGTGGTCGAGAATTTTCCTGATGCAAAATCACTTGCCGACTTCCACTGCCAGTATAAGATCTTTGTTGTTGTAATGCATCACTTAAACGAATAAAATGTTGCTGATAAATATCTGCTGTGACAGTTTGTCCAGGATATAACAACTCATACTGCATCACACCCTTCATATCCCACCAGATACTCAGCATCACTGTCTTCGTGTAAATATTCGGCTTTATAGTCGACGTTGACGGTTTTTCTGGATCCACCCATGATTTTTTTCGTTTCGGGGTTGGCATTTTGTTATATTTTCATGAAGAATACATTCTGTTTTTGGTCTGTATATCGATGCTGTAAAATTGGACATGACCGAGAATAAATATCAGGGAAAGAAAAAAGCGCACAACTCACCTGACCCAGTGAATTCCCGATCGTTTATTATATGTTAATTTAAGACATGCGATAACGTCTTGTTTATGTCTTTACATCTTGCCAATGGATATTCTGCTTTCAAACCGTTAACCATTGGTGCTTCGTTATTTGTTATATTTAATCGCTTATTTTATTATTATTTAATATATTTGTTTTATTATGTTTAGAATGTTTTAGCGTCGCTTCTGGTTTAGTTATTTATTCTTTCTAGTCTTCAGTTACATAGAAATTTAATCTAAATATATTAAATCAATAAGCTAACACGGGAGCCCCGTCCACCGTCTTTCAGGTCTCGGTCGGGACTCCCCAGTTTACTTATTGCTGACTTCACTTAAGAACTTCGCGACGACAGCGACCCTTTTGGCAAAATCTGAAACCATTACGAAACGGATTTTTCGTACGCTCCCCACTCAAGATCGGGCTCGTACATGATTCGACGCATACACTAAACCCCTCTTGTTTCTTACAGCAATTAAAATCGTGTACGACGAAATGTTTTGTTGTCTATCATCGACTTTTCTCATGATGTGGGCAATGCAGCCTTCACATATTACTTTAGGAATGATTTTTCTTACAGCAAAACCCGCTATATAATATAAAATATTTTCCTTAAGGAAATTATTATCACTGATATTGATAGTACGATATAATTCATCGTTGTCATCCTCTTCCAATATATTATCCATATCAGAATCTGTGCTGTCAATGTTATAATGCCAGTTCTGAATTCTTTTTTTTTCCATCATGTTAATTCAAATGGTACATCGTTTTCTGCATCAAAAGTAGTACAATTAGCTGTTGCTGATGCTGAAATTGCACTTTTTACCAATAAAGATTTCATAGCAGTTTTGAATTGTAGTACATTAGGATTGTCATTCCACCCATGTCTGGGTCGCACTTGAGCAAAAAATAGTTCTAAGTGATCCTGACTAAACTTGTATGTCATTAAATATATAAAAGAAGATTCTAACTGAAAATGTTTGGCTATTTGACATATCGATTTTACAACGGCCGCAAAAACTACGATAACAGTTTTTCTTTGACCAGTACATAGCTTCTTCGTGTCAAGTCCCATCAGAGTATATGAATATTCAATTTCTTGCTCCATTTTTTATTGCAAGAAGTCGATGTTATTAGAAAAAATTAGTTTTTTAAATCCGAAAGGATTGTGAGAATTAAAAAATCAAAGATTTCATCAATTGTCTTAATAAATTCTATCGTGCCAGCGCAGTCTTTAAATTCTTCAACTTCTGACAACTGTTAAAATTCCGAAGCTGCAGCAGTTGAAGAGAAAATCGAAGACAAGCCAAAACACGTTTAACCAAAACAGCTGTCAACAATTAACTAAACATTCAAAATGGCCGATTTTTTCAGGATAAGTGAGGGACATGAGTACCGACCTAACGCCACAAAAAAATCGAAAATCGAATATACGAGTTTCCGCGGGCTCGTACGTAGTCTATGTGCGTAGAATATGTAAAGGGTGCGCGGTATTAAAGTATATTAGTGGCAGGGAGACGGAGGAAAGAACATGGAGTACGACAAATAACTTGAGAACCTCGCTGAACCTAGGCACCTACAGTAAATATACACATGACTCTTCAGTGTAATCACGCGTCATAGTTAATATAACAGTTTTATGAGACTATTAATTACTGCCAATCTGTAAAGGTAAAACGAGATACAATAGCATTATATCGACTTTATAATTTACTAACAAAAAGAAATGAAATAGTTTCGTAAAGATTACAAAAAAACCAATGTGATTTATATTTAACGAAATTTAGAGTACAATAGGTGCGGAGATCGTGCATTGATTATTCCAGGATCAATAAATAGCATATAAAGACATGACAGTTAAAAAATACCAGACGATGAGTGTGTAATTAATAATGAGGTAAACATCGGGTTTAGGAGACCCCCCTCCGATTCCTTTTGTAATAGGCTCATCCGACGCGTTTTTGCACGCGAAACAACTTTTTCCTCTGACAAAATTGGGCGACGTTATTTATTAAAAAGTTATTAACAAATAAAGTTAATAATTTATATAGCTAGTTTCCTTATACCAGCCAGTCCCAATCATCTTATCTTTCACATGTGTTGTTAAGAATACCGCCCAAGTAACATACAAAAAGTTTTATCCGTCGCTCATTGTTTGTTAATAAGTTATTAACAAAAGAAGTTTCATAAATCAAACATGAATTACTTATACTAGTGTATAGTGAACAGTACACGTATGAGCGGGTTGGCTGCGCCTCCGTGCTCCCCCCACACACCAGCTCAAACAAAACCTAAAAACAAACCAAACAAACCAAAAATAACCCAATAACAATCAAAACAACCTGTAAGTATAGTAAATAGCCCATATATCCCTGGCTTATACGTATGCTGTTCATCATACGACTACAAATAAACATGAGTAAATGGGGGTGGGAAGGTGAGGTGGGGGTGGGTCGCGAGTGGGGTGGGGGGTTGTTTAGTTTGTTGTTTGCTGTTTTTGGTTTGTTTATGAGTTGTTTTTGGGTTGTTTTTTGTTTGTTTTTGGTTGTTTTGGGTAGTTTTTGGGCTGGTGTATGGAGAGTGCAGGGGGGCCGCAGCCAACCCGCTCCTACGTGTACTGTTAACCATACACTAGTATACTAATTTCATGTGTTACGTCCCAGGGGGTTTCGCAAAGGGAGACGTGTGCGCGGCGACTCAGAGGTAAAACGAATAACGTGGACGCGGCGCCTCAGAGGTCGTAAGGGAAACGTATAGGGTATGATTTTGGAAGGAATGTAATAATGCTCGTGGGTTCCCCGATTAACGATTGAAATCGGAATATCTAGTGTAATGAATCGCTTTATTCGGTTAACAAATCGTGGTCATTGGTTAAATGGATACAAGTACAAAGTCGCGGTACAAATGCGAAGCACCTATGGATAAATGCATTCGCGTGGTGGACTATTCGGAAATAGATTTATTTAGGTGGGTAAATTACGCAAAGATATCGTGAGTAGCGGACTGTGTTGTTTAGAGCTGTTTCTTCGACGAGCGTTGAATAAAGATTTTGAGGTGGATTCGGTTGTCGTGAAGCGGCCAAAACTGCTGATTTTCCAATATCCAGAATTTACAGTCGAGCGAGGGAGAAGGCTATATCGCGCGTGGCCTCGCGCCTCGTCGCTCCGGAAATTTGGCAGCCGAAACTTGATATTAAGCGTCCGCGCTACGATCGCACGGTCGAGAGTTCGGATTGTTTCTATATTTGTTAAAAATGGGATGTGCAGAAATTCGAGTGGTGAAATCCGTTCCCACAGTTTGGTATTGTGCATTAGCACTCCGATCGAAAGATCATAGAGCTTGAATAATTAATGTATTTTTAACCGGGTCGAATTGGCAGAAATTCGAGTGGCGATTTCCGCTCTCACGATTATGAAGTGAATTTACATCGTGGAGAGTGCGAAACATTATATTGTTAAAATAGAAGGAAACTAAAATAATTTATATGAAAAATCCTATACAAAAGGTGTCACGACGTAACACATGTTTGATTTATGAAACTTTTTTTTGTTAATAACGTTTTAACAAACAATGAGCGATGAATAAAACTTTTTGTATGTTACCCAGGATGTATTCTTAACAACATATGTGAACGACAAGATGATTGGGACTGGCTGGTATAAGGAAAGTAGATATATGAATTATTAACTTTATTTGTTAATAACTTTTTAATAAATAACGTCCCCCAATTTTATCAGAGGAAAAAGTTGTTTCGCGTGCGCAAACGCGTCGGATGAGCCTATTACGAATGGAATCGGAGGGGGGTCACCTAAACCCGATGTTTACCATAAAATCGATTAATGCTATTTTATCTCTACCTGTACAGATTGACGGTAATTTAAGTTTCATAAAACTGTTATATTAACGATGACGCGTGATTTCACTCAATTACAGTGAAGGGTCATGTGTATATTGACTGTAGGTGCCGAGGTTCAGCGAGATTCCACGTACATTTTATTTCTTGCTCACTTCACATCAGACCAACTTGGTCACACGCAGACACCTTTTTTGCTGAATTTTTTATCCCGCTTCAGAGTACGAAGATCGGACTTCTTACTTTAGGCTCCATGCTTCTGTACTTGGCTTCCGACACTATCGATGTCGTTAGCTAGCTATAGCCTATGAGATCCGCGACTTTCCGTTGGAATCTTCTTTGCAATTGGCTATCGCTCGCTAACGACATCGATAGTTGTCGGTGGAAAAGTACTGAATCTCAGCTCAAACGCAATAGCGTCTGACGCAACGAGCGACAGCAAGGAAGATTCCAGCGGAAAGGCGCGACTTTCATAGGCTACTTCAGTTTTGCGTCAGACGCTATGATATTGCGTCAAGTACAGAATCGCACCCCTGAAGATTTAAAGGCGCAGTGCGAGGAAATAAAAAATACAAATAAAAATTAGCCATCCAATTGGTGTAACTTCTCTAAAGTGCGTGCCGATTGGTTAATTGCTATTCCTATTTTTCGCAGTGTGTCACGGGCCTAATTGACGCCTGAATGACTTTTCTGTAAATATTGAACATCAGAAAATGGTTTGCCTGAAAATCTTTGAGGTTACGCTGTTCTTTGGCATTGTTCTAAGGTACACCCACCGAACCCTTTGAAAAGAAGAATCATACTCTCTCCGAAACAACATAACTGATCGAGCTCAAACTAGCTTAACCGAAGCAGAATTATGGTAAAAGGTGGTTAATGTTTTACTACTTGGACATAATTCATCGTTTGGGACAAAGTACAATTTTAACTTTACAGCAATCTATATCACTCGCATGTTTTACCCAAGCCATTGCTTCCAACACTCGAAAACCATGTATGGTATACTCCCTGAAGTGTTCATCGAAGAAGCTGTTAACGAACAAGGATTTTCTGCAGTTTATTTGTAATTTTTTGCAATTAATTTAATCAACATGCTCGTGTTGGGCATTACTCTCGCGCCAAGTATTCTGCACGAGCTCGACAAATTGTCTCCACCATCGGCTCTGAAAGGTAAAATATATGGTGCAAGCGGCAATGAATATCCATGAAACAACAAGGCAGTAATCGGTTTCGTTCGACGGAGTGCTTTGAACAGGTCCACTGAAATCCGCTGAGGTCACATAGAGCGAGGCATTTGGCTCGAGAGCAGTGTACGTTGTTACAAAGCGTGCAAACATTTCGAGAGTATACGAGGTATCGTTGAACTTGACGAGAGGTTTACCGTTGTAGATGAACATCAATGTTGGAACACCAACTATACCAAATTGTGTATTGAAACTGGAAATAGTATATATAGAGAATCAAGATTATTGAGATATTGGAATAGACAAAAACATAAGTAGGACAGATTGGAAGACCCTTCAATTTGAATCCTTACTTCTGATATGTCGAGGCATCTATCGCAACTGCCTTGATGAGAGGAAAAAATCTAGGCAGGGCATTAAAGTGCGGAGCAGCTTGACTGCTAAAGACGCACCACCTTGCGTAAAAGAGCACCAACAGACAGGTTCTGGCTTGACTTTCCCCATCATTTTTTGATTCTGATCGATTAGAGGACGTGGCAAATTTCAAAAGTTCCATGAGCCTTGTGGCATTTACTACCTAAAAACAATTTCATTTCATCAAAAATTCAAGCGACATGCCCATAATCAAACTGTGTCAAATTTCATGCGTCATATCTGTTTATTCGTACTTCAACAGTGCCGTACGTTTGGTTGGTCAGACAATTATTGTAAATCTTCAGAGTCGCATTGGACAAGTTTGTCTCCGAAAGCATACCGTTCTCTGTTGTTGAATCGATCAGTGTTTCAGACAATATTATTTTCGCACGGTCATTTTCGTTTATGTTCATTGTCGGCTCAGACACCAACTCCGAGATCTGTTCGTCGCTCAACTGTGTCAAATTGCCAGTCAACTGTGGAATCGTATCCGTCCATGCGGTCGAAACTGAAACTGCTTGTTATTACTTTCCTGATTCACTCGAAAAATCAACCAGTAACCAATTATTCTCACCCAGTGTGATAATAAATATATTTATTCGTATCATGCTGTTACACATTTTGACAGTCTAACCTAAAAATCTTCCATCCCTCCCAACCAGGGGTGCGATTCTGTACCAGACGCAATATCATAGCGTCTGACGCGAAACCGAAATGGCCTATGAGAGTCGCGCCTTTCCGCTGGAATCTTTCTTGCAATTGGCTTTTCGGTTTTGCGACAGACGCTATGATATTGCTTTTGACGCAAATGAGCGACAGCCAATTGCAAGGAAGTTTCCAGCGGAAAGGCGCGACGCTCATAGGCTATTTCGGTTTTGCATCAGACGCTATGATATTGCGTCAAGTACAGAATCGCACCTGTGCGTCGAGCACGGTCTTTTATACAGGTCTGAAGGGCGATTCTGTACCAGACGCAATATCATAGCGTCTGACGCAAAACTGCGACAGCCAATTACAAGGAAGATTCCAGCGGAAAGGCACGGCTCTCATAGGCTATTTCGGTTTTGCGTCAGACGCTATGATATTGCGCCTGGTACAGAATCGCCACTCTGGAAACTCCCACAATTTTCAGCGGTGCGGGGCGGCCCGTTAAGGGGGGGTAGGGTTTTTAAATTATTTTTTTGCATATTTTTTTCTGAATGAACAATATGTCGAGAATATTGTGTATAAATTTTAAGTCAATCGGAGTAAAACTAACGGAGTTACAACGTTTCAAACGACCGGCCGTGATACCTGATTTTCATACCTGCTCGGTAGCCGCACGGTACCCCTAGTAGAAAGCAGCTGCAATTTCTTTTGTTTCCCCAAATCCCTTTTTCAATCTGTGTTTCTATCAAACAATGTAAACTGACCTTGAATATATTGTATATTTTTCGTTATATCGAATATAAAATAGTTTACTGGCACACTCTCTGCTGAACGGTTGTGTACTATAACAGAGCTAAAATTTCCTCGGAATTATTCTTAAATTTTCGTTTCTGTTCGTTCTTTTACAGTTATATTTTTACTCGTTAAGTGTTGTTTTGTTATTTATTTATTTATTTGCAAAATGCGAAAAAAAAGTAACCATCTCTACAGGCCCAAGTGCTCACCAGTCGGCGCGCCAAACTGATGAACTACGAATAACCCGAGCGAACGAAGAAGCTGCGCGTACAACAAAACAGGGTAGAATTCAACGTAGACAAGAGCAAAAAGATGCATTGGATATGCTGAATGACAGTGTTTCACTGTATGGAGCTGGCATTGATGACTCTATGTAAGTATACAAATTCATGTTCTTTTATTGATGGTTTATTTCGAATTCTCACGTATAAAAAACTTTAAATCGATTTTCCCGAAAACGTCATTTTTTAAGTTTGTGAACATTAGAACTCAAAATCTACCGAACCTCTACTTGAAATCTACTGAACCGATCCTTTTGAAAATTTAAACATTACTTCTTCACATAAATCAACAGGTAATGAGGAGGAGTTTTTTTTTTTAATTTTTTAATAACAAATTAAGCGCGATTTTTTTAGCTAAAATTGCGTTTTTCACTTCCAAGTGCTGCAAAAAATAGAAAAAAAAAAAAAAAACACTCTTCCTGATTACCTCGAGAAATACCGTTAAGGAAACTTACCAGGGCGAGTACTGATTCCTTGAATTGACAATTTCATGACTCTGAAGGACGGAACAGTGCTTGGAGAATTTCTTTCAGAATTCGAAATTTGTTTCGCATATCCATGCACTGGCACACAATTTTCCTTTTCTGCTGAAATGTCATCGAACCTTGTTCGCACAGCAAATTCTTTGTGTCGCATTGTTTTGTACGGGACCTTACATATTGAAAATACACGATACGAGTAACTATCTTCTTAAACTATGTTTAAAATCTTTTCATCAAACTTACCCGTGCAATGACATGGCCATTTGCGTCGAGCTTGACCTATTTTCGCGAACTATGTCTTCATTGTTAAAATATCACATACACGATTCGTGTGTTTTCATTTTATAATGCCTGAAATAGATTGTTCCCACTTTTTTGACATATCAATGTTCTTAGGCACACGGAATGTACAACTTTTTGTGTTTATTTTGCTACCGGTTTTACAATGTAGCACCACACACCGATTCGTCATTCTTAATATAATAATTACTAAAAGACTGTGATGTACACCAAATAAACATAATATTCAGGCATAGCAGTATCGAAGGGTTTTCAGGTTATGTCTATCGGCATTATCTGATCGCAACGCCTCTAGTGACTGCTACAGAAATTAAAAACAGCTTCGTTAAGAGGACCATTCTCGGCGGAGGAGTTTCAGACCTGTATACAAGACGAATCGGTGTGTGGTGCAACATTGTCAAACCGGTAGCAAAATAAACAAAAAATGTTGTACATTCCGAGTGCCTAAGAACATTGATATGTGGAAAAAGTGGGAACAATCTATTCCAGCCATTATAAAATTACATCACCCGAATCGTGTATGTGACATTTTAACAATGAAGACAAAGTTCGCGAATGGGTCAAGCTCGACGCAAATCGCCAAGTAATTGCACGGTTAAGTTTAATGAAAAAATTTTAAACATAGTTTAAGAAGATAGGAAAATACTCATATCGTGTATTTTCAATATGTAAAGTCCCGTACAAAACAATGCGACACAAAGAGTTTGCTGTGCGAACAAGATTCAATGACATCTCAGTAGAAAAGGAAAATTGTGTGCCAGAGCATGGGTATGCGAAACAAGTTTGGAATTCTGAAAGAAATTCTCCAAGCACTGTTCCGTCCTTCAGAGTCACGAAATCGTTAATTCAAGGAATCAGTACTCGTCTTGGTAAGTTTCCTCAAGAAAATGTATCCATTGCATCGTTAGTATTTAAAAGTGATGAAATAAAAGTAATTTAAACATACATAAATTTTCTCTATTGATATTTCAGATATCCCTGAAGTTCCATCAAAAATGTGAATCCTGTCCAGTGTGTTAGGAAGCTGTGAGATTGAAAACCTGCTGCGGATCTTCAGAGTCGCAACTGGTGCAAATGAAATCATGTAGTGGCCTGATTCACACAAATCCTCATTTCTTTCATTTGATCCGTCATATCGAAAATCATTTACAAAATATTCCTCTCGTATTGATGTCTTCTATATAACTCTAGATGAAGTATTTAATTCATAAGCCTTCACTTATCCCTGTGAAGAGCATGCATCTGAATTCTTATCATATGCCATAATTTACTATGTAAGATTAAGAATGAGGCAATATGCGCACCAGAAACATTTTTAATTGAAAAAAAAATTTGTTGTCAAGAAAAATTGTCGAATTTGACTACTGAATGAATCTTATGTTAAGTTTTTGTACGTGTTCCAGTTTTCGGAATCAACCAAGTATGAATAAAAATAAATACTTTAATTTTTCTCTTTATTTGAGTTTTGTCAATATTCCGAAATGGACACTATTTAGTAGCATGCCAAAAAATAGTAGATTAAGGTAAGTAAAAATCAGCTCCATTTACATATTCTTACACTTTATTTGTTAGGTTTTTGAAATGTGTTCCGGTTTTCAAAATCAAGTATGGATGGAAATAAATTCTTCAACTTTTCTCTTTATTTGAGTACCTGCAATTTTCACAAAAATATAATGAAAACGGATCAAATTAAATATATGAAACGGTTCGATGTATTTCTGTTTTCGTAAATGAAAACTTTTGTTTATTTTGTAGGATTTAAAAGAAAATCTAACGGAGATCCATCCATCAAGAGACAACTATTTCGCCTAATATATTCATATGACACAGATATTTATAAATAGTTCATATTTATCATGCTCGGTTAACAGTTAGAATGTTTAAAACCCGATTCAAATTAAGAGCATTTTTATTCAGTATATTCATGAAAGTTGATGGGATTAATAACTTATAATTACATATAATAAATATGTGTAACGCGGTGGAATCCGTTTGTGGGACAGAGACAGACAACCGCGAGAATTATCGAGGGGTTTTCAGGTTATGTCTATTGGCATTATCCGATCGCAACGCCTTTAGTGGCTGCTACAGAAATTAAAAACAGCTTCGTTAACGGGCCGCCCCCCACCACTGAAATTTGAGGGAGTTTCCAGACCTGTATACAAGACCGTGGTCCCGACGACGCCGGCCTAAGTTCATCCGAGCTATAGCGGGATTCTGTAACTCTTCACCGACGTATATCGCTATTGTTAAGTAGCGACATTTATCGCTTGCACGACCGAGGACTACAATTGGGGGTGATTCTGTAACATGACGTTAACGATTATAATCGTTGCAAGAATCGTTACAAGCGCATCGAAATAAGTCGATAACTGTGAAACGTTGCCAGATTTTAAGCGGTGAAATTCTAGTAATTTTCGCTTGTTTCTGATGAATTTATGAACGCAAGCAACACAGAACTTTGTAAATACCCTTTCTACTCACGAAAAATGAATTTGAACGGGAGATCTTAGAGATGCCCGTTGTTGCTATTGTTTGAAAGACAAAGGGAGAGGAAAAGACTTGTTTTCGAGGTTAATATATAAACTTCAAGTATTTCTATCAACTCTATCAAAAAGAAAATGTCACAAAGTACATACAAGTATGTATTATTAATTATAAATATACAATATGCACATAATAAAATGTAATAAAAAATAATTTCTATTTTATTACTATTTATTTAGTTTTGCAGCAAAAAAACAAGAACTGCAAGCACCTTACAAGTGCAGTTAACAAAAATGATAGATTATTTTTATTTAAATGAAAGTATCGCTAAAGGAAAATTCCATGGGCTGCATGGGAAAGAAAAATCTCAAAAGAAATGGGCTGAATTAGCAAATTAATTAAATTCATATCAAGGGGCGACAAAAACAGCTGAGCAATGGCAAGTGGTATGGACAATTATATGCATATATATTTAGTATAATTAAAATGTGTAATGTTTAATAATATATAAGTGTATTTATATGCTTAAGGTTTGGAGGGATTTATAATTCGTGCTTCTATAAAAGCCAAAGATTTGCGGAAAGAAAAGGGATTAACAGGAAATAAAACTATCTCGAGACCTGAATTGTCAGAATTTGAACAACGTGTAATTGGAATAATCGGAGCTGAATATGTAAAAGGAAATAGCACTTGTGCTGACAGGATCCCTGAAGTAGAGGTAATTTTCATAAAGTTTGAAAGTTGTGATATATGATGCATCATTTTATTCAATGAATGCGGTAATTCCTTTTTACATTCTTATTTATTCGCATATATAGAAAGAAGAAGAATTGGAACGTGGATCTAATGCACCTTTGTCGGAGATTCCAAAAGTAATAAGTGTTTGCACAAATATCTCACAGAATATTTCTGAAAATACGGAATATTTATATGGTAAGAAGCATAATTATTTGAAAGTTTTTAAACCATCTAAACTTGTATATATAATGACACTACCTATGCAGATAATTTTCAACACTAGTATTCAAAGTGCGACATAATTTTTTATTTATAGATGACGTTGATGAAAATGTATCAAATACTAGACAGATCTAATTTGAACATCATGATAAGGAGAATTGTAATGCTGCTGAGAATCTTGATAAACCCGAATAAAAAAAGGCTCAAAAACATGTTGCTACCTCATCCTTTAGGACAAATAGGAATTTCCCATATCCGACATCATCAAAGCTAGCATAAAAATCAGCGATAGTCTCAAAATCTCCAAGTACTCTTCATTACACCGAATCGACGTTCAATACAATTTCTTGCTCCACATAACGGTTCATTATACGCGAAACGTGCACTTCCTTCCGGTTCTCGAGGTGAAGGAGTTAGCAGCTACGGTACCAGTGGGTAACCTAAATCACCTGTATAAAAAGAATATATCACGATTCAGGTCCACATTTGTAATTTTTTAATATAATGCACATTTGATTGAATAATGAAAGAATTATATGCATTCTCAGGTGGAACATAATATCATGAAAATGTAACGATGATATCAAAATATAATAATATTAAATTTGGACTAAAAGTATCGTTTTATTTTTATTATTAAGTTATTTGAACTTTGTCATGATTTTCTGTTCTACCTCTACTGGCTGGAACAAAGAATATAAAATTTATAAGATGTAATGTAATGTAACAAAACTTTTTACAGTAATACAACATTTCTGATAGGAGATAACGTGTCTAAAAATAAAATAAAATTTACCAATAACATATGTTCGTCGTTCACCATGATCATATGCACGTTCCATAACTCGTCCTGCTGCAGAAGCACTCCAAATATATGAATCATGCCATGCTCCGGGATATCTTGCATTGACATTCAATATTTTTAAATTTGGGTCACCGATCTTAAAAATCAAGTATTAAATATCTAATTAGTTATTGAAATGTATACCCGAATAGGACAGTAAAAATTCCCGAAACAGTCTCTGTAAGAACGTTCAAGGAATGTCTTAAGTGTGAACACCACTGTGACCCCCTGTTTTTTTTTCACATTTTTCAAGAATTTTTTTTTGTGGGAAAAAAAAGACATATTCGAAAATTTTTTTTGGGTTTTGTTCCTTGTTTATTAATGTATCGAAAAACATTTTTTTCACATTTTTCACGCCGCATAGTGGCGCTGGGGAAGCTCTCGCGTCAGCTGCTGTCATCTCCGCGGCACGCAGCAGAACTCTCTTCAACGTCGATCTGAAAAAAAATACCGAGTGTTTTCGAGTTCTGCTGCGTGCCGCGGAGATGACAGCACCTGACGCGAGAGCTTCCCCAGCGCCGCCATGCGGCGTGAAAAATGTGAAAAAAATGTTTTTTGATACATTAATAAACAAGGAACAAAACCCAAAAAAATTTTTCGAATATCTCTTTTTTTTTCCACAAAAAATAATTCTTGAAAAATGTGAAAAAAAAACAGGTGGTCACAGTGGTGTTCACCCTTAACGATCCTAGAACATTCGTAAAACGTCTCTGGATTTCTGTGCTATCTAGATATGAATAAACATCAATAAATAATGGTCAATAAATATTTACCATTTGCACATTTAGTGAATGATATCCATGATGATTAATGTACGCTTCTCCATGTTCTTTGGGTGCGAGGATCGCTACATGAGTGCAATCAATTGCTCCGACAGCCTCTTCAAACGGCTGACGTGCATTTTAAAACTGGATTCTCGCCAGCTGCCTTGCTCCTGGAGTTATGGGAAATTGCACCCACTGCTTGAAAGCAGCCAGTTGCATAAAATCTTAGTACCAATAATACCCATGACATATAAAATATCTATATGTATAAACTGGAATAAAAAAATTAATATAATCTTTGTCAAATAAAAATATATGATCATTTGTATTTCTTGCTTTCTTGCAGATAGTCCAGTGATCCTTCTTCACTGCAATCGAGGTTCTAAAGCATCAATAAGATTGAAAATTAAATCTGGTGTTAGACGATAAAGCTCCTTAAATTTATTGTTTGTCAAATCAAAAGGATTTTCAGTGGCTCGTAACAATTGTCGTTGTGCCTTTTGCTAAAGACGTTGGACACGATCCTTCAACATAAATGCATCAGCAGCAAGATAGGCAAGAGCCATCTAACAACAAATAATCAAGAGTAGAGAAGCTAGACCGCCCCCCCCCCCATGTCGCCCATCGCCCTCAACCGCGGCCGGTAAGGTAGATCCCTATCCTACCAACGTCGGAAAAGTCGAAAAGTCCCGACAGTCAAACTCCCAACACGGCCTATCGCGCGTGTACCGACTGTTTTTGGTACGTGTACAGCCGCGAGATAGCAATAACGGTTAAAGCGCAAACACATCGCGGTTAGGCAATGAACGTAGTTCCAAGTGTTGGGGTTCTCAATAAAACCGAGGGACGTGACTGACTAGCAAATTATTTAATCAAATAATACACGTGGGTTCCTTTTGGCTATATCGGAACGAGAGAAAGTTGAATAACATAAACAACTGTTTTTTGTTGAATTTCTTATAAACAATTTGTTAACCAAAACAAGAATAAATAGTATTATGATTATTGCCGTTAGTTGTTTAATGACCAAATGGTAAATGAATAAATAAATCGTCCAAATAAATTGAAATAATTGTTTTTATTGTCGTTGTTATTATTATTAATACATTTCGTCGCAAAGATTTAACCGGATAATACACGTGGGTTCCTTTTCGCTATATCCGAGCGAGAAAAAGTTGAATAACATAAACAACTGTTGTTGGTTGAATTTCTTATAAACAATTTATTAAGAAAACCAGGAATAAATAGTATTATGATTGTTGTTGGATTTCGTTTAATGAACAAATGGAGAATGAATAAATAAACTGTCCAAATAAATTTAAATAATTGTTTTTATTGTCATTGTTATTATTATTAATACATTTCGTCGCAAAGATTTGACCGGATAATACACGTGGGTTCCTTTTGGCTATATCGGAGCGAGAAAAAGTTGAATAACATAAAGAATTGTTGTTGGTTGAATTTCTTATAAACAATTTATTAAAAAAACCAGGAATAATTACTATTGTGATTATTGTTGGGTTTCGTTTAATGAACAAATCGTGAATGGATAAATAAACTGTCCAAATAAATTGAAATGATTGTTTTTTATTGTCGTTGTTTTTATTATTCGGTAAAAAAAAGTTAATTTTTGTGTAATCATCGGAAAATCTTTAGGGAACAGAGGTACAAATTTTTTGCTACCTCGAGTTTCGAGAAGAGTGGCTTTGAAAGTTCTTGGCTCGGCTGGTTGTGCCGGACGAGAGCCTTCCATCGCCGCTTCGCTGACGGTCTCGGTTGATGTACTAGTCGCTGGTATCGGTCTACGTTGACGTCTGCTCAATGGTTTTACGATTGTTCCACAGTCACTCGGTAAATTCGACAGAGCATGAAAAATTTGACGTTTACGTATAATCGTGTAAACCAAGTTGCTATTATCGTCGAATTGATACTAAAATAATGAAATGAATTATTTAGATTAAATGAAAACATTACGATTGTACATTTTCACTCGTCACTCACTTCAATCACTTCATTACAACCAGCCGAGCCAAGAACTCTCAAAGCCACTCTTCTCGAAACTCGAGGTAGCAAAAACCTTTTACCTCTGTTCCCTGAAGATTTTTCGATGATTACACAAAAATTAACTTTTTTTTACCTAATAATAAAAATAATGACAATAAAAACAATCATTTCAATTTATTTGGACAGTTTATTTATCCATTCGCCATTTGTTCATTAAACGAAACCCAACAATAATCATAATAGTAATTATTCCTGGTTTTTTAAATAAATTGTTTACAAGAAATTCAACCAACAACAGTTGTTTATGTGATTCAACTTTTTCTCGCTCCGATATAGCCAAAAGGAACCCACGTGTATTATGCGGTCAAATCTTTGCGACGAAATGTATTAATAATAATAACAACGACAATAAAAACAATTATTTCAATTTATTTGGACAATTTATTTATTCATTTACCATTTGTTCATTAAGCAATTAACGGCAATAATCATAATACTATTTGTTCTTGGTTTTGTTAACAAATTGTTCATAAGAAATTCAACCAAAAACAGTTGTTTATGTTATTCAACTTTTTCTCGTTCCGATATAGCCAAAAGCAACCCACGTGTATTATTTGATTAGATAATTTGCTAGGCAGTCACGTTCCTCGCTTTTATTGAGAACCCCAACACTTGGAACTACGTTCATTGCCTAACCGCGATGTGTTTGCGCTTTAACCGTTATTGCCATCTCGCGGCTGTACACGTACCAAAAACAGTCGGTACACGCGCGATAGGCTGTGTCGGGAGTTTGACCGTCGGGATTTTGACTGTCGGGATTTTGACTGTCGGGATTTTGATTGTCGGGATTTTGACTGTCGGGACTTTGACATCCTCCCATGGGCGACATGGGGGGAACCGGCCTAGTTTATCTACTATCAAGCTATTTTTTATTATACCAATAAATGATTTTAAGTACTTATACTTACTTTTAATTCGTATAACCTTATTAAGTTGTATTTAGTATTTCCTTTCTTTGATGACTTTGATCGTTTTTACTTGTACACGAGTCTACATTGAAATAAATGAACAGAAAATGAATAATAATTGATGTGGCGATTTACAATTCAAATTAAAGTGAAAAATGAAATACGAAACTAAAAAATCTTTCCTGTGACAATATTGTCATTAACACTCTTTCATTAATACTCATACTAACATACTTAAAATTCACATCGATTATCGTTAACGGTTTAGCGAGACCTACGGTAACGATCGCAACCGTATCGACGCGGGTCCGAAATTTTTCGGAATTTAACGATTCAATGTATCGAGAATTATCGATAACTGCTAGTTACAGAATAACCTTTTGTGATAATTCTTCATTTCGATACTTAACGACATGCGATTTTCGTCGGTGAAGAGTTGCAGAATCCCGCTACAGTGCGTTCCGAGCGAGCGCTGAAATGTTTACACATAAAAAAATAAAATATTTGATGCAAAAATCAACCACCTCGGAATAATCTACATTACAGTTCTTTTACTTACAAAGTCTAGTTCGGATCAGCCTCCATAACATTAGCTGACGAGTTTCTAGATCTTTGAGGTGTACAGTCTGCTAAACATAAAAGCAACGGTCGTCGTTTGGTAAAGAGCCACCGCAGCACCATATCTGTCCTTCTGCGTTCGAATTCTTGTTCCGTGCTCCTCTGCGCAATATATGTATACTTTGCGGGCACATTATGTTGTTGATATCAGTGAATTCGGTATCTTCGCAATGAGTACAAAATTCCCGAAGTGATACGAGGCGGTGTTTTTAGTAAATCATGCAAAAGAATCGAAACTGACGTATAAAGCCACTGCAAAATATATGTGGAAGTCGGAGGCATTCGTTAAGACCTGGGCAAAGGGATATTTAGAGGTTGAAAATATAGACGATCCGCCTGAAAGGGACTAGCCTGCGTGACAACAACGAAGGAGGATACAGCGATCTTACGTCTTTTTCAAAACAAACCAAGGCTCGCGCTGCGCTCTGCTCTGATGAAACTCCGTAAAAAAAACAAATTCACCTCTTTCTACATACGATTTGAAGTCGCCTGCATGAAAAACGTGTTTTTTCGATCGACTTTGAAGAAACCTTCTGTAGTAAATATTTTATATACTAAAATGTGTTTGTAATATAACAATGATACAGCGTTGATATGCTGATGCTATGAGAATTTGATATTGTCGACAATGAAATAGCAACAATGCGACGATACACAGTCTAAGCTGTATCAGTACAATGATATGCGAATAAATATGATTGATGTATTCTCAACGACTGTCCGAAACGAAGTGTCTAGATCGACACCCTTGTTGGGCCCCCGAGGCCCTTGTTTCATCCCTTCTTAGGATTCCCGCCAGTCCAGTGTCGCCAAGCTCTCCAATCGTTGTCCGGCGCCGTCCGGCTGCACCCGGCTCGAACTTTGCGGACACTTGAGCAAACAATGGTGTGGATTCGCGTGCACAATCGTAATCCGGCTGCACACGGCCCGAACTTTGCGGACACCCGTGTAAACATTGGTGGGGGTGCCCATGCCCACTCGCATTTCGGTCCAAGTTCGAAATCTTTACGACACTTCATTGACAGAAAAGCACGTGGAAAAACGACTGGCGTGGGCAAAGGAATATTTGAATTGAGATTGGGACAATGTTATCTTGGCGGACGAGTCTTCTTTCTGGACATGGTCGTCTTATCCAACGAATGCCCAAAGATCGGTAATAGATATTTCAGCGTACAGTAAAACAGCCTGTAAAATTTCATGTTTAGGGATGTTTTTGTAAGCACAGTTTTGGTTGCCTCTTGCCGTTTACGGACAATTTAAACGCCGAGAAAATGAGGTGCGGATTTTCTCGGCTACCAGGAATGCTGGTTGAAGTCTGCTGAAAAGTTTTTTTGTTCTGACAAAATAAGTTGGTTGCAGCAAGAATACAACGACCCTAAACATCGGAGCAAACTATGCAGTGTATGGAAACAACAAAATAACCTCACTGCGATTAAATGGCTGGCAATGTCTCCAGATGCTAATCCGATTGAAAATGTGTGGTCGTACATGAAAATGAAGCTCAAAGCGAAGCCAGTGTACACTGTGGAGCAGCTGGTATTTCAAACAAAAATTATATGATGATCTTTGCCAAAGAAATATGCAGAAAATCATGACGAAAGCCTGGGAAAAAAGCGTCAAGCTTTAGTCCGTAACGGAGGTGATTGACCGAGATATTAGGTAATTGCCCAATAGCTAATAACATGTAGTTTAATAAAAAAAAAATAACCTACATTTTGACTCTGTTCACATTATGGAGCTCTTTTTCTTTTTTAACAGACTGTATTTGGCTAGTATAGTGGACAAGATTTTGGGACAGCCCGAAATACGAGAATGCGTACTTAAAATATCGAAATGCCAGCATTTGTGATAACCTCCAATTTGGTCGAAATTTCAGATATTCGTAACGCTTTTTGTATTGTTTGAGTACTTCATCGGATTGAATGTTATTTTGCGAGTCCATACCAAATGATGCAAGGGCCCTGCTCATAATTAAAATCTGCGCAGTTGTGCGCGTTGGCTTGTGTACAAGAATTTTTTACTTTCATTAAACATCACATCTATACTTCGCCTATTGCCTATATTAATATTATAAAAGTTTGAAGTAATACATTCTGAACGTTAATTGCATTATCCGAAGTGCATATTGTTTTGTAATCCCCAGAACGTTGACGCGTACAGAAATGTCTAATTTTAATTAACTATATCATTAGACCGCAATTGCCGTTCGCTGTTTCATTGCAACGATGGGGCCGTCGCTGTTGATATATTATTCGATCTTACTAATGTATCAGATGTTTGTTGGTTATTTCCTGAGCCCTTGCGTGATCCACATTTCTTTGGATACAGGTTCAACGGTGGCAGATTCGGATGTTCAATTCTCGTTGGACAACTGACGTGCGGTCGCACACTTGATTTCTGTGTCCCGTATAATTCTGTAACGATCCAACAAACAAAATTAGTATGTGAACTGAAAGAAATATTCAGTCGTCTTGGGATTCATATCGTACGTGAAGCACTGTTACGTCCCAGGGGGTTTCGCGATGTAAAGGTGTGCGTTTCGACTGAGATGAAAGACGAATAACATGGACGCGGCGTATCTGAGGTGGGCGAAATGCATAGGATATGATTTATGAGAAAATAATGAAGTACTCGTGGTTGTTTCCGGGATGGTTGCGACCGTATGATATACAAGTCATATGTGCGCCAACTCCCGTTGTGTGCAACTACCTTCGTGCCCAACTCCCATGGCGTTCAACTAGATTCGCGTTGCTTCAGCTTTGGCAATTCGTTCGATCGACCCGTTTGAATTGTCGGACGTGCAACTCCCATGTGTCCAAATGCCTTCACGTTCAAGTGCGGGGTGTGTGTACATTAGACCCGCGCTGTTTATACGAAGTGTGCAACTGCCTTCGTTCGCTTATCTCCCCGGAGCGCGAGTCTAATCTACACAACCCCCTCACTCGAACGTGAAGGAAGTTGGACACATGGGAGTTGCACGTCCGACAGTTCAACCGGGTCGGATCGAACGAACTGCGAAAACTAAAGCACCGCCAGTCTAGTTGAACGCCATGGGAGTTGGGCACGAAGGCAGTTACACACAACGGGAGTTGGACATGGGACTTTAACATCATACGGTTGCCACCACCCCTTCTTTTTCGATTAACGATTAATACCGATATATCGAGTATAATTAATTGCTTGGCTTTTTTCGGACGAATTGTGTATAAGTCGATTCTATATAATCGAAATCACTTGTAGTTGTAAAATTAGTCGCGAGGCATAATTATTATGTCTGATTTAGTTATGTCAAGGAGGTACCGAGGGTAGTTGGATTTATTAGACTTGTTATCAGGGCGAATGGTGAATTAAGACTTGAGTCGCTTGGATCTTAAAAATGGACTTTTTCCTATGGGTGTTGAAGGAAGACTGCATGCGGAAAATTGCATATTTCGTTCCTCGCAATTTTGCTTGGCGACATATTTTTTTAAAATATAAATCTATTTCAATGTTTTTGTAGTCTCATTTTGTCTTTACTGATGTGAAAAGACTTTCTTAACATGAGCCATTCTACAGTTGAATGTTCGTTAATTTTCAAACTTGACATTTCGGCCATTCCAAATATTGTTCATTCGGATATTTGACCCCCCGTCTATTCGTAAGAAAGAAAAAAACTTCGTGACAAATGAAGCTAAGCATAGGAAAACATTATGAATGGCCTTAATTATGAATGTGCTGTTAATTAACTTGCCAAAAAATGTATTGCAATCGATAAAATGTGCTCGAATCACAATACCTGTTTCAACCGGCTCTAAGTCATTGTCAGGGTGATAACTTTCACAGTTCAGCGACAGCGGTTCCTCGTAATCTACGAATGCTGTGTTATCAAACGCTGTGTCATCTTTCGGAGGTGGGGGTACTGGTTGCGGAATAGATGATTGGACGTAGGTCTAAACAATACGGAGCATTCGTATAATACTGGTCTCAGAATTAATGATATACCATTTCTTGGTATCGCGACACCGCGTTACAATCTCAACGATAGCGAAGTATTCCGCTAAGGGGAATCGAGTCACCGAAATATGGCAGAAATAAAATGTTATAATTTTGTTGTCGCAAAGCTTAATCGAAAAACTAGTAATCTATGTTGTTCCGGTGACTTGACCACCTTGATCAAAATTTGATGGAACCAATTTTGCATTTGGCTCAATATATCATGGTTCACCTAGCAATCCGGGACCAAATTTTTTATTTTTTCACGTTTGTCGCATCTCATTGTGTGTTGTGCAAAGCGATCGCTTATACAATTTCAATCGCGAAAGTCTACACGCTTCGAAAAAGAAATTGTTACATATTTCTGTAATTGACGAGGTTGAATTTTCTACATTATTTTTGGATCCTGCCTGTTACTTCGAAACAAAAAACAAAAATGCTTGTCAGTGTAAAAAAGGTACAAATTCACAGAGAAGAAATTTTTGTTTTCGCATCGAGGTCATTGTTATTCCATGAAAATTGGTTTTATGAGAAGAAGATCGAGGATTTCAGTTCTCCACTGAAAGAAAATCAAACAGTATAGAATTATTGTTATTCTGCATGTCCATGTCTTTTTTTACAAACCAATTTTTGTATGACCCTGAATTATATCTACATGAGGAAAAATTTCATCGTTGGACAACTATAACCACCGAATCTTTTTATCATACAGGCTTCACTCGGGTCACATTTTCTTCGTTTTGCGATTCTGTAGAGTTGATTTTTTTAAGCCTTCCTTAAGCGAACAAGCGTTTTTTATCCTACAGACTTGACTCACGTCGCTTTTGATTTTAAGTATTTTCGTCTTTTTGAAGATTTTCAAACATTCACGGATAATGAAGTTTCAAACTCCGAAAAACATTATTTTTTCGACATTTGTTCGAAAAACTCCCATGTTCCTAAAAAACAAGATTTTTTCAATGTCCCATGATGGAAAAATTTTCAAAGTCCCGTGTAGTTGAATTTGTTTCAAGTCCTACCGATGGCAGATTTTTGCTATGTCCCTTCTAACCGATTTTTTGTTTAATTCTGATAACGTGAATTTATTCAGAATCTCGGAAATGTTCAAAAATTCCTTCAAAAAGTTAAATGTCGTTCACTTTTTCCGAGTGCTTTCGATCGTACCGTGACGATTCTCGTATGCACTTCCGGGCCCTAATAATCAGATACAATAATAGGGCAGACAAATCGAAAATTTGAACTCGGATTGCCAAACGAAGAACGTTACATTGCGCCATATCGTATAAAAGTTTTTACTATATTATTTCTCTAGAAAATCTGCTGTAATGCCCGGTCACAATATCATGCCGAATATGGTGATAACCCGTCACGATATTTGTGTTATATTAAAGTAGCTGCAGTTTTACATGTTCAATCGGAGCCGACGAGCAGGTACGCTTGTGCGATGCTCCATTGGCAATTGTTTCGTAAGTGTGATCTTCGAGATAGTGCCGGGTAGTGCCTCGGGGAGTCAGAGTTGCCCACATCACACGGCTGTCTTGAATGTTATCGACCGCGCAGGGATAAAGTACGGCTTCGTTTTGCATTCTCCCACTTTTGGATTCGGTGCAGGAGGTAGGAGCTGTAATCGATATAGAGCCGTTCTTCATGCCGCCGTTGCTGAAATTTTGTTAGTCATATTTGAATTTTTTTTTTATAAGTCAAACTACGTGGTAACGGATGACACGAATTCAGAAAAGGAATGTAAGACTACATTATAATTGCGATTCCCCAGCAGACCTGCTGGTCCTACGTCACCTAATCACCAAATTAAGCGCACATAAACGAAAAAAATGCTAAATGAACTCGCAATAACATGTACATGCGAAGGACTTTTTAACCATTTAAAAAATGTTGATCAAAGCAAGCTGGCTGAAAAATAAATTACGGCAAAAAAATATTTTCAAGTTTCGTTCAATACAATCTGTTCAACCAAAAAGCAACCGGCATTTTTTTCCCCGATTAGGAGAGAAGATTCCTAGGGAATTGAACCCATCCTGCCATATGTTTCACTATTTTATTAGTTATTTTCACCATTTTAACACGCCCCCGGGATTACGTCGGCAACCGTCTTACGACCTCACCTCTATCGCATTCACATGAGGATAACAGCGAAACTACGGAAAACCTATACAGACAATCATAACTGACTCTTTGATATTGACATGAGTAATATAAACGCAAATACCAAAGTCTAAGATAAATGACCTCCCGCTCAGCGATTAAATGTGCCAGCCGGCTGACGGCTAAGCCGTCACCCATCCGCGTAATGGACTCAAGTATTGCTGTTTAAGGTAGTTCTAACACAAGAAATAGGAGGGGATAGAAGGAGCGGTGCGTGAGGCGGGCAGCCACGTCGCGCAGCGACGTTGTCATGCTCACGAGTTCTTCTAGCCTCAAAACAATATTTTTTCAATAATCCATACTTTTTTACTGTATGGTCGAAAATTTACTGTAAACTATATGTTATTCTTCATCTACTAAACTACTTTCGTGCCAAATTTCAAGAATTTTTCATTACTCCTTCGTACATTTTGGTGACTGAATATCCGGAAAGTGCTCATTTCGTACGGTATAGGTATACGTTCGTATGCAAATTTTGCAATTTTTGATAAACGATATCTTGAAAACGGTACGGTGAAACAGTCTCAAATTTCGCACAAGTATTCTTCAGTACTTTTTCTAGGTTTTCCCAAAAACTCATTAAATTTGCATTACTTCTTCATTTGTGTTAGAACTACCTTAACTTTGGAGACCGCTAAAACCGTGCACCGACCGCGTATTCATCGTTGTCGGTTATCGTCGTCATTTGGTAAGGGTAAGAAGCCACTGCAGCGCCATCTGTCATTATTCATTTGAATCTGTTTCGTGCGCTTTTGCGCATTATATAGTTCGCCGGGCAGACCCGCCCGAGACCTGGAAGACTGGACACTCGAGACGGGATATTAGTTGGTGTTGGGATTCGCAGTATTTAATGATGTTCCACTGGGGATGTGCGATTAAAAGATTGATTTATTCAGTCAGAAAAGAATATAAGAAAAACAGAAAACAGAGGAAAAGTTGGCGGCCTGCCTTCGTCTAGGGGAATGAAGGACAGGTAGGTAAAGACAAATTTCCCTAACACTCCTGCTTTGGCTTTATCGTTATTGTTGATTTCTTCTTTCTTCTTTGGCTCGATGCTCATCTCCGCGGACCCGCAGTTCTTCGCGATGGAACTGCTGTCGAGGCAGCGGCTTGTCAGGATGTCCGCTCGTTTGATGCTACGTACTCCAGCGAGAACTCTTTTGCAGCCTATCGTTCTCGTACATAGTGGAAGCGAACGTCGATGTATTTCACGCGCTTGTGAAACGTAAGATTCTTCACGAGGCATGGTTATCCATACACAGCCTCGTGAGGACGTCCTTCACGTCTAGAAGTTCCTTGATGAGAGACTTCATCTACGCGATCTCTCTTGCAGTCTGGCAAGCGGCCAGGTATGTTGAATTCGTCGTTGACATCAGAGCAACGGAAGTAGAGGAGAGAGGGGGTTCTACCCCACGATCCCTACTACCGACCTATCTGTTTTACCGGACTGAAATCCCTGCCATATCGACCGTAGGTAATTTGTGGAGATCGGTGATTATGTGCAGTCGGTACAGTAGACTCATCAGCCGTTAAAGCAGATCAAGCTCCAGCCATACCGACTGCTGACAATTTGCGGAAATTGGTTATGTGCAGTCGGTACAGTAGACTAGTTTCAGCAGTCGTTAAAGCAAACCAAACTCCAGCCATACCGACTGCTGACAATTTCTGGAAATTGGTTATGTGCAGTCGGTACGGTAGACTCGTCAGTCGTTCAAGCAGATCAAGCTCCAGCCATACCGACTGCTGACAATTTGTGGAAATTGGTTATGTGCAGTCGGTATAGTAGACTTATTAGTCGTTAAAGTAGATTAAGTTCCAGCCGTACCGACTGCTGACAATTTGTGGAATTCGGTTATGTGCAGTCGGTACAGTCGACTAGTTCCAGCAGTCGTTAAAGCAGATCAAGCTCCAGCCAAACCGACTGCTGACAATTTGTGGAAATCGGTTTTGTGCAGTCGGTACAGCCGACTCGTTAGTCAAAGCAGATCAAGCTCCAGCCATACCGACTGCTGACAATTTGTGGAAATTGGTTATGTGCAGTCGGTACAGTAGACTTATCAGTCATTAAAGCAGATTAAGTTCCAGCCATACTGACTGCTGACAATTTGTGGAAATCGGTTATGTGCAGTCGGCACAGTAGACTACTTTCAGCAGTCGTTAAAGCAAACCAAACTCCAGCCATACCGACTGATGACAATTTGTGGAAATTGGTTATGTGCAGTCGGTACGGTAGACTCGTCAGGCGTTCAAGCAGATCAAGCTCGAGCCATACCGACTGCTGACAATTTGTGGAGATCGGTGATTATGTGCAGTCGGTACAGTAGACTCATCAGCCGTTAAAGCAGATTAAGTTCCAGCCTTACCGACTGCTGACAATTTGTGGAAATCGGTTATGTGCAGTCGGTACAGTAGACTAGTTTCAGCAGCCGTTAAAGCAGATAGAGAACATGGAAAGACATGTTCGATTCAATACGCAAGATCAAATTCATATCATGTACACATGGAATTATGCGTACAGAACCGTTCGCCGCGGGCAATGGGAGGAAGTTGCACGTGATCGTGAGCGGTTTAAATTTCGAATTGAAAAATTACGTGAAATTATTGAACCTGTATTAATGAAATACATGGTTCAGCCCACCCCATGAGATATTTTGACGAGTTTCAGCGTGTTTCGACGTGATTCAACGTGTCTAGACCTGTTTCGACCCCGAACAATCGAGCGACGAAATTTTCACTCGCTGGACGAACATCGGACTTAAAAATATTGAATTTTTAAGCAATATTCTGAAGCGTCCACACCTGCATGCGAGTGAAAAAAAGTGAGTGACAAAACAATTTCACTTCAACAATCGTCGTTGATGAAATTTCAACAACGACAACAACAAAATATCATCGTTGGTGGCAATATCAGCAACACTGTGAGCAATATAAGTGATCGTGTTCAATGGAATGATGTGGAAAGTGCGTTCAAGTGTCGAATTCGCACCGGTGTCGTAACAAACATACGCCACCTCGATTTACAACAGTTTTTCATTGACGTGAAGTGCTTGACCAACAAACGGCTAAAAGACGCTCTAGAAAGTGATGGTAACATAAAAGCAAATGCCATTCTATCATGCAAATTTGAAAATATGAAGTGCGGTGAGAAAATGGAAGAAATTAAATATTTCAATAATCGAAACGCAATCATTTTATCAACCACAAACCTAAACGAATGGTTTGATGATAATATCACCAATCGATTAACTGTGGAAGTGACGGAGTTCCAGGAGCGCGATTCTGGATGGACCATGGTGGACATAATCAATTTCGTTATCAACATCAACCATTATAAACCGTTGCAAGGTGGTTTATCGACATTACACCACTCCCACGGAAAATTGGATTAAAGCGCGCTGTGGTGAACATAAAAAACGAGGATGAACACTGTTTATTGTGGACGATCATGGCTACTCTATACACCGGACCAACACTACAGAACCCATCACGAGTCAGCAGCTATCAACACTTCAGCACAACGCTACAATATGAGGGGATAAGTTTTCCAACACCTTTGACTGATATCCCCAAGTTTGAGGTACTAAATAATTTATCGATTAATGTCTTTGGTATTGATTCGGATGAGATAGTTCCACTATACTTAAGTAAAAATTTAAGATCGAACAAACCGACGATTCATTTAATTGCGATAGAAAATAGAATCGATATGGATATCGACAACGATGGTGATGATGATCAACTCAATGATCGTACTGTATTTCACTTTGCTTGGATCCGTAATCTATCGCGTTTAGTAAGTAGGCAATTATCGAATCATAAAACTGCAAAAATGTTGTGTCATCGATGTTTGTGTCATTTTCAAGTCGACTCTTCATACAAAAATCATATGCAGGATTGTTTTGCAACGAATAAAACGAGAATAAAATTACCCAATGATGGCGATAAAATTGTTAAATTTAAAAATCACCGCTATAAAACATTCGTACCGTTCACCATCTACGCCGATCTTGAATGCATTCTCTAGCCAATGGTTGATGGAGTGCAAAAGCACACACCACAAAGCGTTGCATATTACATTCATTGTGCCTTTGATGACTCTCTTTCTAAATTTTATTTAAAACGCGGTCCCAATTGCATTCAGTGGTTCATAAATGAATTGAAATCTACAGCAGAAGTCGTTAATGGCTATCTGAGGAAAATCATACCCATGGAAACATTGAATGCAATTCAGCAGCAACAATTTAGGGGGGCAACAGTTTGACATATCTGTGAGGGAGCATTTTCGTCGGCTGAGGTAAAGGATCATGATCATTGCCACTTTACTGGTAAATATCGCGGTGCTGCGCATGAGAGTTGTAATTTGAATTACACTAACTCTCATGATATACCAATTGTGTTCCATAATTTATCCGGTTATGATGCACATTTCATAAATCCACATCTTATTTTTGAACGTTCGATTGAAATGTTCACATATTGATGTCTTCAAGTTGCTGAATGATGAGTACATATTAATACTATAATGTCTCATGAGTGCTGTGATTTCACTGTTATAAAATTCTACTATTCACCGTACTTTGAGGGTTTTTTGAAGACTGATCGCGGCGAAGTTTTAAGCTCTTGAAGTTTTGCTCACAACCGAAAATACGGACGTCGTGGTTTCTAATGGCGTTTGATGTCTCAAACATGAGTTTACGAATATCTTCAATATTTACGTGCACCTTCTTTATATCATCATTGAATTTGGATCAAAGAGAAAGAAGTGCTTATTGCACAATAGTATTAATAATTTGCAGAGAAACAGCATCATTTGGTTGCAGTGGATCAGCAATATTACACAATCGTTTATTATCCATGTCATACTGACTGTCAGCGGTAATTTTGAATCCTAAGCCCGGAGGCCCGCGAATACCGTTTTTAACTCCACCACTCACTAGCTGTCGTCCAAATACGTCTTTGCTCATTGTTCGATGGTCAATGGGTGAATGATGGTTTCATAGGTAATCTCTCGCTAATAACTGATTCCAGCTTCGCGTAACTCTTCAATAATGGAGACTATTTCGTTGGAATGGCTAGTATTGCCAGCTGCTTGCGAAGCCATAAGCAGTCGAAGACGATCGATAATTTCATTGGGATCATCCCAGTAAACATAATCCATTGTTTGCCGCTCCTTCCGCGCTATTTTATACTCGGGTAAGCCCTTACCAGATTTTCGTCTTTTCTGCGGCGAGCTAACGTGCGGCGCAATGAAATTTTTATATTTCACATTTTTATTTTCACGAAGACTTTCATCGGCCTTGTAATGTTTTCGATGGGCATTCGTCATCAGTACAATTTTAATATAATTTTCACTGTCGTTGTCACTCACAACAGCGGGGTTAGGCAACTTTTTAAACAATAATTCAAGTGATCCCGGCGTTTTTTCATAACTTTATTACCAACATATATCTGCTCATTATCAAAGTCGATTTGAGTATCACCAATCATCAGGCCTTGCGTTAACTTTCGAACACCATATATAACGTCTAAATTCTTCCGTTCTTTCGTACCAAACATCTGCAAAAACCGCATCACCGGATCTACATTTTTCTTTATCGGTGTGCTTGTAGCGTAAATGAAATCCGATATAAGTGTATCCTCATCACCATCATCATCATTCTCGTTATCTTTATCATCGTCATTATCATGATCGCTATAGTTCTCATTTTTCACCGAAATATCCCGTGGTTCCGTTTTTATTTCTTGTTTTATCTGCTGCCCTATCGAAGTTTTTACCAATTCTCGCAATGGTGTTACTACAGGCTTTGTTGAAATGATTCAGCGCAAGTAATTTTCACTGAGGATTCGTAAGATACAACTCGATGCTTTTATTTGTTAAATTCGGAGAAAACGTGATATAGAACAGAAAATCTCGACAGTACATAAGTAAGTAGTTTTTGGATCACACAAAGGGAAAAAAGGAAGAAGAGAACATAACGCGCAGGCGTGGGAGCGTGGTGCTAAAGAGACTGCCAACACTCTGGCCTAGGGGAAAAGAAAATGCCTAAGGGGGAAAAGGCGATATCCTCAACACTCCCACTTCGTCTTTGCCATCCTTTATTTTTCCTCGGCGAGGATTCTCGTGAACCCCTATTGCTGCTCGGTGATATCTGAAGGTGTCTCGAGGCAGTGCCTTGGTCAGGATGTCGGCACGTTGTTCTCTCGAGGGGGTATATTCCAGCAGGAACTCGTTTTTCTCGAATATGATGATAGCGTACCTCGATGTGCTTGCTTCGTTTGTGGAATATAGGATTTTTGATTAATTTTATAGCACCCTGGTTGTCCATGTACAATGTGGTGGGAACCTCTTTGGCGCTGAGCAAATTTTTTACTAGGTTCTTCATCCACGCTATTTCTTTTGTGGTTTGACTCGCGGCCACGTACTCCGCCTCCGTTGTTGACAGTGCAACTGACTTTTGCCGCTGCGAATTCCACGAATCTATCGCGGTGCCAAGCATCATGACGTACCCCGTCGTTGATCGCCGGGTTTCCGAGTCGCCTGCGAAGTCAGCGTCACTGTACGCCGTCAGCCCTTGTTCCTGGTCGCTCTCGAATTTCAGGCCGTAGTCGACCGTGTCCCTGAGGTATTTGAAAATTCTTTTTACTGCCTTCCAATGAGTTCGAGTTGGTTCCTGGAGGTGCTGACTCGCTCGGTTGACGGCGAAAGTAATGTCGGGTCTTGAGGCTACCGAAAGGTACATGAGACTTCCTATTGCCTAGCGGTATAGCGCCGGCGTGCGCTCGTGCCCGTCCGTCGAGTTCTCGTAGTGGCTTGCCTCTTCGTGGGGGTCCGCCGGGATGGCTACCGCATTCGCTCCCACCATGTTGAACCTTTCTAGGATTTTTCTCGCGTAATTTTCCTGATGCACGAATACTTGGGATGTCTCTCGATCTGCAGCCCGAGAAAAAGGTTCGCTTTGCCGTGAACTGTTTCGAACTCGGGTTTTAACTCGTTGAGAAGTTGGTCGATGAGGCCACGGTCCTGCGCAACGATCAGGCCATCGTCTATGTTTTGTGACGAAACATTTGGCGTCTCGTCACCCGTACGGAGTGTATGCGTTCAGCGGGTCGGATTTACGACCCTCGGACGACGCACGCTCGCGTTGTCGCACATCCGAGACGGTAAAAACTCAAAATCTCCGGCTACCTCCAGCGTTGACAATTTGGCAACGCTGTGGCTAACTGTCGTCCAGCGACTTTGTTTGGCTCTCTAAGTTTATGGCCTATTGTTCGCTCGCTTCGAGTGCGAACGATAGAGTTTTTCTGTTTATATTATCGCGTCTGTTTTTCTAGCCCGTCCCGTTCAGCTCTCTGAGCCTTTCGTAAAGTAAATATTCAAATCATCAAATTATATTGTAAGCAATTGCTTCGTTGAAACTCGAGAAATTATTTCAGTGTGGCTAAATTCTATAAATATTTTCGTCGCTTTATTTTTTTGGTTTTACGGCTCTCTCTGCCGGCTATCGTATGGATCTTTTATTTTCGGACTCTCTCTCCTCATTATTATCAACAACTTTTCCAGGCTCTCTGCGTTTCCCCGGCGGGTGACCGGCGTTTATCTCGGCATTGACTTTATTTTTTTGTACTCGGGAGACCGATCATCTCCCGAGGTTAGGGTTTTAGGGACTTTTAGAGTCGGGAGTTCGTCCTTAAAGGAAGGAGCAGGCGGGTTGCCTAACATCTGCACCCGTGGTCATGGTTGCCAGGGAGCGAGCTGGAGAAACGGCCAAGATTTACCGAGCCACCCTCCTCCTGTACGGCTTCCCAGCCTCGTGCTGGACCAGCCTGCCGTTGTCTCGGCCGTCGCGGACCGGATACCCTCCGGCGCCTCGTTCATAAAGGGCCTATGGGACCGATGGGGGTATGTGAGGTGGCAATGTGCCGGTACTGGGATCCGCGTGGAAAGAGTTGGCGGCTACCACCATCCACGGGCGGGATCCCGACCTTACCCTCGTCGGAGACCGGGTCCTGGGGGAAGACGACCGAGGCACGGCATAAAAAACTGCCGGACGGACACCGACTCGCTCTGTCTTTGTCGTGGTATTCGCCGGGAGCCCGGCCATCGTTCGTTCTCTCTCTCCGTAGGTCTCTTCAAAAAGGATCCCTCTCCCCGCGCACCCCTCGAGTCGACGCGTGAGGTGCCGGCTCTGGTAGGAGAGGCCGGCGTAACCCAGTAACCCGAGCGTTAACGAGCGACCCCAGAAGCGTACGAGTTTGCGCAGGACTTGACCCAGGGTCAAGAGTCGGGACCATCGACCCACAGAGAGCGAGGATCGCACATCGATGATCAATTATCGTTCGGACTGCTTACTCGCGTGACGCGTTTTTCCAAGTGCTCTCTCGAGTTTCACATTCTGTTCATCGTTACCTCCTTTCTTCATCTTCGAATTTCGTCATCTTTCGACATCCTTCAACCTCGGCATCGACGATTCCCCGACATCTTTGGACATCGGCTTCGACGATCCTCCGAGCTCCTGCTATCTTCCGGAACGAGTTCCTCACGTGGCGGCGGAGAATATTCGGTGAGGTACTTCCTCCTTCTTCTTTTGTAAGGTTAGTAACTTCGTCGTTTCCCCAGTTAGCCGTGTGGCTTTTGGTTTTGTGCATTTTTGGAAGTTTTGGTTATTTTGTTAATTATTGGGATACAGTCCCGTTAGAGTCTTTTGTGGGAAACGAGCGGTCGTCGGACCGCGTAACGAAGTTACTGGCCCATTATCGCCACCTATTATATTTCTTGCGTTTCACTTTCATTGCTTCCTTTATTCGCGTGTGTATCATTTCGGGATTTATTGTATTAATTGAGGCTGTGTTATTGTATACAAGTTTGTTACGAATTTCCCCGTTATATCAAGTTTTGCGTTCCCTTTCGGACTAATTTCATGTTCCGATTATTTGGTTAAAAATACCGCTTATCGCACCGCTACCCCAGTTTTCCATTAGCCCGTTATCTTCGAACCCCGTGCTATCTTTGCCCGTTTAATATTTCAATTCGTTTCTGACCCGTTATTTTTGAGATCCCGTATCTCAGTCATCGTAAGTCCCAGTAATTATTTCCGTATTTCCCCGACCGCTATCTGTAAAATCACATACTTCAGCCATTATTTACGCCAGCAATTAATTATCAATTTCCCCGATCGCTATCTGTAAAATCACATATTTCCGTCATTATTAACCCCAGCAATTAATTATCAATTTCCCCGACCGCTATCTGTAAAATCACATATTTCAGCCCTTATTTACGCCAGCAATTAATTATCAATTTCCCCGACCGCTATCTGTAAAATCACATATTTCCGTCATTATTAACCCCAGCAATTAATTATCAATTTCCCCGACCGCTATCTGTATAATCACATATTTCGGCCATTATTTACGCCAGCAATTAATTATCAATTTCCCCGACCGCTATCTGTAAAATCACATATTTCCGTCATTATTAACCCCAGCAATTAATTATCAATTTCCCCGACCGCTATCTGTAAAATCACATATTTCAGCCCTTATTTACGCCAGCAATTAATTATCAATTCCCCCAACCGCTATCTGTAAAATCACATATTTCCGTCATTATTAACCCCAGCAATTAATTATCAATTTCCCCGACCGCTATCTGTAAAATCACATATTTCAGCCATTATTTACGCTAGCAATTTATTATCAATTTCCCCGATCGCTATCTGTAAAATCACATATTTCATTCATTGTTAACCCCAGCAGTAATTATCGATTTTCCCCTTGACCGCTATCTTTAAAATCTTGTATTCTCGCCCTCGTTAACCCCAGCATTAATTATTGATTCCCTTGACCGCTATCTTTAAAATCTTGCATTCTCGCCATCGTTAATCCCAGCATTAATTATCGATTTTCCCCTTCGACCGCTATCTTTAAAATCTTGTATTCTCGCCATCGTTAACCCCAGCATTAATTATCGATTTCTCCCTTGACCGCTATCTTTAAAATCTTGTATTTCCGCCCTCGTTAACCCCAGCATTGATTATCGATTTTTCCCTTGACCGCTATCTTTAGAATCTAGTATTCCAGCCCGTTAACCCCAGCATTAATTATTGATTTTCCCCTTGACCGCTATCTTTAAAATCTAGTATTCCAGCCCGTTAACCCCAGCATTAATTATTGATTTTTCTCTTGACCGCTATCTTTAAAATCTAGTATTCCAGCCCGTTAACCCCAGCATTAATTATTGATTTTTCCCTTGACCGCTATCTTTAAAATCTTGTATTACCGCCATCGCTAATCGATTTTTCCCTTGACCGCTATCTTTAAAATCTAGTATTCCAGCCCATTAACCCCAGCATTAATTATTGATTTTCCCCTTGACCGCTATCTTTAAAATCTAGTATTCCAGCCCATTAACCCCAGCATTAATTATTGATTTTTCCCTTGACCGCTATCTTTAAAATCTAGTATTCCAGCCCGTTAACCCCAGCATTAATTATTGATTTTTCCCTTGACCGCTATCTTTAAAATCTTGTATTACCGCCATCGCTAATCGATTTTTCCCTTGACCGCTATCTTTAAAATCTTGTACTCCCGCTACCGTTAACCCCGGCCATTAATTCAGTATTTCCCGGACCGTTATCTTTCAGATCTCGCGTCTCGGCTACCGTCAACCCCGATTATTAATTTAGTATTTCCCTGACCCGCCATTTTCAGATTTCGTATCGCGGCTACCGTTAACCCCAGCCATTTATTCAGTTTTTCCCGGACCGCTCTCCCTCAGATTTTGTATCTCGGCTACCGTTAACCCCATTGCTTATTCCATTATTTCTTCGACCGCTACCTTGACAATTTAGTATTTTAGTCATCGTTAACCCCAGGGATTATTTCAGTATTTCTTTGACCGCTACCGTAATTCCGTATCTCAGCTTCCGTCAACCCCCAGTTATTATTTGCATCGCCCCCTTCCGCCATTACCCCGAGATTCACGAATCCCCGTTTATTTCAGCCCTTTTGGTGCGTTAAGCCGGTAATCCGTATAATTGTTTAGCCGTAAATTTAAGTTTAATCGTTTATATTGAGTTTTCGCCTATGTTCCCGCGACACATTGTTCTTGCCGGAACTCTATTATTTTTCGTCGAATTCTCCCCGAAGCGAATTCTCAGGTTATTTTATTCTGTTTTTATATTGCGGTTAACTCCCTTAATTCTAGTCATTTATTTTGTTTATTTTGCTTCGTTCGGTTAATTATTGTTTGCGAATTTATTGCGCGCGTTGCGGTCGACGATTAAGCGACTGTTGGCGTAGATTGCGTTTAACTATTTGTTTGTTAATTTTAAGTTTGGTTATTTTATTAAATTATCGCAAAACGCTGGTCCGATTCTTGTTTATTGTAAATTTTCCGAGTGCGTAGTAACCGTTCGTTTCGTTGCCTTTGGCATTGTTGTCGCGCTACCTTATTACACGATTTTTGTACAACCGCCGATCTCTTTGTACAGCCCCCGCCGCATACAGTGCGGGTGGTTTCCGGGATACAATAAATATTTTGCCCAGTTTTCCCGAGTCATCGAATTTCTTACTCGCCCAAAAATCCCGCCCCTCTACCATTCTCGGAAGTCAAATCTGAGTAGCCGAAGTCTTTTGCCGAACGTTTTATCTGTGTTCATTGGGTATTGAACGGCGAGAGGAGAAAAATAAAATAAGCCGTTCTCTTCACGGGAGCGGTGGTAACGAGCAAGTTTCGTTCGTTACCTGGCGCCTATCCCTCGTTCGTTTGGTCGGTACTTCCGACATTGAGAGAGTTGGTTACCTCTCCAACGTAATCGTTATTTCTTTTGGGGTTCTCGTTATCGCGTATCAAGCCACGTTCGACGCTCACGTGACGGGTGTAAATAATTCGTTACAGTATATAGCGAGCAGTATCTCGCGATCCCTGCTTCGACCGGTGAATACGCACGGGTCCTCGTTCGTTGCCACGAGATCGAATCTTTTTAGGAAATCGGTGAAACGCTGATTCCAGCAGCGAGAGGATTGTTTCAGTGAGTACAGGCTGCGCTTGAGCCTACAGACTCTCCCGGTCCCATCCCCATATCCTTGAGGCTGACGCATGTACACCTCCTCGTCGATGTTTCCGTACAGGAAAGCGGTTTTTATATCGAATCGCTGAACGAGTTTGCGTCTACTAGCGGCAACAGCGAGTATGACTCGAATGGAGTCAAAACGGACCACCGGGCTATGAGTTTCGTGGTACTCGATCCCTTTGCGTTGTCTGAACCCTCAGGCGACGAGTCTCGCTTTGTGCCGTTGAATGTTGCCGTTGGCATCACGTTTTAGCTTGTATGTCCATTTTTTGGCGATGATCGTTCGATTCTTCGGTGCGTCCGTGAATTCCCAGACTTCGTTCCGCAATAGCGCCTTGACTTTCTCGTCCATGGCTCTTTTCCAGTTGTCCGAGTCCTCATTTACGGCGGCTTCTTCAAACAAGATCGGCTCCTGAAATTCGGCTAAGAAGAGCTCGTTTATGTCGACGAAGTCGTTGTGCCATCGGGGCGGTCGCAGCGCTGCTCTGCTTCTGAGCTGACGTTCCCGGATTGGGGCTTCGTTCTCGTGATTTATCTCGTGACCTGCGTCCGTGCGTTCGTCGTTAATTGCTTCGTCTTGTTGATTTACGTCCCGGTCGACGGGTGCCTCGATTTGATTCTCCTCGACGTCTTCTATCGCCTCGGGGTCGCTCTGCTCGCCTTCGTCTATGTGGTGGGCGTTTGGAGTTGTCAACTCATCAGTTGGATTCTCTCTTGTCTCCATTTGGTCTGTACGTCCCGTGAACACAACGTGTACCACTCCGGGTACCATACTCGGTAGCCTTTCGTTCCATCGTCGTATCCGACCAGGAATCCTCTTTTGGCCTTCGGATCGAGTTTGCGTCGTTTTTCCTTCGGGACGTGGGGGAAACTTCCTCGCCCCAGGTTCGCAGATCTGCTATGGTCGGCTTCTTCTGAAACCATAGCTCGTATGGTGTCGTTCCTTTTTGGCCACTTGTGCCCGTTTTGTTTAGGCCGTTGACTACCGTGTTTACGGCGTCAGCCCAGAATCTCGGTTCGAATCCTTTTGCGCTCAAAATTGTCCGCGCTGCTTCCATCAACGTGCGATTCTCTCTTTCGGCTGATCCGTTTTGCTCGGGGGTGTATATCACTGTCCGTTGGTGTTTGATCCCGTGTCGATGAGTCAACTCTTGCATCTCGCGGTTGATAAACTTGAGCCCGTTGTCTGTGCGGAGAGTACACACGCCTCATGGACATTCTTTTTCGGCCCTTTTTACAAAATTTTCAACGCAGCGGGTCGTCTTTGACTTACTTTCATTGAAGTAGATCGCTCTAAAATGCGATTAGTCGTCCTTGAGCAAGAGATAGTATCTCGATCCTCCGATTGACCTGGTTGGCATAGGACCGCACAGATCGGCATGTACGAGCTCGCCGATTGTCTCGGTTCGTGACGTACTATGCGGGAAGGGAAGCCTGTGCATTTTTCCATCGTGCACGCCTCGCAGAAGGTGTCTTTCTCGTTCTTGACGGGTATCTGGAATCGTTTTAGGATTTCACTTACGTGCCGAAAATTCTGGTGTACGAGCTTCTCGTGCCAATCTCTAAGCGTTCCTGTTGAGGTTCGGTTCGCACATGCGTCTTCGCTTTTTGAATCAGGACCGTTCGGACGGACGACCTCGAATTTCATTGAGTACAGCTTCCCTTGCCGTACTCCCACTGCCACAGTGCGTTTATCCTTTGAGAGCTCGCACGTGGTGCTGTTGGATCGCATTTTTAATCCTTTGTCGAGAGCTGCACCGACTGAAGAAAGATTATATTTTAACCTCGGTACGTGTAGAACGTCGACTAGATGATTCTCATGCCAATTGGTTTTGTCGAACATCAACACATTGATGCGAGCTTTTCCTTTGGCTTCAATTTGCCCGCCGTCGCCGATGCACACTGCCAGCGGTTTGTCGAAAGTCTCGTATGTGACAAACCACTCTCGCTGATTGCACATGTGGTCGCTGGCGCCTGAG